>JAUTXW010001168.1:255000-705000 GCA_030620095.1 Kuschelorhynchus macadamiae | reverse complement strand
GTTTTTCGCCATTATAAAAATTGTATTTTTAGCTAAAGAAAAATTTGGAATTAAAAATGGATTTGTTTGTATTTGGTTAGATCAACGCAGATAGAGAATTTGGACGAATATCGCTTCTGAATTTTCGATGTACTAAGCACACGGTTTCGTGAATAGGAATACTGGAAAACGTCTGTCTGTAAAAATCAAAATCTCTCACCCTGGAAAAAAATAAAACTGCCTCCAGTCATTTTTTAACCCTAATCAGGGCGTTGTTAATAGATATTTCCAAGATCTCGTATCATCTGCGAACATTGTGAATTTTCCAGAGGCAACTTACTAAGACAGGTATACTATTTACTTTCAAGTTTACAAGCTGCCAACGCTTTAAACTATTTACGTTCGAAAAATATTACTGGTGTCGCCAGAATTTGAAAATGTTTCACCCATGTTTAATACAATTTTAGAATCTAAAAGAATTAAAAACTCTCGTTCGTCATATTAACAATATTCTATTGGTAGCTTTGTATTATTCACAGAGCCAAATTGGAAATGACAAGAAATAATTTATCAGTAGTAATATAACAAGTGCAATCAGATATTTTGGAAAAATTCGAAAAAAAGTGGAGGACTTATTTTCGTAATAAAAACAAGAATGCACTGGCCATAAACCGCTTGTTCCGTATCTATATATAATATTGGAATAAATTTAATAACTTGAAAATTTTTCATAACTTCAAAAAAGTGTTTTTTCCATCAAGTTCTTTTGGTAATTACAATTTGATTTTGACGTCATCTGTGTATGTGATATGAGTTCATACGCATTTTTTCAAAAACCCCATATATTGTTCCTTTTTTAAATCATTGGAACATTCGAAACATTTTTTATATATGTCCTGGTCCTATATTCAACTGTTTTCCAGAAAATGGCGCTTCAAAATTACAGTGACTTTATACGAGGACAGTGGCGACAATAGATCATAAGCTCCGCCCATCCCCCATTAATAGGCTAAATTTTTGTTGTTTATATGTGCATAAACGGCGATTCTGCATATTTGTTTTGCGTTTTTAAATAGTTTGTGTCTAAATATTTTCCGTTTTAAAATACCAGTGTTGTGTATTTATGTATGAAGTTTGAGTCTCAATTAGTTATTGTACATTTAGTTAAGAAAGTTTTTAAAAAAATACTGTTTTTATAAGCGCTGTTTGTGGAAGTTTTCCTTTTGAAAACACTTATTTAGAAGTAAATTACGAAATTAGAGTTACCAGATTTCCCTCGGCAAAAAAGGGGAAACGAATGTCTGAGCGAGTTGTTTATCTGGCCTAACAAATAAAAAAAAATAAAAAAAGGCTCCTTTCTTTAACAACTATCACCTCAACAGCAACTAATATAAAAAAACATTGTGTTTTGTATAGTGAATATCCCTAATAAACTGTTGCCTCTGATGTATAAATATCAGATTTTTAAAATTATAATTGGTACATACAAAAAAAGGGCCATGTCCGTCCGATGACGAAAGGGCATCTGGTAACCCTATATACAATAGACTTATATTGATTTGTAAAATATAGTGATGTAAACTGCAAATACTATATAAATATTCTTTGCAATTCTTAGTTACTTCAGGAAGAGTAATATCTTCTCAGGTTATGTTATGTAGCTTGAAATTTTGGGATAATTATCTAGATAAATTAATGTTTAGTCTTTGCAAATAAGACATTTTTTATTATTGGATCTTTCTTAAACAATCCTACATGGCTTCATTAAAAGTTTTTTAATGACATACTTTATTAAATACAAATGTTCAAATCAAAAAAACTATTTGAACTTAACCATTCTATTATAGTAGCAATAAAGTCAAGAACATAAAAATTTATAAGTTAGGAAGGAATTAATTTAATTTTTTCATGAACCGGAATGTCCTTATAGTGCGTTCCAGTCTACTCCGAGCCTTTTAAATCATTGTGTTTTGGAGGGTTTCAAGTGTATGGTTAAGTTTCACGATATTACCTATTATTTTTTCATAAGTAGGTATATTTTTTTAGATCATTATAAAACTACAATATTCTGGGCTGTGCTGCAGTAGGATGTTCAAATTCTGCCAAAAAGGCTTCTGTCTGAAGGTTATTCCTAAGAATCCTAGTTGAAGAAGGGAATGGGTTATAAGAAATGAAAAGGGATAAATTGATTCCTATGGACACATCACAATTATGTGTGGTATGAAATGTGGCAATTTAGTATAACTTAATTTTGTTTGTTCTACACATCACAATTAAACATATGTTTGGTGGACAACAACATTAAACATATTGATTTGCCTAGGTATGAGCTAAAGAGCCAAGTTTACCTTAAAATGTAATCAATTAATCTAAAAACAAAAAAACAAATAAAATCGAAGTACAGATACGAAACACAGTGGTGAGCCATGGAGTTTTAAGTTTTTTCCTTTAACTTACAAATACATAAGAGCCCTAAAAACAAATAAAAATTAATTTTAAATGATGTTTAAAAAACGAAGAATCCTAATTGTGTGGTATGAAATGTGGCAATTTAGTATAACTTAATTTTATCAAAACCATAGCTTTTTGCAGCATGTATTTTTTTAAATGCTTTTTTTTGTAGATTCATTTTGTGCCAGATATATGCGAAAAGACCAGGGAAGATGGTGCCAGGAAACCTAAGACAAATGCAGTACCCTAAATTTTTTTTATTTTCTTGTATACGAAGTCAATGTTACTGATGAAAGTTCGACAAACATCAGATGCCCCGTCAAAGGAAAAAAATTGACCTATATAGAAGTCTGACTCGTAGAAAGTCAGCTAGTGCAAATCGTTATAAAAATTATATAGTTAAGATTAAGTGAAAGAAAAACTAAAAGTTTAAAAGACAATTGTGATACAGAGAAATCTTTTTGTGTGCAGTGCAGTGCAGTTATTTATGAACTCAAGACTTTTTATTTTAATGGATTTTTTGCCAACAATTCACATTTATTGTTATGTTTTGTATTCTCGATAATAAAAAAAGTATTTTTCTCTAATTTGTTTTGTTTTTCAAATACACTTTTAGGATTCAAACATTTCTACATAAGACATATATTCTTCCACCCTGTAAAAATGTAATATTACCCAAAGTAATTATTTAGAAAAAAAAACATATGTCTTATGAGCCAGTATGTTTACCTTTCGTTGCTTTTTAAGACAAAAAAGGTCAGAATTTCCCCTGCCATATTGTTTATATTTGCCCATTCCAGTTAGGGGTTAACTAGGTAGTATAACAATTTTTTTTTTTATAAAAGAAACATTTTCAGGACAGCTCTTTGAAACTAACTAATTTTAATTCTTCGGTTCAAAAATTTAACCATTTAGGTAACTATTAAGTAAATTTACATAAAAAGATATAACACATTTTCTATTAGTAGCCCTATTAGTGCAAAGCATTCTTAAAAAGTTGTATAGGTATTAGGTATATCTAAATAAAACATATGACAAGTAGCATTCTATTGTTAGGAAAGTGTAACAAATACGAGAACCTATGAAAAAAAAATAGGAAATGTTATTTATTTGGGAACTGAGGAAATAAAATTAACAATGTAATATTTAAAAACAATTCACTTATATACTATGACAAGTCTTCATTTTATTAATATTAATGATATTGGCAAATACGTAAAGTTGATACCAATTCATAATTACTATAAATTGTTCATTTGTTTCCAAATCTAGTTCAAATAAGGAAAGGAAATAGGTTTTGATCATAGTATCCAGATATTTCCGTTGCTAAATTGGCAGTATAAAATGAGCCATCAAATTAAAAAATATATTCAAATTGTATTATGCCTTACGAAAAAGTCAATGCCTAGAAAAGAAATGAAACACGTGCAGTACAAAAATGGCTTGTTTATTGTGCATGCAATAACTCACATTTATCGGTCAAATATTGTATGAACTTAATAAAAAAAATTAGGTATTGCCCATTCGTGGGCTTACAAGCAAAGAGCACTAAGTGTGAACATAGTTGACATAGTGCTTTTTGCTTGTAAGCCTATGATATATCATATTTAATTAAAAATGAAACTAACAATTTATTACAACATCACATAATCAGTATGTTCTGTTAAGCAATTTTACCACGAAGTATCATAATTTAATAGGGAGTTTATAACAGCATATTTTCCAGATTTTAAATATACCCAGATAAAAATTAAAGAAAACTTCGACATTGCTTGCAACTTTTCAATTTATTTAACAACAATGAATAACAATTTTCATTTTACAAATCACGTAATTGTTATATATTAACATAATTTTGTGTAAAATGCATGAGCCAAAACTGAAAAGTACACACACAAGTGTAAGTATTAAAGAATACAGGTATATGTACTTTAATGAACTACTTACTTAATAGTTCATGTTCTATTTCAGAATAATTTGGTATAAAATGATCCGTATAAACTCGGTATGGTATGGTGGAAGAGCCCTTGTTTGTGAAGTCTGGTTGAACATTAAACATATTGATTTGCCTAGGTATGAGCTAAAGAGCCAAGTTTACCTTAAAATGTAATCAATTAATCTAAAAACAAAAAAACAAATTAAAATCGAAGTACAGATACGAAACACAGTGGTGAGACATGGAGTTTTAAGTTTTTTACTTTAACTTACAAATACATAAGAGCCCTAAAAACAAATAAAAATTAATTTTAAATGATGTTTAAAAACCGAAGAATCCTAATGGATATAATCAATATTAAATTTGTTGTAGTGGTTTATTGGTTCCCTGTTGGAGGACATAGCCTATAGACATATAATTAATTCGTTAAGTTTTTGGATTTATTATAATGTTTATAATTTACATTTTTTATCAAGCTTAAACCTTATTTTATATTTATGAAATCAATAATAAAACATACCTTGCAGTATTTGTTAAAAAACAGGCCTTACTAAATCATCAAATTTTCGTAAACAGCTGATTCCTAGCCACATAAATATTGTTAGAATACAAAGTCCAAATAACAAAGTTTCGATTAAAGCAAAAATCAAGTAACGATATATTATAAATTTGCACATAAACTGAAATAAACTAGACGAAATTCCCGTAAGATCAATGGTAAACAATAAAATTTTTGCCCATTAATGGCGGATATTGGCTCCAGCCAATCAAAACGTTAACCACTATTGTCGCCACTGTTCTCGTATGAAGTCACTGTACTCAAAATTTTCATTTTGGGCCCTCTGTGGCTAAACTGTTAAATTACAATGAAATGACACTCTTCCCTATATTAACTTCTTAAAATCTGTAATCTTCCGGTTAAGCAGAAAACGTCAAAACTCGACACTGTGTAGCTTTGATTGAAAGAGACAAATTTTGACATTTAGTTTTGTGATACGTGATCTTCCCTATATTAACTTCTTAAAATCTGTGATCTTCCGGTTAAGCAGGAAACGTCAAAACTCGACACTGTGTCGCTTTGATTGAAAGAGACAAATTTTGACATTTAGTTAAGTTACCCAATACATTTTAAGAAGTTAATCTACGAAATAGTCATTTCATTCTAAGTTTAGCCATTTGGCCGATCGAAGCCTCTAAAAGGCCCAACATGATATTTTTGAGGCCGCATTTTCTTGAAAACAGTAAACTTTAACTGTATGATACGTAACATAATATGTTTGGAATGTTTCAGAGGTTGAAAAAATGTAAGAATATACGAGGTGTTGCATTAAAAAATATGTATAGAATCATAACTCAGACACTGTTGACGTCACAATCAAATCCTTATTACTAAAATATCTGGAGACGCATAAATCAATTAGACTGGTAAACAGATTTTCAAAATTATAAGCGGTTTTCAAGTTGAATTTATTTCTTTAAATGTTCCACCCTGTATATTATGACGAAGGGTTCAACTCGGGACGAGAGGCTAAATAGCAAACCAATCCATGAATTGTTTTATCACAAATACACTTTTTTACGTCAACCCAAAAAAAGATATAACCAGGACTAACCAAAATGAAGTCCGATATTTAAAACACAGAACTTTTGTAATGCTAATGTAGTACCCTACCATACCCTACTAATAAGCCAGCAGACATCACATCAAAACCATAATGTACTTTGTTTATATTCCACAGATATCGACTGGTTTCAGATTTAGCCGCTAATCCACTCGAATGGTTAGTCCAGTGGCCACTTACAAAACATTCCCAGTGTCCTTGAAAAAATTCGCATCATATGGGACATTTTTATTAAGAAAAAAAATTTAGCATAGGCAATAAGTTTTGCTTCATTGAGTATCAAAATGCCTTACTCGGATATAATCACAAAACTTGTGTTACCTGTCAAAAGTGACATTTGATAATAGAAATTGCAGAAAATTTGCCAAAATATGAAAAAGTGTTGTAACGAAAAATTGTTTATTTTTTAATTTGACATAAGTATATCGAACATCGCTCAGAAATTCCAATTTCCAAGAGCAAATTATTAAAAATTTCAAATAATTTAAAATTTCGATTACACCCCTAAATCAGTTCATTGCCATTTTTATCTTTTGTATTATGACATGTATTTACTGTCAAAAAATGTAATCTAAGTAATCTGTACCTAAAATTCATATTTTTACGAAGTGATTTTTATTTTTTTTTTAAAAAAAAAACAGTTTTTATGGAATAATTTGGTATAATAATTTAATTATTGATGAGATTGGTGAAATAAACTTCTTTTTTTCAACTTTTTTTCCAACAAAGAATTTTCGAAAATACTTAGAATTTAAAAACAAACAACTTTTTTAATAAAACTTTTTCATATTTTAGCAAATAAGCTGTTTTCGTGCAATAAATAAATGTCAATCTTGCCAGGTAACACGAGTCACACGACTATTTGCGAATAGGCCGTCGTTCATATTGAATGAAGCAAGTTATGCTAAATTCTGATAAAACTACCGAATATACTGTACTCCCAACCTGCGTCTTTTCCTGTTTTTAATTCAGTATCGTGTCTTAACAGTCTCACTGTTATATTTGTGTGGATTATATAGATTTCGTCATCAAAAAAACCTAATCTAATACTAAAAAAATCATCAAAATCTGAAAATACATTTTGGCAAAAAAAAAGTACTTAAAATTCAAGGTAAAAAATATTAGTCATCTCGCCGCTAAAAACGTTATTATTGGAGCTGAATTCGGTGTATAAATCTGCCGTTAAACGAAGTGTCCCTTGAGTGGTAATTTGGACCCGAGTCTCGTCGAACTTCAATGGGATTATTCTCCTTGGCATAAAATAAAGCCTTAAATAAAACTAACTTTTTTTAACTTTTATCAAGCGCAGACATGAAAATTAGTGAAATTAAGAGAATAGTTAAGTTACGAGAACAAAAATTAACTAGGATTAAATTTAATCTTTTTTATAATTCAAAAATACATCATGTAACAAAGTAGTATTACGTTTAAGAAAATATGTTTTAAAAAGATCTGACATCAAGACAAGTTAGATGACAAAAAAAGAGAGTTTGTGTATCTTCAAACTATATTTAGAATCCCAGTTTAATGACGCTGACATGAAATATTTTCTTCAGAACATCAGCTACAGAAGTGGCCATCAAACACAAAGGAATACTAATCGTGAAGTTTGAAAACTCGTTTCTGCGCTCCACATAAACTAAACTTCTTAATTTTTTAAATGAATGGTGATTTTTCTAGTCTACTTTTGACTTGATTGAGGCAGAGTTCTGTGTGAAAACTAGAAGTGCCTACATGGCCCAGAGTGCTGGACACAATTTGCACCAAAACTACAAAAAAAATACACAAAGCCTGAACAGACAGAGGGATCTTTTTATGTATTAAATATATTAATACAAATTCTTCTACGAAAGACAATTCGGAAGTAACCGAAAAGAGACGAAGGCGAAGTGGGGATGAACAAGTTTTTCAGAAATATGGATTTTAAGTTGTTCCTGTTTTCAGGATATACATCCGGTGATATTACAATATATCAACGACCTTGCCTTATACGTGACCTTGATCAATTTTTGAGGTTAATTTGAATAACTTCTACTTAAGCCATTGTTTTGCAAATTTTTACAAACACATGGCCTAACCACAATATAAAAACATGATTACCTTGACTTAAGCAATGATTTTGACAATCTTTTTTAAGTTAATTTTGTACTAGTTTCAACTGACCTTTTGTTCTGAAACACATTTAAAACTCCGATGAAAACCCAACTATTTTATAACCTTCACGGCCACCTTCGTTACGTTGTACGTCAATTTTGGATCACTAATATCTGACTTATAGCTTACAATCTTACAATAATTGAATTCAAAGAAATCATCCACATTTCTCTAAGAGGCCTGATTATTAGAATGTAAAGAGAAGAATAAACTAGTCTCGGTCTCAGTCAGATATATACAATTGTTTACTCTAAAATGTATGCCGTGACACGCGTTTCGCCGTTAGAGTCATCATCAAACCTAAAATATATCCGAAAAACCTTAATTATCTATACAAAAAGGACAAAAATGTTAATATTACCTTATAACTAGATGACAAACAAATTAAAACATAAAATGACTATACAGTATAAATACCAGACGAACTGAGGTATAGGCCTACTACTACACTTATGTCGAACCAAATGTATAAAAACTTCAATAAAAACAACGAATCTAAAGGTATACATTTTAAAATAATCGCATACTATTGTACAATTTATAAATAAAAATCAAATTATTTATTACACTCAGATTCGAACTCGTGCCTCCTAGTTGATAGTCTAATACCATGACCACTAAACCTGTTGAAAAATATTTGCTTATTAGGAGTCTTGAGGTTCGAAATTAAAAACATCGTTAACACAGTTAGGGACTGGACTTCTTTTTGCTTTAGTAATTTCTACTTTTTCCAATAAGTCCAATTTTCTACTTTTATAACATTTATGTAAAACACTGACGTTTTCGGAAGTTGAAAAATTGTGTCCTGAAGCTAATAAATGATTAGCAAAGGCCGACTTGGTTTCTGTAATATCCGAGTCCCTGTATTTATTAAATAAACTAAGGTACTCCTGAACTCTTATTGATATTTCTCTTCCTGATTGGCCTACATAAACCGCAGAGCACGATTTCAAAAAAAGATCAGTTTTATCCTTTATTTTAAGTATTTTTTTGAGAGTTTAGTAGTTTTAAAAGCCACTAAAATGTTATAATTTTTAAAAAATCTAGCCAACTTCAAAGAGATGTCTAAATTGATAGTTGTAGGTTTAAAATGACATAAACACCAATTAAACAAATAACTTGTTCTAAATATCACACTACAAAACGTACGCAAAACATAACTGGCGAACTAACCGTTTCAAAGGTCAGGTTTAACTCTTAAACTGTTTTAGAGAATACATGTTTTAATTTGTAGTTGCCATCTAGTTATAAGGTAATCTTAACATTTTTGTCCTTTTGGTAAATATAATTACGGTTTTTCGGATATATTTTAGGTCGGATGATGACCGTAAGGTCGAAACACGTGTCACGGAATAAATTTTAAAGTAAATATTTTATATATCTAACTAAAACAGAGACTAGTTTATTCTTTCCTTTAAATTCTTACAATAATTTGATGAACTTGACAATGGACCACTTACATATGGCCTATGGCTTTGAAATTTTGTACACGTCAGTAACGATCTTAATTTTAACCGTGGCCCCGACAATATTTTAAGTCAATTTCTGATCCACTTCCAATTACATTATTGCTTTGAAAATGAATGACATACATTTTGGCACTCAGTTTTTCAACTGAGCTTAACGTATTACTTTAGATGTGTAAACATTCGGTAATAAAACAAAAATATGTCAATTTTTAACCACATTCAACTATCGCTTTGAGTTTTACTACACATATTGGTCCGATGATAATATAAACTTTGAACACAATTTTGAACTACCTCTGCGTATAATCTATATCTTTGAAATTTTGTATACATAGGTCAAATGAAAATACAATCACTTGGTTGTAATCTTAATTTATATAAAGTTCCCCTTAACCTGCGGCTTGAAAATATTGTATATGTATACAGGGTTTCCAGAATTACCGTTCGAATAATTTTAAGGGTAATTTTACATATATGATACATTTTTTCGGATTAAACAACTAAAAATACAACATTTTTGTCTCTCTAATTGTTTTCGTATCTTGCTTCGTTTTCGAGAAAAAAAAATAGAAACCAATTTATTGCACGTCCCGTCATAGAAATTGTTGCCTGTAAAAAAAATATTTTTTTAAAATTTTTTCTGTAATCCAGAGAAACGAATTTTTATTTTTTCTTGCCAAAACGGAACACCTTGTATTTAAATAAATCATCAAAGATATAGCGGCATTAGGTTGACACTACATTTGACATAGCAAGCAAAAGTCTTGTAAAAATTATTGTACTGAATAAAAGTTCTAGTGTATTTGAGTTTTAAAAATTCCGGAATATTAATTTGAAGAAATAACCGTCATGCATTTTATGTACGGTAGAGCTAACGATTGTGCTTTAGAAGCGCGCAGATTATATCACGAAACTTTTCGAAATCGTCGACTTCCGATAAATTATTTACAGTACTGTACATCAAGGGTTGAGGGAAATTGGTGCTTTCACGTCAAAGAAGAGTGATTGTGAAAGAAACCGTAGCACACGGACCCTGAAAGCAGAAGCAAGGGTTCTTCAGGTGGTTGAAATAAATCCCTTGGCCAATGGATGCAGACAAATATCATCACGAATGTTTTTTTATCGATAAAGTGTAGTTCACAGACGAAGCAGAATTTACGCGCAAAGGCGTTATTAATTTCCATAATAACCATGTGTGGGCCGAAGAAAATGCCCATGAGATTTTTAAAAGTCGATTTAAAGATAAGTTTTTGCAGATATTTTGAGAGATAATAGGGTCGTATGTTATGCCTCAGCGTTTAAACTGGCCGGTATATTTAAATTTTTTGATAAACATCTTGCCGGTTTTGCTGAATGAGGTATCCTTCGGATTAAGAGCAGAAATATTTTTCATTGATGGTGCTCCAGCCCATTTTTAGTTCATGAGTATTTAAATGCAACTTATGCAGGCCGATGGATCGGGCGGGGTGGGCCCATTGCGTGGCCACCTCGTTCGCCGGATTTAAATCCATTAGACAATTTTCTTTATGGCTATTTAAAGCAATTGGTTTACCCGGTTCCTGTTGACAACCTACAGCAACTAGATCATAAATTGTTGCCAAGATACGGAATAAACAAGGGGTTTTCCAGAGAGTTAGAAGATCAATGAAGCGCCGTTTAAATAACTGTATCCAGATGAATAGAAGACACTTCGAATATATATTGCAACTATATTTCATTTTTATTAGAACGTTTTTCTGTTACCTAATATAAAAGAATATTTTAACCTAGTGCCGTTCTAAACCTCTTGCGAAGTTTTTATTTAAATACCTACATATTCCTTCGCTTTCGGGAAAAAAATTAATCACTTTAATGCATGCCCCTAGATCACAGAAAAAATATTGTTGTGTTGTTGCCCAGAGACATACAACAAAACTTGGTTTTTATTTTGTTTGTCGAAAACGAAGCAACATACGAAAATTGTTCACGTTACAAAATCGTTGTATTTTTAGTTGCTTGATCTGAAAAAAAAATTAAATGTTTAAAAATCAGCGCACATTTTTCTTGTCAATAATATTCGGTAAAGTGTTTACCGGGACGCCACTCTACTTAATAATTTCAAAAAATAGATATATAGATATAGGATATTTAAGATGTCTTTTAAAAACAGATTTTTTTAAAAAAGTTTTACTCCCTGTATATTGAAAACTATGCTTTTTCGGAACCAAGTTCATATGAAAATATTTTCACGTTTTCTTATTAGAATAACCCTTGAAATTACACCCTGTACAAGCCATAAATCTTTTATTTAAAAAGATTGTAAAAAAGGGAACTAATGACTAAATGATACTTGATTAAATTATAGATCTCGAAACAAGCGTTTTCTTTTATTTTCTGAAGTTAGGTGACAAGAAGCTATTAATGAAAAATTCAGATCAGAATCCAAGCAAAATATAAGTGCTATAAATAAAAAAATATATTATAAAGCCTTAATTACTGTTTTTTTTTAAATTAAAATAGCATTTAGCACTTTCTTGAGGCTAAGCCGAGTAAATTAAAAATAATATTTCATAATATACCGTTCAAAATTTCCTGCCATAAAAGCGTTACCGACCGACTTGCACGCTCTTGAGACCGACTTAGGCCGCGAGCTGCTTAAAATTCAGAACTTGTCAACAATTACCGATTGCACAGGCAAACATTATAGTTTGCCCAACGCAAGTAGTATGTAATTGGTTTGATCGCGTGCAACAATGGTTTTCCAAGAAGTCAGCGCACAGCACAAATTATTAACTGGATTTCTATAACGTGCAATTTGCTGGAGCGAAATGAAAAGATACTGTAAGTACAAGGGAGACGCCAAATTAGCATCGACTATTTTAAATGTGGAGTCCAAACATAGAAGCAAAAGAGTCGCTATTGTTTCCTTTAATGACGTCTAATCAAATACTTAACGTAAATTAAAGGCTTATAAACTACGTAACTAGGCCAATATTTTTATTTAATTTCATCTGTATTTACTGCATTTCCTTTAAACTACTTCATGTGTATACAGGATACCCCCGATTTAATTTAACGGCTAATATATTTGTTAATATATTTTGTAGAAAACATGTCAGTGTTACCAACACTGAAAAGATGATTCTGGCAAAAATAAAATATTTTTGGTCTTATATTAAAACTCTTCGGGCTAAGAATGGTCTGTCTAAAACAATGTATTATGATGGACAAAATACAGAAGATAAAGATAAGTTTGTTGAGGCATTTGCTAACCATTTTAGGTCATGTTTCAAACATCATCCAAGATACAATCCAGTCTGATAACACTGGCCGACAAAAAAATTTTTTGTTGTAACACAAATCAGAATAGCATAATCTAATAGAATGGACCTATCCAAATACGAAAACAACAAATAGAAAGTTGTAGCACGTAGGGTTTTCTTGTTAGAGTTGTAGAACTATATCGAATGTTACGATACTTAATATCTATAGAAAAACTAATTTCAGAAAATTCTTAACCCTGTTTATTGATTTATGTTTACAGTTTTCGCCTATTAAACATACCATACATCTAAGAGAAAAACAAACGAGAAAAATAATAACTTAAAACACTAATTAAACTTTATTTTTTCCGTTTATGAGGTGTCCTATCTTCTCTCTTCAAAAACAGTAGTCACCCATCATGGCTGGATCCCATCGTCCTCGGTACCGAATTTCCATTGTTCTGATAACTTGGTGAAACCTTTTACCCCGCTCGTCACTAACAGCTCCCAAATTTTTAGGAAAAAGTGACAGATGGGAATGGACGAAGTGAATTTTTAATGACATTCTGGCACCAAGCGCTTTATAGGCATCTAAGAGTTCATTAACTAATTGTTCATAATTTTCATCCATATTGTTGCCTAAAAATCCTCTTACTACATTAACAAATGAATTCCATGCTCCGAGTTCCTGCCTGGTAAGCTTTTCCGTAAAATTGACATCGTCCAGCAATTTTCTGATTTGTGGCCCACTTAACTGGGCAAAGACTTGTCTTAGGTATTTAAATCCATCACCATCTTTATTCAAAGCCTTAACAAAGTTTTTCATCAGCCCAAATTTAATGTGAAGAGGAGGTTAAAGGACATTTTTGGGATCAACAAGAGGTATAAATTTAACATTTTGAGATCCCGGTTGAAATTCGCTTCTTTCTGGCTAAATTTTTGTTACATAATGCTGATTTATTGCACGACTGTCCCATAAACAAAGAAAACAGCAATATTTTGTAAATCCCCCCTGAAGTCCCACTAAAATCGCTATAACTTTTAAGTCCACTTCATATCTGCCATTTATACCTATTGTAGTTTATTTTATCCAAAATCGTGCGCATATTTTCATAATTTTCTTTCATTGCAACTGAATGGGCAACTGGTGTAGAGGGTTTTAAGTTTCCATTATGCAGTAACACAGCTTTTAAGCTATATTTAGATGAGTCTATTAATAAGCGCCATTCACAGGGAGAATGTTCAATATCAAGTTCCTGCATTAAACTGTCTATATCAGTACACGCGTACAACAAATTTTCCATAATGTAGAATTCAGAAAACATAGCATTTCTTTTTCTGAAATTCGTAATTTTTGTTTCTTTGGCCAATAGGTTCCATTCCTTAAGACGGGAACCCAGCAGTTCTGACTGTTGCTTGGATAAACCCAAATCACGAACTAAATCATTTAATTCACTTTGAACAATCAAATGTGGCTCGTCGGAACTGGGACCTGTGGTAAAAATGGGATCAGTGCACTGTTCTTCTGAGCTGCCTGATGATGCGTTATCTCCATTATCTCCCAAATCAATAGCTTACCAATTTAAAGGCGCATTCGGCACTGGCAAATTTGCATTATGAGGAACAGGTCGTATGACAGATTGCAAATTTGGATATTCTATATTGTGCTTTCCCTTTTTGGAATAACCTTCAGTCTTTGTCAGGCAAAAATAACAACAATGATTGGTGGATTCTTGCCATACAATTGGAACTGCTAAAGGCATACTTCTTCTCTTTCCCTTCATCCACTGCACTAATGATACACTACAACTAACACAGCACACATGGGGCCCCCAACGCTTATCTTGATCCCCAATTAACACACCAAAATATTTAAAGTATATAATTTCATTCTCCACAAATATAACAAAATTTGTCAGGAGAAGTTTTGCAACTTCGGCGCATTTGACTCGACATCTTCACATACACTTGCTTATCGATACACAGACAACCACTCAATTCGAAACTCAACAGAAGAGTGATGTTTAACGTTTATTTTATGTCTAATGTTGTAAACAACCCAGTCTTGGTAATTTTTCCGTTGTAAAATGGACCCATTTTAGCCGCCCCACATTAAAATTGTTTACCTGACAATATAAAAGGTTCTAATTAGGCTATTAAAAAATGGTACGTATTAAGGCATTCCGAATATTTTTTTTATTACTGGGAGGGTATTTCCATTGTGAAAATAATGAGCTGTCCTGTGTTAGAAAAATCTTGTCGGTCAGTGAATTATAAAGACCTCAATATCAGGAATCTTTCTCATCACTGTTTTACTCCTGAAGAAATCTAAAAAAAAATTGATAGTTTGGATGTAAATAAAGGAGCAGGGCCTGATGTGATCCCCCCAATATTTATCAAGACATGTAAAGATACATTGCTAGAACCATTGAAAATTATTTTTCAGACTTCATTTGATAATGTGAGTTTTCCTCTAATTTGGAAAGAGGCTTCCCCTTTTCCCATTTTTAAGTCTAGAAGCCGGAATGATGTTAAAAACTATCGGGGTATATCTCTACTTTCTGTAATGGCGAAAATATTTGAAGCTATTATATCTGATGAGCTTTTTGAGACGTTCAAGCATCAAATGGTCAATGAGCAGCATGGTTTTTATAGACACTGTTCAGCTACAACAAATCTGGTTGAATTTCAAAATTTCCTTATCAATAATATTGAAAAGGGCTTCCAAGTAGATGTTATATATACCGATTTGGACAAAGCCTTTGGTAGTGTCTGTCTTGCTCTACTTCTAAAAAAGTTAAGAGTCTTTTAGTGTTCATGGTCGTTACCTGTTGTGGATTTCGTCTTACTTGCGGGGTCGTGTTCAGCGTGTGAGGCTAGGCAGCACAATTTCAAGTGAGATTAGGGTCACCTCGGGGGTACCACAAGGATCTCATCTGGGACCAGTTTTATGCCTGATTTTTATAAATGATGTAGTTTTAAATTTCAAAAACTGTAAGCGTTTGCTATATGCGGATGGCCTCAAGCTTTTTTGTGCAGTACAAACATTGGAGGATTGCCTCAATATGCAGAGGGATCTGGACAGTCTTGTTTTGTGATGTAGGGGAAATTATCTAACCCTAAATATTAATAAGTGTAAAATCATGCGCTTTTTTAGATGTCAAAATCCAATAGTTTTTTATTACTCAATAGAAAATACAGTGTTAGGGTCTGTTGAAATATTTAATGACTTAGAAGTTTTATTTGATACTGGGGTAACATTTACCAAACATATAGGTTAGGTTTCATCTGGTGCAACTGTGTATACGTATCTAACACAAAGGCTATAAAAACACTTTACTTTGCCCTGGTACGCAGTGTGTTAGAATACAGCTCAGTAGTGTGGTCTCCATCATATAACATACATATCTTTTGTTTGGAACAGGTGCAGAATAATTTTGCTAAAATGTTATGGTGGAGACATCACTTTCTATATCATAACATTGATTATTCAGTTCGACTGCTACTATTGGGAATGGAAAGTATGGAGAAGCGTCGGCGTCGTGAGAATGCTTTGTTATTCCTTTTATATAAGATTATAAAGAGTGACTATGATTCCTCACTTATTTTATCAAAAATTAACTTAAGAGTACCTCAGAGAGCCACTCGTTCTAGACAGCGGTTTCATGTGAATGAACATCGTACTAATTATGGTTTTACCCCTTTTGTGGATAGGATGTTAACAAATTATAATAATAAATATCATCACATTGATCCATTTATTTTTAAAAGCTTTAATTCTTTGAAGACTTATGTGAGTTTCAACTGAAAATTGAAAAGTTAGGCACTTTGTTAGTATGCTTTTACATGTAGTGTTTTTATTCTAAAAATATTTATGGGTAAATCGGTCAAGACAAATCGCCGGAAATTATTTTCAAGTTTGAAAAATGGCCTCTGTTTTGGATGAAGCGATTACATTCAAACTTGATATCAGAAAAAAAAAGCGCTTTTTTGCTCTTCACGTAGGTCACGTGGTACCATAATGATTCTATTAGTGGTCACTAGATGGCCTTTTTCGCAATTCTTCAAATATTACGGATTTTCTCAAAAAAATCAAATGGTATGAGTATGACTTTTTTTGTCATAATTTAATTTAAGGTTATAAAAAGTATCGAAAAATCCAAGTACGTGTTTAAATTAAAATAGTTGATGATGGTCAGCCGAATCCGAAACGACAGATTGAAAAACTAACCTCCTAAAGAAAAAGTGACGATAATGAAGTGAAAGTTATTTTCCGGCCATTTCAACTAAGCCAACAATTTTAGAAAAACTAAAAAAAACACAATTAGCTTTTATAGTATTTCTATAATTTTTTCAAATGTTGATAAGTTTGGTTTGGGTTAACGGAAGTGAACGAATTAGATCTCGGCTTTCTACACTTCACAGTTAACGCAATAGCGCGCTGTTTTACAGATATGCCCTTAACGACCTTCTTTTTCAAACACCATATCAATAACTGTCTTGAATTTTGTTATTCTGTAGATGAACCGATGGCGATAGAATATTTCAGTGGCATCACACTTAAATCACTTCTCTAGCTGACTTATTAAATGAGATATGTAGTTTTATACCAGACCATGACTGTATTGAATTTTATAGGAATATACTGAGTTATGCGATACTTTTGCGGCGTAGTTTAGATCTCCCATGGAGTTCAAGAAGTCCGGCTTTAAATTCGATCGAAAACGTCTGCAGGTTTATGGTTAAAAACACGTATGATGCAAATTTCCGTCCGGAGAACGAAATTGAACTGTGGGGCAAAATAGAAATTCTTTTGAAATACCTATTATTATTTTTAAATCGGCTTATAAACTTTGCAATAGATCCTAAAAGAAAACAATCAGTTGTGTAATTCACAATTGATTGTTTTTTTTTTGAGATCACGTATTATTTTTTAATTGTTATAAAGATTAATATCTATAAGAATTATATCTTTTAGTGGGTGAAATATATGTCTTTGAAAGTAGCTTCTTTTATACCAAATTTCTCATTTAAGTAAAAAAAACTTAATACCCTTCAAAACTTTAAAACCACTCAATTCACAAGGTAGTAATCCAGGTTACAGATAAAAGTAAAAGTATGTATTAACAAAATATCAAAAAATGCGGTTGGATATTTTCGGAAATATTTTGAGTTGCCCCATGTAACAAAACAAAAAGCAAGGCTCTAACTGCTTAAAATATATAGGCGTGAATTTTTCATTTTAAACTCCGAATGAACAAATTGCTAATGGAAACTACACCAAATAATAATAATAATATTGAAAATTATATACAATATTTTTTTTTTACAATAAATATCTCAGTACTATATGTAACAAGAAATTCTTATGAAGTGCATCTAACTGGGCGAAACAGCTGTAGGTGCACAGAAAAGTGAAAGAACCGAAGGATTGAAAAAGAAAACTGTTTAAAAGTTAGATCGTCGTAAACTTTCTCACAAAATATTTAAGTCGGATGGCGGACTTCCAATTTGATTCATTTTTTCTTTTTCTTCAATTGATAACGCCCACGGATGAGATTAAAGTCAATGTTCAAGTCCAGTCATTGAGGTTAATTAACCAGAACTGATGGAATAGTACACATGAAATAGAATTATATTAGTAATCAATTATTTATCTTAAATTAATAGTTACACACGTGGAAATACTAAAAACATTATTCCAATGCCAAAAATATATCTTGCTACAAGTGACACAATGTTCTTTGTCTAAAGACTGGAGAACTTATGTAAATTAAAAAGCTCTGTGGTCTTTCTACGTAAAAAAACGAAACCGTACGTTTTAAATCGGGCACGTGGAGTTCTGCTTTCGAATTTCAATGTGTGCTTGGAAACGGTAAAAGCAAAAAAATCGGAATAACTTCGGGCTGTCACGAACAGAGCAAACCGAAAAGTGGAGTTGTTTTCGTAAGCAAATACGAGATAGGTAAATGGAAATTTCAGAAAGAGTAATAATGAATTAATAATGAATATCATGTCGCGTAAGAGGAAATCGGTATAACGTTAAAACAACTTCGTTTCAAGGTCTTAATTATCGACCAAAAAAAACTAAGAAGTATGTTGTTTGGTACTATCCTCGTAAGAGAATAAGTATTGTTTCAGAATCACTAGATGCCGAAAAACATGTTTTCTTAATTCCGTCAGCCTGTCTGTCTATCGGTTCGCCTGTCTATTCTCGGCATACCCAAAAACTACTTATCCGATTGACTCCAAATTTTGGTCAAAACCTAAGGGCCATATGGGAAAGTATATTAAAGATTTTGTCGCAGGACCAACCAGGCCAAAACGGCCTGGTTGGTCCAGTAGGCGAACCATTAGCTCCCTCATAGGGGTGCTAACAGGCCACTGCCGTTTGAAGAGACACCTGGCACTGCTAGGCATAGAAGAGGAATCGAGCTGCAACGCATGCGGTGAGGAGGAGGAAACTCTACTATACTATTTGTGTAGGCGCGAAGTTAGGGCCAGACTGCGGGAAGACATTTTTGGAGTCCCGGGAGTACAAAGGGAAGTTATTAAGGATATATTTTGGAAAATTATCTTGGCCTATATTAATAGGTCTGGAAGGTTCAAGGACGTTTGGGAGGTGCTCCCCTCAACTTCTACTACTACTAAGGGTCATATAGGGATGACATCGTAACACTCTGGTAAAAATCCAGTACGAAGGAACAAAATGACGGCGGGCCTAATGAAATGTTAAAAAAAATATTACTACAAAACTACTGATCCAATCTATCTCTAATTTTGCACAAAAATCAAGTGTGATATAGGGATAAACTAGTAAAATTTTGACTATTTATCCAATCAAGTTGAAACTTGGTATAAAAATCAAGTTTGAAACAGGGATGAACTGGTAAAATAAAACGGCGGCCTAATTAATTTTTTAATATATAGCATTGGCATTTTCAAAGCCGTAAGAGATACGAGGTTGGTTAAATCAGGGCAAAGTTGCCCAATTTAATGTCAAATAACATGTCGTTGATAAAGTTAGAAAATTCTGGAAGGAGCCAGAACGAGGTCACTAACTTCATTTTTTTTATTTCATTATTAACAAGCCTTTGACCTATAAAAACCAATGATTTAATGTACTCATACATGTATAGTATTAAAAATTACCCTACGTAAATTTGGCAAGATTCTGGTTTCTCTCTCTACCACATTGTCTGTTATGGGAAAATCTTAAATCTTCTGTTCAAACATTATTTGTGTAACATCGTTGGTTTTGGGAGGTCGAACGCTTGTTGAAAATGAAATAAAAATCCAGGTCCCTATTTAAAAGAATTATTGGAAATATTGGTGCATTATCTTATGGAGGAGAAAAAGTGGATATGAAGAGATTTGCAATAAAAAAATCCTGTAATCCGTATTTAAAAAAATTAATTTGATGATGGTGCCTCGAAGACAAAACGTTGTATTACAAATCTGACGGCACCGTTTTGTAGAGAACAAAAAGTGATTGTGGAAATGTGAAATTTATTTTACTTTATCTTTCCTTACTTTTAACATTTTTCGACGGCATATTAATAACACCTAAATTGCGCAACTTTGCCCCAATGAACCAACTTTGTATCTATTACGGTTTTCGAATTCCCAATATATATACTAATCATACGACAGTTATAATATATAAATTAAGTTCTGGGTACCTACTTCTGTAGATCGGTCTGTTCCTAGCACGACTCAATAGATACTTACCCAAATTATTTAAATTTTGCTCAAAAACCAAGCATAATGTATATGAAGTATACAAGAAATGTTTTAAGTATGGAAAGCAAAAGTATATTTGTATGTAGTTATGCGTATATATTTACACATGTATGTATCTATACTGCGATGTTCAAATCGCAGAGTGAAACGTTACCGTGATTTAAAAATCGCAGCAACCAAAAACTGCGACTGCATTCGCTACTTTTGACAATGTTTTTCTCTGAAATTCTTACCTTTTAAACCTGATATTTTATGCATTGACGGCGTTTGGTGCATTTGTATTAAAATTTGTAGATGTAAACAGATTAAACCATAACTCCTTAGTAACATATTAACATTTTTGTTACACACTGTAACACGTACAATCACAAAACAAGCAACCATTAGCTAATAGAAATAGCTAATTATTTTATATTTTTATATGTTAAACAAAAAATCCTATACCCATCAAAAACGAAACGACGATTTTGTTTTTGAGGACACTTTTTAGGTGTATACTAAAACCCCTATTTACAACCTCGGGCAGGGTGAGATTCACCCCCTAAACCTTAAATAAAAGGGGGGTCGAATAATACCTTATTTAAAAGGTCTTTCCATTTGTATGTCATTCCCACTACTATGCCCAAAAAAAAATGGTAGCGCATTAAAATTTCAAAAAAGTGAATTTTTTAAATATATTTAAATAAAAAGTGAATGTGTTAACCGAACTAGCATTCAACAAATTTAAAAAAAAACAAAAATTCCATCCGCACAAAATACGATTAGTACAAGAACTTAAGGAAGATGACTTTGACAAGCGTCTGCAATTATTTAACGTCTGCTTTTCCGACGAATGGCACTGTGAATCATCACAATTGCCGTTATTTGAGTGACACAAATCCGAGAATATTTCATGAGACGCATACGCAAAATCCACAAAAGTTGAACGTTAGGACTGGGATCTTCGGTGACCATGTTTTTGTCACCTTTTTCCTACCAGAGACATTAACAGGTGAAACTTATTTAGAAGTCTTGGAAATTGCAATCGATCCTGTCATAACCAAGATAGTGGAAAACGATGGAGGCTTTGCACAAAATTCTATGTTTGAATAGGATGGAGCTCCACTGCATTATGCGCGACCTGTATGGGAATATTTAGACCAAACATTTACGGGAAGGTGAAAATTGGCAGAAGGGGTATTACTGAGTGGCCACCAAGATCGCCAGATTTGACTCCACTGGATTCTTATGGGGACACTTAAAATCAAAAATGTATGCCACTTAACCAACAAGCTTACAAGATCTACAGGAGTGAATAACTATCGAATGTCATCTCATAATATCATAAATGCTACAAAATGTCAGAAACCGCTTCGAACCGAACCTCTATCACTGCATCGAAGTTAATATCATTACCATTTAAATTTTGCAAATACTATCTACAAATCAGTCAAATACATTTTCATTTTTAAGTATAGTAAATCAAGTGTCATCGCATGAACTAAGTATCATTGTAAAGAGAATAGATATTTGTTTCCAAATTTTTTTGTTTAATTTCTTGTTTATTTCAGCTGGTACAAAATGTTTCAAATTGTTATTTGATTATTTTATTGTTATCAATTCTAGTGTCTTTTGAACTAAAATAAAAAGTTTGATGAGCCACCATTTTGTTTTTTAGCACAGCAGTGACTTCAAACTTTGGGATTGATATACAAATGGAAAGACTTTTCAAATAAGGAATTCCTTTAGAAATAATAATAATAACTAAAGATTTGACTGCATAAATAAGAATACATTATAATGTAAGTGTCGATATCTAAACCAAAGTTCAAACTCTGTTAAGAAAAAGAACGAACTATAAAAAATGAAAATCTAGTCAATATAAAACACTGGTATATTTTGAACTTGTAAAGGCGTCAGCGAAAGTTGCTGGATGGATTGGGAGAATCAGTTCCCGAAGCTTGAAGATGTGTAGAAAAATCACAATCGCAATTTTCGAAAAGATTTAGTCACAGGTTGTTACTGCGATGTATCAATCATAGTGTAACATGTCTAACAATTGTTAGAGATATGAATTAAATAGATGTGCATAATTATTATTTAGGCAAGCGCAAAATAACAGAAGCCACCACACAAAAACAACACACAGGGTCACTAAGTCAACTGAGAGTGATTAAAATTGATTTGAGTGATTGTCAAATTCAAGGTCGTAATATTATATCAGACTTTTATAAGTCCACAGAATTTGAAAGTGCGATTAATAAGTGTGGTTTAAATTTGACTTGAAAGTCTGATCAAGGTCACAGATAAGGACCCCAAATTATTGTATAGTCATCGAACCTGTATGTGTACAAAATGTTTAAGCAATAGGTCAAGTACAAATGACCCAAATTTAACTTACAGATTAATTAAAATCGAGATTAAAGTTATAAAATATCTGTATTGTCGTCCGACTTTTATATGTATATAATATATGTCAAAAATTTCAAAGCAATACGAGCTAGTTGAAGTTGATACCAAAGTTTGATCAGGTTTACGGTATAAAGTCATCGAATTACTGTATTGCCACCGGATCTACAAATCAATAAGCCAAAGAGAAATGGTTACATACTAGATTAAAAGATTTAACCAAGATATATAAATAAAGTAAAATGAATGCTTTTAATGACGACGTGAACATATCAGTTTCGTGTCTAGACCTCTCATACACCAACTATCCCGAGGCAAGAACGAAAATCATTCACGTCGCCTTGGCGAATCACTTGATTTAGGGCTAATAAATTTAGTGCCAGGGTTAATAGGGTGATAGCGCTATCTGGGCAAATAAATTTTATCCAAATTTATATTCAGTCAAGAAAAAAGTAATATATGGAATCGCTGAGTTCACAAGTAGCGAGGTTGTGGGAATTTTTATTTGTATTTGCCGATTCGGGATTTATTTTTTTCCGATAAATCCGTTTTAATAGAGGACGTCCCATAAGAGAATGCACCTTTTGTTTGAATTTTTCATTGGAAGTAATAGAAATAGGCGATAACGAAGATTATAATTTCAAACTGCCTTTGCAAATTTTGATTATAATGAAACGGTACGCCTGAAAACGATAAATGGGGAGAGCGCTTTTTTACCGACTTCAAAAAAGAGTAGGTTCTCAATTCGACCTCTATGTATTTTTTTAATGTTTGTTCGCGCATGTTGTCTAAACGGCTTGGCCGATTTTGATGAGTTAAACAACAGACTATAGAGGATGTTTCCCTGGTAGTCCCATATATTTTGATTTGAAATCAGTTCACACGTTTTTTTTTTGTAATAATAATATAATAAAATAATAAAATTTAAAAAACACAGGTATAAAGGCGGCGAGTTTTATAATTAAATTGAATTTTTTTTTAAATACCCTTTTCAAACTAAGGCACTGAGGTGTGTAATAGACATACAACCCTATTTGCTAGCAAGTATCTTTTTTGTTATCCCGTTATGTAATTTTATGTATACAGAGTGACAATGAAAATGTGCAACCTCAAAATCTAGCATTTTAAAGTGCGGGACACGAAAGAAAACCGGACGGTCCTTAAAATAAAGGTTCATAGTCTTAAGAAAGCGGAAAAGTAAAATTTGTGTACACAAATAAATTTTGTTATTTTATTTGTTGTGATAGTTTACCGCTTCACCTATAAAATGCGCCAGCTAAGCGATACGGAAAATATTTTAGTAAATTTCGCACTGGTCCACTTGTAATTTGGATGTGCCTAGAGTCTCTATGCACTTGCCGCTAGAAGGTTCTAGCTATTTCCAGTGGCGCCTATACATTTCGAGCATTTGTTTTCATTTGTATATAAATGCGTTGCGTTGAATTTGAATTATTATTTCGAAGTAACGATGGCGAGCAAAAGAGGAAAAACAATTCGAAGCGGTGCACGTGAAATTATTGCGAGCGTTATAAAGGCATGTACTAGAGAAGCTGAAAATAATAGTTTGACTATTCCAATTCAAAATCGAACAGAACGCGCTGCATTTTACAATGGTGTTTCGGAAAGTAGTGTAAGAAAAATTCAAAGAGAAAATCTACTGGTAAAAAAAGACCCCGATTGTCATACAAAGATAAAATTGACGATGGTGATTTTCAAGTAACTCGACGAACAATAGAGGATTTTTATATAAACTTGAAGAAGTTTCCGACCTGAAAACCCCTACTTCGTGCTGTAAAGAACAAAATAGATTTTCCGTACGGGTATAAAACCTTAAATCGGCTTTTACGATCAAATGATTTTCTTTGGCGCAACTGCCAAAATAAACGAAAATTGCTCATTGAGAGACCAAATATTTTTCACTGGCGGCGGGTGAAATATCTATCAACTGTAAGGCAATATAGGCAAGAAGGACGCAATATTGTATATCTAGACGAAACCTCGGTAGATAATGATATGACAGTGAACAAATGCTGGCAAAGTGAAAGTGTTACAGGTGTTGTTCAGGGAATCCGCTCTAGTAGTCGCTTTATTATAGTTCACGCTGGTTCAGAAGCCGGATTTGTTCCAGGTGCTGCTTTAGTTTTTCGCTCGGGACTAATAACTGGAGACTATCATGGACAGATGAATAGAGATAATTTTGAAAAGTGGTTGCTCGAGAAGCTTCTACTTAACATTCCTCCCAAATCAGTCGTGGTAATGGATAATGCTCCTTATCATTCTCACGTAGAAGATAAAGTGCCAACTAAATACTCTACAAAAGCTCATATGATATCGTGGCTTAAATCGAACAATCTTGTATGTGATCCAACATGGAGAAAATATCAATTATATGAAGTAATATCAGCCAACAAGCCTAGAGAAAAAAGTATAAAATTGACGGTCTTTTATGTAACCTCGGTCATACACCTTTAAGGCTGCCTCCATACATGTGCGACCTCAACCCTATTGAACTTGCATGGGCAGGAGTAAAAAAATATATTCGAGAGCGCAACACCGGTGAACTTTCAATTAAAGATTTAAATAAAATAACATTAGAAACGATTGACTCAATAACATGTTCGTTCTATTGAAGATAAATACTGGAAAGTAGATGGCAAAATTGAAACGGTTATTGATGATTTAGTTATCACACTGAGATCTTCAAGTAGTGACGACGAAACCTCATCATTTTCAGAGGAAGACAACGATTTAGAAGGAATCGAACCATTAGAATTACAGCCGTCAACCTCAAAAATGGCTCAGTTTTTTTTTCATATATTTTGTAAAATTGTTCATAAAGTAGCTGTCAATAAACTGCTTCAAAATAATTAATTTTCTGTTCAATACCGGGTGTCAAAAAATATCTAATATTGTAATTAATATTTGAAAAACTACAGAACTTATATTTTTCCAAAATTAATACATCAATGTAGTTATAATAGGGGAACCAGCACTGATTCCAGTGAACAAGATTTATCAAAATTTTAACTTATGCAGTTCGACTTTGGGCTATTCGGGTATGCCAAAAGTGACCGTTTGTCTCCGTCTGTCATATTACTTTGTACAGGGGGCGTCATTGTGAAGTACTATACAGGGCGTTTCCTAATTGCGTGCTAATGTAAAGGGGGTGATTCTAATATGAACCTAAAAGTCTTAACTTTGGAGATACAGGGTTTTAAAAAAACATTTCTTTTAAATCCTAATTCTGATGTTATTATAGATAAATAACTGTGTGAAATTTGATACACGTCTTTTATGCATAAAAGGGCATTTTTTATTAACAATCAATTTTTGAAATTTCTACCAGTCGAGTGCATATGTAATTAACCTGGGTAAATCCATATGCTCCTTAATGCATAGAAGACGTGTATCAAATTTCATGCAGTTATCTACAATAGCATCAGAATTGGGATGAAAAAACATGTTTTCTTTTTCAACTTTACCATCCTGTAAGTTAAAACTTTCAGGACATAAAAACACCCCCTTTAACATCAGCACGCAATTAGGAAACGCCCTCTATAGTATTTTACAATGTATATATAAAGTGATATGACAAACGGAGACAGACGGCCAGTTTTGGCATACCCGAATAGCGCAAAGACGAACTGCATAAATTAAAATTTTGATAAATCTCGTTCACTGGATCTGATGCTGGCTGCCCTTGTAAAATTTGGACTTGTAAATCGTGTATCACTATACTGGGTGGTCCAATAATAGTGGACGTAGGCAGTAGCCCGGAAACCGTTAATGACAGAACTCAAGAAAAAATACATTTATAGGTAAATCGTAAATCAAAATTAAATCATTTTAAAATTCGAAAGTTTGCCGTTTTTGCAACACAAAAGAGATATAGAAGTGCGGTACACGAAAGAAAACAGACAAATATAGATAGTTTCATTAAGCATAGTTACATATTAATTATCTGAAGTGCGTATAGTCAAAAAGGAGTGCCATATTATTTAAAGAACGACGGGACACCACTGGTTTAAAGAGATTTCTTGGCCGACCTTCCTAAACCGATTGACTCCGCCCGGTTTTCTTTCGTGTCCCCACTTTACTTGACATTTTCGAAAAATGAAATTCAGTATGAATAAAACGTTATTAACCGACTACCCTCATTATAATTTTTTACCGACTTCCAATACTACCAATATCAAACTAAACAACTGGGACTTCAAGTTTTTGTTATAATTTATGTTAAAAAATATTTTTATTTTAATATTTAATCTGTAATTAATTATTGCTAGCTGGTCCGGCAGACCTTGTTCTGCCTTTTCCGTTAGATGGCGCGATGAGTTTCCAGTGGATACAGTGACTTTATAAGAACAGTGGCGACAATAGAAGCTCACCCGCCATATTGATGCAACATTTCTAAAGCTTTAAATGGGCGCACATATATTATCATTATTTTTTCGCAAAATATGACTAAATTAAACACATTAATATAAGAAAATTGGTTCAGGTAAAAGATTAATTATATTATGAATGAAATTAAAATAATATATAATTTTATTTTAATTTCAGTCTACAAAGAGTAATATGACAAAAACGGTGTCAGCGTCAGTTGTAAATGTAGGAGTCATGTTAATGTTTTACTCTAAATCTATTCGAACTATCTATTTTGCAGAATTACTACAGTTTACTGCAGCACAATCAGACATTTTCAATGTGTTGGTTAACTCTAAATATATATTATATATAATATGCTGCTTTTAGGATTATACCTATAAGGAATTGTATCACTATACTTCTAAAACGAAATATTAATTTTAACTTAGATTTTTGATATAAAACAAACGAAGGCCTCTGGAAATAAAAAATTTTCAACATAAACAAAGAGAAATATGATAGATTAGGTATGTCATTTTTAATAAAACAAAAACTATTTTTTTTTGTTAAAAAATAACTAGTTTCTTTTACGCTAATCTTTGAGAGCTTCCACCTCAAATTGGGGTGCTGAATGAAGTAAAACATACACTAAGATATGAAGCAATATCGTCTTTTATAACAAAATAAAACCAAAACATAATAATGTGCAATATTTAATAACTTTTCTTGGAGTAAACTTAAACCTAAGACATTTACGGTCATAGTCATTACCAAATTCATCACAAACACCTTATAATTACAAGCAAAAAGCAGGTGAACCAGGCTTAAACACATTTCTCCATATGGCCAATGCCTTGGAACTTATTGTTTGAATCAATACTTATTTTAATAATCACAAAAACTAATAAAATAATACACTAAAACAACAAACCCACGTAGGCAAAAACTAAACAAAACGATTTTAGGCGCAATACGGTCGAACGAATCAAAAATTGGTTACCCTATTGTCGCCACTGTTTTTATAAAGTCACTGGGCCAGTGAAATTATAAGAATATGGGGCGCATTCACCACATCGTTCAGAAATGTTATTGAAGAAAAACATATTGGTAATAATTGGAAAAAATACGCAAAACATATTGGTAATAATTGGAAAAAATACGCCATTTTGTTTCGTCATAATGGATTTACACAAAAATTTTACTCGTTTATCCCTATATCACACTTTATTATGGCGCAAATTTTGAAGACCATTCGATAAGTAGTTTCTTAATACTGGCTTTTTTTGTATTTTGTGAAACAGCCATTTTGTTATGCCATATCATTCCCTTATGACCTTTTATTTGACCAAAATTGGAAGTCAATCGGATACGTAGTTTTTCTGATATGCCACGTAGAGACAGAACGACAGACTGACGGAAATTGGTCCCCCAAACGAAAACGCAAAAGTCTGCAAAAATTTCGGAGGGTGACTTTTTCACGTTTACAATACTTCCTCTTACCATGGAAGTAAAAAACATATTTGAAACTTAAATGTTTTTTTTTTCGTTAAATATAAAACTAGTATGAAGAACGAACTCTAATAACAAAACATAGTTATATAGCGCATACATCAAGGGAATAACCGTAGGGAAAGATTTTGCAATTGGTATGCCAATAAAGTGCGAAGAAAATATAAAATTTTATAACAATGTTAGGTGGACAAATGAAATAACACATTTTAGTAACTGAAGAATATTTAACAGATATAATCAGCATTACATTACACAACTGCGTGAACAGCGTAGCTTAAAAGTACGATTTAGGCTCAATGCGTGGAGCGGCATTTTTGGCAAGGAAAATATTCCATTATGTCTTGTTAATATTTCTTGCATAGCTGTTAAAATATTGCTTTCCCTGGCGTCATGCTTTGATGTATCCTTTAAATAGTAAAATTTCAGGAAAAAAAATGAAAGATGAGAAAAATTTATTTTTAGAACTACTTTTTTACTAGTTTCGGATATCGATTAATTAGTCCAATTTTTTATGATCAAACAATGACATGATAAGGATACCTTATTATGCTAGAAAATCCAATAATATCTGCGATTAAAGGTCACAGAGCAGAAAAATTGCACGGAACACCCGTGCAATTTCAGTGACAGTGAACATCATAACTGACATAACATATTCACGTCACATTGTTGACACGTTGGTGGACATAACCATGGCAATTACGTCACAAAATTTCAAGCAACTCTGGACCCATTTGATCAATTAAATAGTTTATAAATTCAAAGGTTCGCCCGCTCATAGACTTTTATTTATGGGGAAATGTAAAAAAGGAATTTGAGCTTCGGAAAATAGGCAAGCGCTCGAAAAATGATCCTCCATCATCTTTCTAGAATCGTTTAAGAAAATGTCAAAAATTGACATTTTGAACCTAACTGAGACGCTGCATCTTAGTTTGTATTTATCTAAAACTTCTATCTGCCATTTTTAAGTGTTTGTAGTAAGTAGCCCACGATAAACTAATTTTTGGTGCTTAATGTACCTTAGTTTAAAGAAGGTGTGCATTTTATTATTGTCTACATCAGCGGTTATTTCTATTTTTTAATATTGTCCCGGTAATGTATTTTTTTGGAAAACTAACTTTTGTGTTATTTGTAATAGTTCATTGTTTTTTGCATAAGTGTCGCATATTACTAAACAGGTAAAATTGTGTTCTTTTTAACTGGCAGAAAATGGAATATGGCGGGTATAATAAAATCAAAAGTTGATAAAGGTTGCAGAAAAACAAAACGTCGGATTTAAAATTGATTAAGGAATTAAAATTGCCGAAAAAGTTCATTTAAGAATGTTTTGCAGATTTAAACAATATTTAAAAACAAACACAGTTGACAATTTAAAGAAAATATAGCTTCTTCCCAATATCTGCAAAATCCAAATAAACTGCTGGAACTTCGAAGTGCACCAAGGAAACTTTTATTGGAAAATCAAAAATAAAATATTTTCAATACTGATGAAGATTTTGAGTTGCGGTTGCGACTTTTGTTTGATCAATACCTAAAGTATGCAGCCTCAGGACTTCATCGCAACCGTCTTATACAGGGTGTTATATGGGACTCTGAAATTCATTAGTTATTAGTTTATAGTGTGTTTCACCACAGCTTTTACTGTGGAACATTTCTTTTTTTCATTTGTGCAACCATAATAATCTAGAGCTAGATACGAAAAAAACAATTTCTAGCGATTTTGAAAATTTTTCTTCGTTCCCGACATACGGGGTTTTTTCAAAAAAAAAATCTTTTTTTTAATGATCTGCTGAATAAAGCCCACTTGCGGTAATCAAATGTATGTCTATCGGCTTACCAACATTTCTACCGAAACAATTTTTTAAATATGAAATTTGCTCTAGTTTTTTCACAGTTAATTTAAAACAGGTTGAATATCGCTTTTAATAATTGACATTTTTTCCCAATAAAATACAGTTTCAGATAGTTTTTTAGACTTACTAATACTGTTTACCCTTCATTTTAAATTAACTGAGCATCTGTCCCAATAATACAGTGTGTAACAAAAGTCTGATATAGTATGTACTTACGTTGCGGAGCAGAAATTCAACATTGTTAAAGTTTAGAATCGATATGTTTAAGTATAAAATTATCATTTAATAGGCGAGAACATGTTTTTCGATTTTCAGGTACATGCCGCATTAAGAATTTTTCTGCGCGACCATCACTCCTCCTATTTCAACACCCATGCCGATAACTGTAACGGCCCGTAGTCTCACTTTTTTATAACCTGGATATAACGCATATCCACTCATGCGAAGGAGAGCTTAGATACTGGCCCAGAATCTACTACATTATAATTGTCTCTAAAATTAAAAAAAAAATCTTTATTATACAGATAGAGCGAGAGAGTAAATTTCATTAAAAAAAATAATAATTTCCTTTCAAGGTAGGTATTATTCCAGACTTTTGTTTCCAACTGTATTATTGAGACATAATCTGAGTTAATTTGGAAAGATGAGTAAACAATTTTAATAAGTATTTTAGTAAGTATGTATTTTATTGGGAAAAGATAATTATGTCCATGATATAAAGCGATTTTTCATTTTTTATTAAAAGAAACCTGTTTTAAATTAAAGGCAATATTAAAAAATTAAAAAATCGTTTCAGTAGAAATGTCCATTATTATTAAAACTGGCATTAGAAGTGAGGCAGCTTACTTTTCCTATGATTGACGTAACATCGAAGCCAAGATTTGTATTTAAAAAACCCAACAAATCATTATTTAACGTCCACCTCTTAGTTTTTGGTGCACCCTGTATACAGTATTCATATTCAAATATTTAATGGTGCCAACCCTGTTTATAATCTGATAGACATAGCTTTGACTGCCACAAGTGAGCACTGTTCAGCATTTTTTTAAAAAAACCCGTATGTCGGAAACGGAGAAAAAATTTCAAAATCGCTAGAAATTTTTTTTTCGTCCCTAGCTCTAAATTATTTTGGTTGCACAAAGAGAAAAACAAATCTTCTTTGTCCTGGTAAAACAAAGTTTTTAAAAAATGACAGGGTCTTATAAAGCACCCCGTATAAGACTGTTACAACTGAGTCTTGAGACTGTCCTTATCGGGCTACATATTCTAGTTGTTGATCAAATAAAAGTCAAAAACCGCAACTCAAAATCTTTATCCGTATTGAGATAATTTCATTTTGAATTTCCAGTAAAAAAAATCCTTGATGCACTTCGAAGTTCCAGCAGTTTAGTTAGTAATAAAACTGTCTAAAACTTGCCCCAGTAAACCGTTTTTCTAATCAAATCAAATCAAATCAAATAATGCTTTAATGATCAAAGCTTAATAAACTCATTGACAAAGCTATAGTTAGTAACTATTTATGTCAAAAAAAAATACAAATAGAACAAGTAGGCACTTATTAAATAGAATTAAGCTAAGAGCCTAAAGCTGGTCAGTAAGAATGCGTCACAAAAAAAATGCTCATATATATTATATATAAAAATCGCTATTCCTTATGGTTTCCGAGATCCCCATACAGCAATAATCAATTAAGTTGAAGGATTACACTTTTTAGACATAACGCGCTAGCTCGTGGCGTTGCGTGTCTAAATGCAGAAAACGTGTTCCCGGCTTTTGGGTTTGATGTTATCCTGCAAAAAAGTGTATTCCGCCGAAAAAAACAGCCATCAACTCGTTGTCCTTCACCCGTGCACTTAGCTTGCTCTTCTTCTGAATTGAGCAGAAATGACGCACGCTTCCCGCCGGAAGTAATGCAGACACCAAATCCAGTCCTAAGTTTTTGCAGAGCGTAGTTACAAAAATTGCTCGACAAAAAGACTCCAAGGGCGGACGGACCAAGCTTCCAGAACCCCCAGGACTGGCGCCGCCAAAAAGTAAGTAGGCGTAAATCAATTTATAATTTAGGTTTAGACTAAATGTATCCTTATCTGAAATATTTTAGGTTTAATTGCATTCTGAAGTAAATATCCTTGAAGATGCCTCGTACACCCGAGAAATATCGGAACGTTAATTCCACTTTGACAAAATTTATTCCCATGAAACAGGACATTTTGAGAGCATCACGGTCAAATTTTGTAAACCACCTTATTAAAAATTGTTTACAAATTAGAATCACCCTGTCGTTTACCCTATTCTCTAACGAAACGGAGTAACCCTATAAATTTCCGTTGAAACAAGGCCAATTATTTTCACTTGATGCCCATCACCATTCCTTTTTTAACAGCCTAAACACGAATTTATAGTTCAAAGTCAGGTGGATCGTGTTTTTCGCCTCATTAGGGCCATTGACGTCATCGGTGACCTTCGCGTGTCTTCGATGCCCTTCCGACGGTTCGCCGGAGACCCGAAGTGCATTTATCGGTTGTAAATGGGGCCTCACCTGTAATGTCAGCTTTCGAATGGGTGATTCAGCGAGAAGAGGGGGTGGACTGCACGAATTAGATAGATGGTCGGAGGGGTGAGATTTTTGTTTGCCCACGAATTTTGTACGATATGAGGTATTATTTTATTTATTTAAGTCAAGCACTCTACAGAATTGCAAATTCTTAAGGGTACCCTAGATGTTGTTGAATGTTTTTGTTTAGCAAAAAAATCCTATACGTAATGTACATTTTTTATAAACACCATAAATCAAATGTTTAAACATTAAAAAATATTCTAAACTAGTTGACAACTTCCATTTCATATGAACTAAATAAAATATTACCTGCTACAAATTAATAAAAAAATAATTTCTTTCGAACTGTTTCTTTAACAAGAATTCTCTTAAAGAACGGATCTGTGTGATTTAAAATTTTTGTTGAAATTGCTATATTCATTTATATGACATTTTATAAAAAATATTAGCTTAAATATTCCTCCTTTTTTTATAAATATTTGTTATCAATTGGGGTTTCTGGGTTTATAGTTACTACCACCTCTCTTTAAGATGATTTTTAATTGAAAGATCTCTGGTTTGTGTCACGTGGCCCCATTTTGGTAAAACCGTCTTTCTTGATTATAACCATCAAAGCTGTTAATGCGTGACCAAAGAAAAACATGAATCATGATCACCCGATTTGCATTTAGATAAAGCAACGCCTTATTTTCGTACCGAACAGTTTGCATCACGCTCCACTCAAACTTTTTCACTTTCAAATTTTTTTTCGAGTGATTCTACATCGACCAACAGGATTTTATACTCAAATTTCCTTATCCATGACTTACTTAAATTTGTTCGAGTACTTGGCGAATATTAAAATGTGCTCGAAACCTTAGAGGAATCGGTTTTAACAAAAGTAAGAATATAAAAAACGCACTGGTTTCCAGTGTTGCGTTCCACTGTAAATTAAATTTGCAAAAAAAGTAGTTTCAACTGAATTTATTGTTAACGTCTGCTTTTATAATTTTCGATAAAAAAACCCAAACAAAATGCATTCCATTCTGGAACACCTTGTATTAAAATAAGTTTCACGGAACCCAAAATACCTTTAATTTATGACATGTCCTCTGCTCAGCTAAACCTCGGCAGAAATTCGTACTAAGACTCTTCGCCTCCTCTACAGAATTTAATACCTTAAACAAGTTAAGCATTTAAAAATAAAACGAACTTTTTGAGTAATATTAAGCATTTAAATTTAAATTTCCACTTGTAACAAGTCCCTTCAATGATAAGAGTGCTCGCACGCAAAAAATCCGTTTAAACTGATGGCGATATAAAATTCCCCAGGCCGATATTATCGCCCATGGAGTAAGACAAAATGAGTCTCGTCACGGACAGATAATGACGAGAAAAGTAGAGTGGACTTATGGACGGACGTTTTTCAATTACCGTGATTCGAGAGAAGCGTCGTTGGCGACAAAATTCGATTGTCCTTGCTTCGAGAAACACATTTTCTTGATTAGATGAGAATCGAATCAATTTAGTTCAGTGAATGTGTTTTTATTGCAAGGTAGTGAGTAAACTGTAATAGATAGACGAGATTTTGTTTCGATAAAAAGGGAAACTATGAATGAATAATAAATCTTATTCTTTTATGGTACATGGCGGTCCAAAATACTCAATTCACATCAAATTGAATAAATCAAAATACAAGAGTTCTTACCACACTACACCACAACTTGTTGACGTTGTGGACGCACGTTTCGCTAACCAAGTTAGCATCTTCAGCAGATGATCTAAACAGTAACTTATCCTATTTATAGCTAAACGTGGTCACACTTAGTTACACCCTACTGCACCGTTGTCAAGTAAGCAATAGACAGGACTATAGGGAATAGGTCCTCCGTCTTTATTTAGTGATTTCTTATCACATTTAACTATTTCTCTCAAATGCATCCAATAATCTATTATTAGATACATTTTTAATTAACTTAAGATTATTTATTCCTATTTGGTGATTGTTTCCCAAAGCATGTCAGGCAACGCTTGACCTTTCTGCTCTTCCGTATCTTAAATCTGCCATGTGTTCTTTAAAACTAATGTTTATGGAGCGTTCAGTTGGCCCAACATATTTTAGATCGCAGTGATTACAGTTAATTTCATAGATGTCACTCCTCTCCTTCAAGTCGACTTTGTCTTTAGAGTTTCCAAGGAGATTGTTCAATCTGTTCTCCATTTTGTAGGCTACTCTCAAACCTACGTTTTTAAATACTTTTTCTAGACCTCTCGTATATCTGGGATCATATGGGATTGCTATGACTTATTGCAAGCCTCAGGTGCTTGAGGAGTAGTGACATCTTTCAACATTTTCTTATGCTTATGTCTGTTTACTAATTTATGTACAAAATTATCATTATATCCATTACTTTTAGCTATATTCTTAATCCGATTCTTTCATTGTTAAAACGTTATTTACTTAATGGAAAATTGACTAATCTGTGAGTTGAGAAATTAAATGCTGCCATTTTGTGTTGTCGGCAATGAAATGAGTCGGATGTTATGTACCTATCAATATTAGTAAATTTCCTATAAATATCAAATTCTAATTTATCGTCATTTCTAATAACTAACGTGTCGAGAAAAGGTAATTGCCCATTGTTCTCCTTTTCGTACGTAAAATTAATGGAAGGATATTTATTGTTTAATGTTTCCAAGAAAGTGTCCAAGTTTTGTGTTTTTGTGTCAAAAATAGCAAATATATCGTCTACGTATCTATAGCACACCCTTGGGAAATACTTGAGTTCTTTTTTGAATTGGGTTTTTAATCTACCCATAAACAAATTTGCAAGGAACGGAGATCAGCAATTGCCCATCGCAGTTCCCTCAAGTTGTTTATAATATTTGACTAGCGTTTTTATTTAAAAGCTGACAAAGGAAATAAGGTTGTTATAGTAGCCAAACAGATTATTTTGAAAGAGTAGAAAATTTGATTCAAACTGGTCCTTACGATTTAACTGAGAAACACCCGTTATCAACAATGATAACAGAAGTAAAAAGTACCTTAAAACAGTGTAAAAACCTTGTGTCCGATAAACTAAAATTCAAACTAACATATAGTAACCGACAGTTATCTAAACTGTATTGCTTTCCCAAAATCCATAAACCTAGGAAGTCCATGAGACCTATTCTTTCAGCTGTTGGATCACCAACGTACAATATTTCAAAATGGTTAGTAGAAGAATTCAGCAAATTAAATATCTCATACGATAACTTTGAGGTTACTAATTCGTTAGAATTCTTAGATAAAATTAAGAATGTTCACTTAAAAGATAGTAAAATTTTAATCTTTTGATGTAAGCTCATTGTTTCCTAGTGTACCCATACCACTAGCTTTAGAGTACCGAAAGGAACTAATTCAATTCAATAATTTGAAGAAATTATTGATGAATATTTGCTTCTTACAAAATTATGTATGAATCAAAATTTTTTTCAGTTCAACAATAAATATTATAAACAGCTTGAGGGAAATGCGATGAGCAATTGCTTACCACCGTTCTTTGCAAATTTGTTGATGGGTAGATTAGAAACCCAATTCAAAAAATAACTCAAGTATTTCCCAAGGGTATGATATTGGTATGATGAGGTATTGATACTAAAACAGAAAACTTGGACACTTTCTTAGAAAAATTAAAAAATAAATATCCTTCCATTAATTTTACGTACGAAAAGGAGAACAATGGGCAATTACCTTTTCTCGACACGTTGGTTATTAGAAATAAAGATAAATTAGAATTTGATATTTATAGGAAATTTATTAATACTGATAGGTATATAACATCCGACTCATTTCATTGCCGTCAACACAAAATGCAGCAATTCATTTCTTAACTCACAGGTTAGTCAATTTTCCATTAAGTAAAGAACGTTTTAACAATGAAAGAATCGGATTAAGAATATAGCTAAAAGTAATGGATATAATGATAATTTTGTACATAAATTAGTAAACAGACACAAGCATAAGAAAATGTTGAAAGATGCCACTACTCCTCAAGCACCTGAGGCTTGCAATAAGTCATAGCAATCCCATATGATCCCAGATATACGAGAGGTCTAGAAAAAGTATTTAAAAACGTAGGTTTGAGAGTAGCCTACAAAACGGAGAACAGTTCGAAAAAATCTCCTTGGAAACCCTAAATACAAAGTCGACTTGAAGGAGAGTAGTGGCATCTATGAAATTAGCTGTAATGACTGCGATCTGAAATATTTTGGGCAAACTAAACGCTCCATAAACATTCGTTTTAAAGAACACATTTTGGCACATTTAAGATACGGAAGAACAGAAAAATCAAGCGTTGCCCAACATGCTTTGGAAAACAATCACCAAATAGGAATAGATAATCTTAAGTTAATTAAAAACGTATCTAATAATAGATTATCGAATACATCTGAGAGTGTAGAAATAGTTAAATCTGGTAAGAAACCACTAAATAAAGACAGAGGGCCTATTCCCTATAGTCCTCTCTATTGCTTACTTGACAACGGTGCACTCGGGTGCAACCAAGTGTGGCCACATTTACCTATCAATAGTCTCGGTTAGTATAAGTTACTTTAGTGTATATCATCTAATGATGATGCTAACTTGGTTAGCGAAACGCGCGTCCAGAACGTAACAAGTTGTAGTGTAGTGTGGTTAGAACTCTTGTATTTTGACCTATCTTCCACCACAGGTTCCAGTTTTAGGAATTAAAGTGAATATGTATTTTTTGTGTATTGTCAAACCACTTATATGATTTGTCTGCGAAACTCAGTCGTCGATTGGCGGGATGCACAGACTTTTTTTGCATTTGAGGCTTTTTCGTCGCTAGCCTTCAGTCTGAACATAGAACTAGAAGCGATGTTCGGTCTAATTCCTGAGTTTAGAGCTCCCCATTTCCTTCCTAGTATCCAACATTACTGTCTATTATCACCCACCACTAATTAATTGCCTGAAGAGAAAACTTTCTGTAGTATTCCGAGGTGTGATAAAATACTAAATTTCATAAAGAAATTTAAATCTGAATGCAATGTGCGGGGTATACAAAAAGTTTTATTTAACAATGGCATATAAAAAAACATCTAAGAATGAAAAATAAACAAATTATGCTTCTACGTGAGCGCCATCCCGTCACTACAAATTATGGTTCTATTGAACTCTGCTATACAATGCCCGATGACTGTTTCCAGGTGATCGACGTTTTGGAATGGCCTGTGAAGATAAACCTTTTAACAGTCCCCAAGGTCAGGAGACCTTTCTGGCCACGGGATTGCAGAATACCTCCTTATCCAGCGATTTGAAAAAGTCCTTCGTAAAAAATTGGAAATTATCTGTGTACTATGACGTGGTGCTCCGTCATGTTGGTACTAAAGTGAACGCCTGATATTTATTGGCAATTCTTCAATAAATTAAAACAATTGAGTATTAAAAGAATTCAAGTAAGTTCGGCTTGTCAAATTTGTACTAAAGAAATACGGCCCTACTATTTTGGTTATCCAAAATACCGCCCCAAACATTTGTTTGATAGCGACACTCTATGAAAAAATTATGATTTACTTCACACCACCAGCGGCAGTTCTGTGAGCATACGACTCCATTTGACGTAAATGTCGCCTCATCGGTAAATAATATTTTTCTAGCGAGAAAGAATCATCTACAGTTTTTCCTTGGGACCATGCACTGAACAGGAAGAGAACTTCAAAATCTCTAGGTAAAAGTGTATGGATATATCTAGGTTTGTAAGAATTTATTTGCTCGTAAAAGCGTACTGACTGTTGACTGTATTACGTTACCCGGAAGTGATTTTGATATTTTCCTCACCGACCCCTTGTAAAACTTACATTTAATTTTCTTCGGTAGTAGACCAGGCTTGGTGTTTTCTTTTAAACGTATTATCGATAGACACAGTGGATTTAAACTGGTCATGACATTTGCAACAGTATCATAGCTTATTTGTGTATCTGGATGTCTATTATTAAAAATTTCAGCCGCTTTACGACATATTTTATAATGATCTCCAACAATTAACAGAATTTTAATTTGTTCCTGTTTTTTAAATTTAACTACTATGATGAAAATAACAGAAAAATATTCACTGTAATAAAATAACCAAACACTTCAATTATCTACTGTCACTACCATGCAAGATTATGTTTCGATAACAACAGCATGTTCAATTTTTTTTTCAGCCTACTCAGTTTTTTTAGTAATTAGTGTAAGGGCAAAACATTACATTTTCGGCTACTAGAAAAGTAATTTATGAAATTTAGTATTTTATCATACCTCGGAATGCTCAGAATAATTTTCTTATGGCATTTTGCTCTAAAACTCAACTTCTGGATAGTTTTCTCTTCATGTCTGCCTCTTCCCTTAATCCATCTCTTCACTTAAGGCAACCACGGTACATAGCACTTAGGCTTTTGTTCCCTGTATTCTGCCCATACACAAACAATGATAAAATTCTAATTATTGCAAAGTGGTGACACAGGAGCCATATAACAGAGTGATATTTTTTTTTGTTTTAAATACTTCTATAACTCCACAAGAGAAAAATTTTCGATGGAAAAATAATTAAATGATTTCCAAGGTTTTCAAAGATATATCACATTTTTTGTTTTCAAAATGGCGGTTAGACAGCCATTTTTTGAAAATTCAACATTACCGCTTAATCTAAAAAATACATTAACTTTTCATACTTTTTCAGAACAGTCCAAGTTAAACTGAATACATAATTTTCTAAAACACTTCGATTTAAACATCGTTTTGGGTAATAATATAACGTTTTAATTCTTTTCACTTCTTGTTTTATGGAAAGACCAATTTACTAAAATAATTTTAATGTCATTTTCGCCGTAAAATCACTTTTTTAAAGATGGCAATATGCCAGCCATGATATATCACGATAGTTATTATTTTAAATAAATGACGATTTTTTTTTAAATAAATGTTAACATGTTATCTCTTTAAAAAGGTAAATTTACGGCGAAAATGGCTGCGCAAAAAATATACAAGGTGCCGTTAAAAATATTGGAGTAAATTTTTCGTTCGATAAAACAAGTAAAAAAAATCAAAAATTCTGTTATTACCCAAAACAGAATAGACGTGTTATAAAAGTATTTTATAAAAAGTGCCTGAATTTTTTCATAAAGCAGCAATGTTGAACTTTTAAAAATTGAATTCGTAATAGCCTATATAAAAACAAAAATTAACATGTAATATATCGCTAAAAAACTAATATTAAGCTGAATACGATAGTCAATAAAAATATAATTTAAAATTAAAATGTAGTGACTTCTAAAACGGGAAGCAACTTTCAATTGTTTTTCACACACACCAGTTATAGAAGTGTGATACATTTTAAACTGATAGGCTTAAAACTAAAAAATGACAGCCTGTTACATGTCTCCTGTGAATCCAATTAACAGTACATGCACGCTACAATAGCATTGCATTTTTTCATGTTAATTTTAACATGTTTACTGTTAATTATCCAAAACAAACAATTTGATATGCGCCGTTCTATCAAAACAACTTCCATGAGATTTTGCCGGGAATTTCATCCACTGCAACTCCGATGCGATGAGAAGGGAGTTCGATGGACCTCGCCCATTTCACGCATGAAGATTTACCACTAAAAACAGTTTGAACTTCAGTGAAAATATTTGTTAGCAAAATTGGCGAAAAAAGCCAAATACAAACTTTCCTACTTTTGAAATTTAAAGTCGACTTACACTCAAATCACACCAGATCCTTTTTTAAATTTAACACATTTTCTTCGAAATTACATACTTGTTAAAAAATTCGCTATTCCAAAATGCACAATTCTTCGGGCTTCCGGAGCTGCTGATTTCGTTTATAAAACGGTTTTTTTAGACTATTACCCGGCAATCCCATTTGTCTTTTTAAAGCTAGTAAACAAATAGACCTAAATCACGCTATTGACAACACTGAGCCAAATATTGTTGCGTGCGTTCTAATAATAGGATTAAACTGCGACACAAGTGACTGAATATAGCGAATTTATAAAACTACCTGATAGATTGTCTATTCGAAGTATAATAGTTCCTTGATGAAAGTTATGAGACTTTAATATTCTGTAAATGGTTACTATGAATTATTCTGATATTACTGCACACTTCCTAATACTCGATGTTGGATCAACGTTAACAGAATTTAAATCTGCTATTTCGGTCGCTTCTTTAAGCAAATTTGACCATAATACATACTTTATACTTACATATTTATCAGGGTATTGTTGATTAACACTTATGGCTGTTGCTATCCTAGTACATGTATTTTCATAAAATAATTCGAACCTTATAATCCTTTCAATAGTTGAATAAACCATATTTTGTCAAATTTATACAATTTTGACAATTTCAGTTTATTTTAAATTAAAAATAGTATACAATACTATGTTCTTACCTAAATCAAAACAGATTCGAAATTATAAGGATGTTTCTGTGCAAAATCTGCTACTGTACTGCTGTAAACTTCCATTACGATTTCTCGGTATCCAATAAATAAAAATTTAAATTTAACGAACTAGGTGGCGTTGAAAAGAGAATTTAAACATATGTATAACGAAGTATAACTCAACCTCCTTTCCATTAAAAAGTGTGGGGGGTTGATGCGCATCGGTGGAGAATATATGATAATAGTAGTCCTTAAAAATAAAATTGAATATAAGGTACAATGAATTTTGTGGCTTTTGAAATAACGAATTTTTCAAAAAATTCGAAAAATTTAAATAAAATAAATAGATTAGCTCGGATTTGAATGCAAGTGGATATTGAATGTTTGATAAATTCTAAACAAAAGTGGATAATTTATTTAGGACCATGTAATAAAAAAAAATATCTGATAAAATGTATGCATTCGTTGTAACCAGTTTGGAGAAAAATTAGTAGTAAAATAAATGTCACTTTCCATACCTAAATTAAATTAAAAACTTCGAACACATAGAATAACAAAAAAATAATTTTTGTCAAATTTATACAATGTTGACGATTTCAGTTTATTTTAAATTAAAAATAGTATACAATAGTATTTTGTTATAAAAATAAGTGATTACAGATTACGAATACTAAGTGATATCAGTGATTACAGATTACACAAAAATAAATTCATAAAATCAGTGATTACAGATTACGAATACTATTAAAGGGCTTAGCCCCAATTTTTGTTAAAATTAAATTAGGTCGATTAACTTAATATAGGGTGTTCAGAGCTCACTGAAAAATGCCCTTACTTTTCCAAGTTTTCCAGAGATATCGAGAGTATTTTTAAGAAAAAAAAACACCAAGGTACTATACTAGTATTTTACGTAATTTGATTGTGAAGGATGTACGGATCCAATATGGCGGAACAAAATGGCGGTCCAATAAAATTTTCAAAAAATCAGTATAAAAAACTACTTAGTCGGCTGACTTCAAATTTTGCACAAATATCAAGCGTCAATCCTGTAGAAACAAAATGACGACCAAATAAAATGTTTAACAAACCTTTGTAAAAAAGCGAATCATTCTCTAAAAATCAGATTACCGATATATTTGTATATAAATGTTCATATACAGGGTGTTAATGTGATCATGTTACAAACTTCTAGGTTAGATAGACCACATGAAAAGAAAAAAAAAGTTCATATAAACATGGATCTTTCTCAAAGAGCTAGAGTCGTTTAAAGACGGCCTTCATAAACTAGTTTTAGTTTTATAGCTCCGGAACTACTTTGTTTTAAATAAATTAGTAGGTCAAAAAAACAATGAGGTTCAATACAGATATTAGGGACCAATCATGTTGCCTCCTCGTTTAACCGGTACTATATACCTTAATTTTTTAAGAAATGTGTTGCCAGAATTGTTATATGATCTGTCCCTAATAGACAACGGAACTTATGATTCCAACACGATGGAGCGCCTGCTCATTTTTCACTTCATGTCCGCGATTCCGTTGGATTGGACGCGTGGGCCCTGTTACCTGGCCAGCGCGCTCCCCAGACCTAACACCTTTAGAATTTTTTCTTTGGGGCATATGAAAAGTCTGTTTTATAAAACGCTACTCGAGTCAGAAGATTTAGTGGCTAGAATCTCCGCTGCGGCTGAAGTAATCTACACCACGCCTGATGTTTTTAACCACGTCATCTTAAATGCTGCGTAGGTGCAATAACTGTATCTTAACTTGATCTTAGCCAATTTCCGAAGAAACGGTAACATTTAGCGACTTTCACAAATAGTGCCATTTTTATGTAGAAGCCATAGCAAAATCATCATCTGATGTCAAAATAGCAAGACATTGAAGCTTTAGAGGAATGGTTAAAGTTAACTTTGTTCAGTAGGCTCAAATAGATGAAAAACAGCAATTTATGTCCCAAAATTGGCTGCGGTAGCTGAAGGCTATCTTCTGAGAGCTGTAGCTCCCTAAGGAAGCGTTTCCGGACCGTTCATATATTCATATGAACTTTTTTTTTTCATGTGCTCTAGCCACCCTAGAAGTTTGTAACATGATCACAATAACACCCTGTATACAGTACTTCATAGACGAAATATTGTACATTGGCACTTTACACTGCACGCAAATCAGTAAACTGAGTTCTGTCCCCGTACGTTTTATGAAAATATTATTGCCTTTCAATATAACTAATTATTTAAACAGTTTTTTAAACTATGGAAAATTGGGATGAATAAAAAGATCCACCTATGAAGGGCCAGCCACTAATCTTATTGAATCAGTTTCACAACTTATTTATTTATTGTAAATATAATTGGGGGTAATTTTTATAATTTCTAAATTATTTATCTTTTTTTTTTATTTTAAAAATGAAATATACTTAAACTTGTTATATGTATTATACCATTCAATAACAAATTTAAATTTTCGCGCTTATTAGCGATCAGATGCCCTTTAAGCGACACACAGGCTTATTGCGCTGACGCCTTACAACCGTAGGTACGAACTCTCCAGTATTAAATTTTGAGAAGATCGCCGAGCGCCTCTAATCAATTAGCATTTTTATGGTTGGTGCACGCTAGTTGGTAGCAAGAAAAGGGCCCTAAGAACCAAGACAATTACAAGGAATGTGGTAAGTCGATTTTTATAGTCATTTAATTGCTACATTTTTATAAATATATGTATAGATATTGATTAATTATAGACAGTAAAATCTTTCGTTAAAAGCAAAAAAAACCCAAATGAAAAAAATCCCTCTTAACTCATTGAAGCTATATTCAGGTAAGAATACCCTAATTTGCTCTTTTTTAAATGGTCTTTTTTTAAATTGACCATTTATGCAATGTTGAATTTTCAAAAAATAGCTAGCCAACCACCATTTTCAAAACAACAGTTAACTTGTTATATATCACTGAAAAGCTAATTTTAGGCTGAATACGATAATTCATAAAAATATACAGAGTCCTACTTAAAATTAAAAGTAGTAAAACCATAAGTGACCTTTAATTGTTTTTTAAAGAAAATTTGTCATTTATGGAGTTACAAAAATATCAATTTTTAAATTAATATTTTTAAAACTAAAAAATGGAAACCTTTTACATGTCTCTTGTGTCACCCGGTATAGCTAAAAAACCCGTTTGGAGAAAACGTGCTATACTCCTTAAAACTTAAATAAAAACTTTTAAATTTAAATTCTTGTTTATGTTACAGGGTGTTTAAATATAAGTACATCATTTTTAGAATGGTTAGGTTTTTAACTAATCTTAATATATTTTTTGCACATCCTGTATATTTTCTGTGTAATGCAGACCCCTACAGATGATAAAAAAATAAGACTTATGGGCTCTCTAGTAAAAAAGCTGTCCATAGTGCGACTAATAAAAAGTTACAGCTTAATATGTAAGAAAAATCTTTTTTTTTTCAAAAGAAAATCAATTTTAAAAATGTTAAAAATTTTAAAAAACGTTTCAAATTTTTACAACTTCACTTTAAATTAACATAATAAATAGTTTTTTCAGGCTATTTTTTTAAATATTCTAGTAGGTGCCGCCATTTTGTTTTGCTATCTTGAATTTATTCCAAAATGTTACCAGTTAATTCCTATGTAACTTGATTTTTGTGCAAAAATTGAGGTACATTGGATAATTAGATTTTTTAGTGATGATTTTTAAAATTTAATTAGGCCGCCATCTTGTTACGGTATATTGAATTTTCACCAAAAAATATTACCAGGTCATGCCCATATGACCCTTAATTTTTGACCAAAATTTGAAGTCAATCTGGTATGTAGTTCTCCCTCTTGAAATCGTACCACCATTTTACCAGTTCATCTGTATACTACTATTAGTTATGGCAGAAAATTTGAAATCAATCCATTAAGTAGATTTTTCAGTTTCAAATGAAGTTAAATATTTTATTAAGCGGCCATTAACTTTCGCCATTTTGGATTCGTACCAAAATTGCTACGTAATATTTGATTTCTGTACAAAACTTGAGGTAAATTTACTCACATTTCACTAGGCAGCCATTTTGTTTCGCCACTTGGATTTTTACCAAAATGTTATCAGGTCATCCCCTAACCTAACCTATAATTTTTGACCAAAATTTGAAGTCGATCGGGTAAGTAATCAAAAAGAGACTTTTCATAAGTTGCCTTATATTGCGACACAGACTGTGAATTAGCCAGGACAATGTTAAAATAAATAAAGCTATTATTAATTCATATTTGTCGATATGAATATGAAATTTTGTAATGTTTATTGGAATGTATGAAATTGGGAATTTTTACTTTCCACACTAGTGGGAACGTGTCGACTAAACTGTAGAAATATAGTCGGTGCACTATTTCAATTAAAGCACCCCATGTATACACATACCGATACTCATAAAATATAAATTCTTGACTTGACGTCCTTTATTAAAAAACTTAACTTAAAAAGAGACATATTAAAGAGAATTTATCAGCCAACGCGAGCGATAGTTAACCGGGGTTTTTCTCAATTTCCACTGCTTAAATCTTTCAGGATTTAGGTCACTCGGTTACGAATCGAAACGGGGTGGATGACCCCGTTCCACTTTTCCCGAGAACAGATCATCGGCTCCTGCAGCTGCAGCTGTTGTTGCCAGGTGGACATCCGATTATACGGCGGCTGCAATTTTTCTGATAAAATCGATTAAAAATATATGCGCAACATCGAAATGTAAATGAGAATTAAAATATTAATTTCACATCTGTCTGTTTCGAGCTTTAAAGACAATTATTTTATTTCATATATTTTTATGTATACAGAGTGGAAACGAAATTGTTCTAAGGTCGCCAAAAGGTCCTACAGAACTTGAAGGAAACACAGTACCCGTCACACTTGGTTTCTATGCAAAATGTCAATTGGATATGGAGTATTTTTTAAACATTTGAATATGCCACCATTTTGTTCCGCCATCATAGCTTAACACCAAAATTTTATCAGTTTATCCTTATATCACACTTAATTCTTGTGCAAAATTTGACCTCAATAGGATAAGTAGTTTTTTAATTATGCGACTTTTTAACAGTTTATTTGGCCGCCATTTTGGATTTTTAGCAAAATCTTTCCTTCATTTTTGAGTCAAAGATCTGCAAAAATCTCGGAAGGTGATTTTTTCAAAATTACAATATCAGTAACTGAAGTAAGAATGAAAGTCAGGATATTTTTGTACAAAAATGGTCCTGATTATTTTTTCCTGAATATGATAGTTTCTGAGATAACCGATAGAAATTTGCCTACGTCAAGTTAAAAATCTAAGAACTGCGAACGCGTCCGTAGATCAAATTTGTAATATTTCCACCAAACATTATTTTTTGACAGTTACTACAGAGGCTACAACATGTGATAATTAATTTTTACTTGCTAACTAGATATATACAACACGCGATAGATGCTAAAAGTTAATTTCTTTTCCCCACGTACATAAAAGATTATTCTTAGACAGTATAATGAATGAAAATTACTGTAAATTACTCTTTGCCTTTATATATACCACCTGAAAAACAGTACGATTTTGACAGTTGTAAGAAATATTTAGAATTCTTCTAAAAAGATTTCTAAAAAAACGAACAACTCATTAAGTAGATATTTCAAACATTGCAATGACACCAAATTCATTCAATACAATAGGTCATCTAAGGAAGATAATCCATATGGACCAAGTGAATAAACAACAAACAAAGACGAACAAATATGTAAAACCGTAAATCTCTTTTTTCCATAGTTTGGAAAGCTCACAGAGAAAAAACAAATTATTACATATTTTAGCCAAGCTTTTAAATTGTTTTTTTAACATCAAAAAATATTAATTTTATATGTCGGGGGTAGAATTAACTATATTTTTCAATCGATGTATCTCAGAGGCTATCCTATTTCGGAAATAAATCATAAGGACCATTTTTATTCAGGATATCCGGACATTCTTTTTTTATATTTCAATAAGCGCTCTACAAAATTTTGACAGGTCAAAATCTCAAAGAGCTACAAATAAAAAAATGGCGTACTTCCTAATTTTCCGGAGGTTTGACCGTTCTGGACTAAACTAAACATCAAGTTTAAATATATTTATTAATAGATTCCTATTATATATACATAAAAGATATAAATTCCTACATTTCAATTTTTTAAATTTTATCATAGAATAGAGAGGTTGTTCAAGAATATTACATGACTGTCATGATTTGTATGGATTGTTTTTAATATGAAAATTTTTAATATGACTTCAACAATTTTCCCAAGCAATAAAAAGCAAGCACTCTGAAAGCATGAAATCATGTCTTAAAAAAAATTATTATTTTTGGAAATGTTATTTATACAGGGTGATCTGTTAAGAATGGTCTCAGGCCATAACTCGGTAAGCGTTGATCATACAATTATCGGGAAAAAATATTTATCGGTAAATCGGCCAAGAGAAATAACTAGAAATTATTTTCAAGTTCGAAAAATGGCCGCTTGGGGGCGTAACAGCAACTCAAAAGTGGGCAAATATGCAACTTTTTGCTATTTGTCATTTTTTTCTTTTTTCAATAATAAAGTGGTGGGGGAAGGACAAACATTTTTTCTTTGAAACGTTTATATCTCGGTTTTAAATGAACCGATGACACTGAACTTGGAATGAGTAAGAAGCACTTTTTTTGCTCTTCATGTAGAGCTATTAACTGTACCGTAATGACTCTATTAGTGGTCACTAGATGACGTTTTTTCGTAATTCTTCAAATAATACGGATTTTTTCAAAAAAATCAAATGGTATGATATGACTTTTTGTCATAATTAATTTAAAGTTATAAAAGATCCTCTACAAATTGGTGAGGTTAGTTTTTCAATCCGAAGTTTCGGATTTGGGCGTCCATCTACTACTTTTTTAATTTAAATACGGACCTGAATTTTTTATTTCACAATTCGGTATGTTTTATAACCTTAAATTAAATCCTGACACAAAAGTATACCATTTGATTTTTTTGAGAAAATCCATATTATTTAGAGAATTGTTACCCAAAACGCCACCTAGTGACCACTTTTAATGGACCATCCTGTATATTCTGGTTTCTACTACTACACACGGGGTTATTATTTGTTTGAGATTATCTTGGGTTCGAGTCGCAGAAAAGACGAGTTAATTTGTCTAAAATGCCGATTAAATAATTTTGGGAGATTACAATAATAAAATACAGCAACAACAATTTGTTTAAAAAGTCCCATCAAGGTTTTTTTATTAAATATGGAATGTTTATTGTTATTTTTCAGGTTTTGTAGTTAAGGATTGGGAAATTAATCACGAAAAGATTTACAACTGAACAACGCACCAAAATCGTACACTTTTATTTTGAAAATCAGCATTCCATTGTTTTAACTCAATGACCATATCAAAGGTATTTAACGTTAGGAATTCTCCCTCAGACAAATCAATTTTTGGCTTGATTCAACATTTTCAGCAAACGGGTGTAAGAGTGATTTTCCGCGTGCTGGAAGACACCGTTTAGCAAAGACAGAGGACAATGCAGGAGAGTATTGAAGAATATAAGAAGGTGGAACGTCAACCCGGAGAGCATCAGCCGAAGTGGGTATAGCTCGTACTTCGCTACAGAGAAATTTGAAGTTTGAACCTTTGCCCGTACAAACTAACCGATGCAGCAACTAAAACCCGCAGACTAGCAGCGCCTAGATCTGCCATCTGATTTCAACAATTAGCGAGAGAATAGAACGACTTCCTTGACCAGTTGATTATATCTGATGAAACGCATTTTCACTTGAATGGCTTTGTCAATAAGCAGAATTGCAGGATTTGGAGTACAGAAAATCCGAGGGTTGTTCACCAGTGAGAATTATATCCAATTAAATGTATAGTATGGTGCGGTGTAACCTCACAAACGATCTTAGGCCTTACTTTTTCAAAGATGACAATGGAAATGCATTGATAGTCAACGGAGAACGTTATTGGACTATGCTTGAATTTTTTTTATTCCCGGCGACAGAGAACAGGCTTGAAATTTAGTTCCAGCTAGATGGAGCCATTTGTCACACTGCTAGACCAACAATGGAGCTTTTAACACACATAGTGTAAACTTATCTCCAGGCTCTGCATATTCGTTATAATTAGCGCTAAATAAAAAAGATTAAACTTTAATATTATGCCGGATTTGTTAGCTCCCTTACTGGAAGACCCCTGACGAAATCCGATGGGTTTAATTCATATTATTTGTTATTTTGATTTAAGTTCAATCTTTTCTAAGACTCTTCTTTTAAAGGGTCAGTCGGAAATATTAACGCAACGTAAGTTTTTCCTGTTTGGAGGGGATCATTAGTAGTTTCATAGATTTGATTACTGTTTCCCATGCTATGTAGGCATTATATAATTATCATTAGGAGTTAACTTGTGTCTATCTATTTAAAGCTTAACAAATGCTGTCAAAAAATACAAAAAAAAAGCTCCGAAAGAAGTTGTTTGCAGTTATTCACACCGTAAAATCTTAAAGAAATGCCATTATTTGAGTTTTAGGCTGATTTTTATAACTAAATTTGTCGTCGAATTTCGACGTGGTCTCACTCGTATAATACTACAACTGATTGTGAAAAAATACCTCACATTAACCTAATTCTTTAAGTTCACCAAATGCGAATTTATTATGGATCACGTAAAAATACTACATATCATAAGTAATTAATTGTTAACGTTACTTTGCGCAATATTTTTACCGTTTTACTCCGATTAATGGTTTTATAACAACATCCAGTAATTCAACATTCTAAGCAGAAACCAGTGAATTCTTGAGAACAAATATTTCATTAATAAATCATTAGGTAAATTATATTCAAAAGGTAAACGACTATCATGCCTCGCTATAATGTTGGCCTATTTACCCCTGGCGGAGCACAGTGGACTGCCTGAAGTGTATTTTGGACAAAATCATAAAAAATATATGAAAGCGATTGTGGACAGGAGTTTTGGAATTGTTGGGCTCTAAAGTTTAATAATAAAATTACTAATGATGTGTTATGGTATGAGACATTTTGGATATAAAATACTGACACTAAATGTTACCACCTAGTTCTGCAGTTAAGATTTAAAATTGTTTAATTGTTTTCCTATCGTTTGCTGTTGATTAGATATAAGATTTTTAGATAACCATACCGTAGGCGTTATGAATCAATACAACTAACAATTAACTTCACTTATTTTGCTTGTATAACAATATCAAAATAGAGTTTAAGGTTGCAAACTTTTAATTTCAATGTCATCGAAATTATTCACCTCGCACATGTATTGTTTATTTTCTTTTGTCAGGTCACCTGGAATCACTTTTCGCTTTAAGGCAATGTTGCAATTTATGTATTTGCATTGACCTATCGAAAAATATGATTTTTTTTATTAATATTTTCGTTTTTTTCATTGCTTTGTTTTTTTTTCTTTTAAGGTAAATTTCGCTTTGTCGTTACAATTGTAATAATTTTCCTGCAGCAATAAAGCATACCTTTGTTTGTTTGTTTGTTTGTATTCTTATTTACCGTTTTAATAATTTACATGTCAATCTGAGTTATTTAGAATTATGAATTTTAATTTTGTAACTTCTGTACAGTTCTGCGTAATTTAAATATTACCATGTTGTAAAACTGTTTATTGTATATCATTCCCAACGTTCTGTCAGTCAGAAACCAGTGAATTCTTGGGGACAAATATTTCATTAATAAATCATTAGGTAAATTATATTCAATTATTATTATATATAACCCTCGCGTAGCACAGTGGGCTGCCTAAGGGTACATTTTGGTCAAAAGTAATGTAAATAATGAAAGTGATATCTAACAGAAGTTGTAGAATTTTTGGGCTTGGTGTTTAATAGCAAAATTATTACTCTTGACACATGACTTGTTATGAAATACTAAAACACACACACACACATACACACACACACACACACACACACACACACACACACACACACACACACACACACACACACACATATATATATATATATATATATATATATATACATATACGAAGTTATGACATTACGGGGTAGATTTGATTGCAAGTTAGGCACAATGTTCTCCTTTAAAATGTTTTAAGAAAATATTGATTAGGGCACTTGAGGAATACAGACGAATCTTTTGATGCTACATTTATGAAATTAAAATCTTTTTCAAACTTGTACCAAAATCAAACTTTTCACACCACTGCGCGGTGTCCTTATGGGAAAGTATAGAGAGATTGAGTGAAAATGCTCCCTCTGGAATGTCTCTTTTCCCGGAACAAAGAGCACCAGCCAGTGGGATCAGGATACGGGGCTAAAATTTTGGTCCAACATTACAACTTATGTAGTTTCTACTGCCGCACTCAAGGTTATGATTAGGTTTGTAATAACGTACGGTTTTCTTTAAATATTACATTACAGACAAGATAAACCGTTATTAATACGTTTAAATATATCTCATTTATTTAATGTGGCAATAAACTACAATACATAAACATTATAACAGTACCATCACAATCTTTATATTCAATGCATAGGTTTTTCTCCGATTTGATTATTTTTTCTATTTTAGTAGTGTTTTGGAATGGCACAGCAAAATCTACATGAACTCTTTGAAAACAAAAATTCGGTTCCTTTCATGGTTTTGTTTTCTCATACTAGGTTAGTACAAACTAATGAGAACATGTTCATCATACATGAACTCAATTCAAGAATACATAAGAATATTATATCAGGCGTTATGAATCAATACAACGAAGAGATCCTTATCAACAATGATGGGATGCTTATAGCATTATATGGTCAAAGCTAGATGCGTATCAACAACACGTATTTCCCACATAAATCGTAACACAAGTACACCTTTTCTAATACAAGGAACCAAAGCTCCATTATTGATTACGTTGTAACCAATAGATTCCCCAACTATTTTCCATCCACTTCTGAATGTAGGCCTCTTCCAAATTCTTCCATGTTTCTCTATCCTCGGCTATTCGCATCCAGTTTTTCCCAGCTGTTTCCCTTAAGTCATTGTGCCATCTTCTAGGAGATCTTCCGATATTTCTTTTCATCTGCCTAGGACTCCACTGAAGTAGTCTTTTCGTCCATTTTCCACTTCAATTGTGTTACGCGTTTCACAATGTCTGTCACCTTCGTTCTTCTTCTTATTTCTGTATTTCTTGCCCTGTCCATCAAACGTGTGAGAGTCATTGTGTCTAGGCCGTATGTTTTCACAGGTAAAATGCATGATTCGTATACTTTCAGTTTGAGGTTCAGTGGGATTTGTGAATCTTTAAATATATGTCCCAATCTTCCGAAAGCAGCCCAACCGAGTCCTACCCTCCTTGCTATTTTTGTGGTCTGGTTCTCCTTTCCAATTTTTATTCTATGACCAAGATAGACATACTCCATAACATTTTCCAGAGTATGGTTGTCGATGCTCACTTGAGTTTGATCTTTACTCATCAGTTTTGTTTTTGACAGACTCATTTTCAATCCTACTTCATTCGATGTTTGAGTTGTTGGTAGTTCTTCCAACATTGTGGGTAATTCTGCAGGGTCCCTACTAATGAGCACTATGTGATATGCAAAACGCAAGTGACTTAGCAAAGTTCCATCAATGGTTACTACTTGGTTCTGCCATGACAGCCTTTTAAAAATATTCTCAAGTGCCAAAGTGAAAAGTTTCGGAGAAACAGTATCCCCTTGTCGAACGCCTCTTTGCATAGGAATCTTATCGGTAATGGTGTCATCGTCAATCCTGACTTGTAGTGTAGCGTTCTTATAAATATACTTGAAAAGTAAAAGGAGAAAGAGGAACTAAAAGTCCAGTCAACCTTGTATCAAAATTTATTAAATTCCTTTCGTTTAATAAATTTTGATACAAGAAGGTTGACTGGACTTTTAGTTCCTCTTTCTCCTTTTACTATTACAAGGTCCCTTCTGGAGAGCAGATTCGAATTTACTATACTTGATAAGATTGAAGTATCTAGAGTCAATCCTACCATCATTCATGGCCTGAAGAATCGCTCATGTTTCGAGAGAGACAAATGCTTTTTGCAAGTCCACAAAAGCAAGATGGAGGGGGACATTATACTCTGTAGACTTTTCAATGAGTGTGCGTAAGGTTTGAAGATGGTTGGTAGTACTGAATCCCTTACGAAACCTTGCTTGCTCAACTGGTCAGGTAGGTCTACCCTAGTCAAATATTGGATGTTAGTTCCATCCGCAATATTGGAACCCAACACGTCCAAATACCGTCTTATTACCAAAAAAGAAACCACCGGTGTACATTTCCAGACTTAATGTAGAATCACTAAAAAATGACTACGAAATATCTCTACCAAATAGTATAAGGGACAGCGTAGATACAGCATAGGATAAGCTAAAACCCAATACACAAAATAGTGCCGTTGTGGCATTGGGCTTAATAAAAATTAATATCAATACTAAGACAGCAAGAAATAAGAAATCTTGGTTTATAAGAGGTGAAAGTACTGGTTGAAAAAAAAAAGAAAAGCATATTAAAATATAGAAGTAACAAGAACTACACAGCATGCGACCTATACAAAGAAGAAACAGAACAAACGAAACTATCCGTCAACCAAAAAACGGCTACTGGCAAGACTTCTCCTCTATCAATGTTATCCACATCAAAATTAAAATGTTTAAAATTACATAATAATGTTATTTCACCTGTCATTTACTGTAGATTAGATATAGGATTTTTAGATAACCATACCGTAATCGTATTTACAGTTTTACTAATTTACTTTTTATATTTATGTCAATTTAAGTTATCAGTTTTTATTTTGTTATTTAGCAAGGATTTTGTCCTAAAAATGTTGATTATTTTGTAGGTAGTAGAAAAATGGGTTAAATACGATACTTGAGTGATTCGGTTAAAAAAACGACGTTATTTCCGCTAATGCTTTTATAATATCCATTATTTCAAGTCTTAACAGAAATCAGTAAATTCTTGGGAACAAATATTTTATTAATAAATTATTAGGTAAATTACATTCAATTATTATTATATTTACCCCTGACGTAGCATAGTGGGCTACTTAAAGTACATTTTGGTTATGAAATGCTAATACAAATAAATTATATATAATCACATACGACGTTATGAAATTACGGGAGCGTTTTGATGGTGAATATTATGCAGAATGGTTAAAAGTAACTGAATAAGTTTTGAAGGCAACACTGTATACAATTTGATACCTATCAAGATGAGTTAATGAAAATATGTATTTCTCAAGTTAGGCAAAATGTCGCCCCCATTTAAAATGTTTTAAGCAAATATAGCTCAGGGCACTCGCGGGATTCAAACGAATCTTTTTTATGCTCAAATTATGAAATGAAAATCGTTTTTACACTTGTACCAAAATCAAATATTTCACACCACTGCGCGGTGCCCCTATGTGCATAGAGATTGAATAAAAAGGTTCCCTCTGGAATGGCTTTTTTTTTTTGGAAGAAAGAGCCCTAGTCTATAAGTGGGAATATACTTTGGTCAAAAATTAAGACTTTTGGAAATTATTTTATTAGATTTCTATCATAGGCCAATTTATACCATCTCGTACTTATGTAGATACACTGGCGCACTCAGGGTTATTGTTAGGTTTGAGATGACCTACGATAGATATCACATATGTCAAGAAAAACCATTATTGATACGTCTAAATATATATCATTTATTAATGGGGCAATAAACAACAATACATTAAACACAAATATATATATATATATATATATATATATATATATATATATATATATATATATATATATATATATATATATATATATATATATATATATATATGAATCCACTTCAAACATCTATTTGAACGTCAAGAGGCCAACGATGAAGATGAAAATCTTAGCATAAACACCGAGGATGAGAACCTGAATATTATCGTAGAAGTAAAAAGAGTGATAAAATTTAAAAACAGAAAAGCACCTCATATTGACGATATATTGACTAGCGAACTTATCATAGTTTTATAACATCCAGTAACTCAACAGTCTAAGCAGAAACCAGTAAATTCTTGGGAACAAATATTTTAATAATAAATCATTAGGAAAATTATACTATAAAAGTAAACGACTATCATGCCTCAGTGTAATAATGGCCTACGTGTATCAGAGTGGTCTGCCAAAGGCAAATTTTGATAAAAGAAATTATAAATAATATGAAGGTAATTTCCGACAGGAGTTTTGGAATTGTTCGGCTTGGTTTTTAATAATAATTACTATGGATGGCACATTCTGGTTATGGTATGTTATTACAAATAAACTATGTATAATCCCCTCTGCATGAAATACCGGTATTACAAAGTTCTGAAGTTAAGATGTTTAAAATTGCATAATAATTTTTATCTGTCGTTTACTGTAGATTAAACATAGGATTTTTAGATAACCATACCGTATTCATATTTACAGTTTTACTAATTTATATATCCATTTAAATTAATTAGTTTTCAGTTTTAATTCGGATAAGCTGTTTTGGCTAGGTTAGGCTAGTGTGACCTTTCCTGGTTTTGAAATGCACCGTTCTGCAATTTCGTAATTTAAATATTACCATTTTTGTAAAATTTCTTTTTCTATTTTGCAATCATAACGACACGTCTTTTCGATACGAAAAATGATGTCGTACTGGCCCTCTTTTCGACACTACTTTTTTCTCTACAAAGTTGGCAATGCTAAGTCAAAGCCACCTCGAACTTGAAACCGGCCACGTCCCAAAATTGAAAAACCAAAATGGTGAGCCTCACTCGCCCTTTAGAAAGAGCCTGCGGCACGTTTTCCAACCTAGAACTAGTTTCACTGATTTATATTTTTTATGACTTAAATCTTGAATACAGTATTTTTTTTTACGAAATAAATATATTCTGTTAAGTCAAGAGTCACGATTTTTTTTGCTAATTTTCAGAGTTCTTATAATGTTGAATAATATATTAATATGATATTATATTATTATAAATATCTAGAGCGAAATGAATAATTTAATAGCTCTTTACTTTCGGGAAGAGATCCAACAAAGTCTACAGTCAATTTTTAAAAATGAATTAAAATGAAAAAAAACTAAAGTCAATAAAATGAATTAAGTCAACATATGACTTAAATATTTTTAAGTCTGATAGCTCTGCTCATTCAACTTTTTTAAGGAAATATAGCTCAGGCCAGGCGACATAGACGAATCTTTTGATCCATCATTTACGAAAAACGTTACTTAACTTGTACCAAAATTAAACTTCCCTGACCACTGCGGGATGCCCCTATGCAAAAGCAGGTCACCGCTTCTGAAATTCCGTGAAAAGGCTCCCTCCGGAATGGCTCTTTTCCCGGAACAAAGAGCGCCGGCCGATAAGTGGGATCGGGATACGGGGTCAAATTATTTCGGAAGGGGTAAGCTGCTATTGCAAATTGTTCGATCTGCGATATTTAGGCTAGATCTGATTCAGGCAAACGTAGAATAAACCTTCTATAGATCCAAAATAATATACCTTATGGCCCAAATTAAAATGAATTTTTTAAAATTCGTCGCGGATGGTCTATAGGCCATGAAAAAAAGTGCTTCAAAACTTTAGAAAAATAGTTTTCTTTAACAAAAAATAGGCCAGTTCTCAGAGACATGAAACATTACACATTTAGAAATAAAGAGGTTTATGGATTAGTGGGTTAATTTGTGTAAATTGAGAAAATCTTAAAATACAGGGACGAACACAGAGGGGAAGACTGTTAAAATAAGCTAGAAAGGTACAATTATTTCAAAACTATGCAAAAATTCGCTAAAGCTGTATAGAATTTGTCTTTTCTTTATTTAATAACAAAGAAAATGACTGATCGTAGAAATCACTGCAATAAATTTATATAAAATACAGAATCAAAGTTATACCCAATTGAAGGCTTCAAACATTAGCAACTAAGGAAATACATCGGATTTCTGCATGACTTCAGTGTCCGTAATATTATTTTTGATGGACAAGAAATGATTGGGTTGATTCCTCAATGACGCTAAGCTACAGAGGCCGATGAATGATTTTTTTATATTTGAATAAAGACAGCAATTTTTCAAATAGTCAATAAAAATATATTCGGCAAGCTTACCACCAACAACAGATGCTGTAAGTTGGTGTAAGTTCAAAACAGGATGCCCAGGCAAAAGTTGTGAAAAATGTCGAGAATATTACCTATATCAGCGATGAAGAGGATAAGGGTTTGAAGACTGGTACTGAGAATTTTCTATCCGTAGAGCTATAAGAATAATGTTTGATCAATTAGCTAATAAAATAAAAATTGTCACAATTTTTGTAATTGTTATGATATTATATATATCCGCAAATAAAAATGTATTCAGCAAGTTTACCACCAACAACAGATGCTGTAAGTTTGTGTAAATGCAAAACAGTATGCCCAGGCAAAAGTTGTGAAAAATGTCGAGAATATTACCTATATCAGCGATGAAGAAGATAACGGTTTAAAGACTGATACTGATAATTTTCTATCCGTAGAGCTATAAGAATAATGTTTGATCAATTAGCTAATAAAATAAAAATTGTCACAATTTTTGTAACTGTTATGATATTATATATATCTTTCTTTCACACAAAAAAAATAGTATATGAAATTTCTGTTTACTATCAACTTCAAGGCAAAGAATATGCAAATCCTATAGTACGTTTAAGCTAAAATTAACTACATGCAACTAGTTTAAGTCTTATACCGGAAAAAAAAGTTTTAAAGCGTATTTAAAGGACATTACGATTTACACGCTAAAAGTAGATGTATATGAACATAACGAAAGGCAACTTTTTTTAACTGGAATCTAATATATTCACACATTTTTTTTGGCATCTCTTAGCCTCCTGAATGCGGCAATTAAAAAAAATCTCCGTGGAAACTGTGAGTTTTTATTTTATTTATTTATTTATTTTCACCCTTTTCTTAACTGAAATGTGGTACAATAACAACATATTTCTTTTTGACTTCTATAAAGTTTTGTAAATGTGTAACTTAAAAAAAATTCTGCGGAATCTCTTTTTTTTTAAATTTATTCATTTTATTTAATATTATTATTACACTTACCATTGCCGATTTTGATGATTTTTGGTACACCAAAAAATTTTCGGCCGCTGATCACATTTTTTCCTTGACGTTTCGTTTCTGAGTTATCCATCATAAAAACGTGCAATATTACGTTTGACCATTTTCACCCCTTTTTTCCAAAACTTACTGATTAATACATTGACTCAATAGCAACGACTATTGAAGAAATAACCTAAATTATTTCATTTACTTGGCGTATTATATTAAAAACTTGCTTTAATAATGAAATAAAAATACACTACGAAAAGACACCACGATTGTTTATGATATATTTAGCGACTTTATATTTTTATATTGGCTAACCTCATATTTTGTTGTTCAAAACTATTATAATCGGCAAGAAGACGCACATTTAATGAAATAATAATACACAGGATATTTTATTTTTTCAAAAAAAAAATAAGTTAGGTATATTTTTTATCTATTTAATGATTTTTAAACATTTTGTTACTCTTAAAAGTTAATACAAGGAAAATCCTACAAATTTGTATTTAAGGTTTTTTTGTATATCCTATAGTTAAAGCTCTAACTAGGTATCAAAATATAAATGAAAGCCCTGTACAATATGCATGTTGTCTGTATATAACATTTTGTTGTTGGTTTTATAATGATATTGTTTATATTTTATGCCTTTGTTGGTGTGTCAGTCGTGCTTGTTTGTGTATTATGTATAGGCATGTTTCTTTTATAAAGCTATTAAGACTTGTGTTAGCTTGTTCGGTGTTTTTTTAAAATTATATTACAATGTATATTAGGTTTTATCTTAATCTTTAAAGCAAGTGTATTTAACAACATATTTGCTCGTCTTACTCAATTTTTAAACAGTTTTAATAGAGTTAATGTTATTATTTTTACTTTCCTCGTAAAAGCAAAGGGTCCCTAGATGCCGAAAAACATGTTTTCTCAATTCCGTCGGTCGGTCTGTCTGTCTGTTCGCGGCATAGCTAAAAAACTACTTACCCGATTTACTTCAAATTTTAGTCAAAAATTAAGGGTCATATGGTGACATTGTAGTAAAAATCCAATATGGCGGAATAAAGTGGAGGCATAATAAAATATCTAAAAATTCATCCTGAAAAAACTGCTTAATGGATTGATTTCAAATTGTGTGTCACTAATTGTGGCATAGGGATCAACTAGTAAAATTGTGGTAGTAATTCAATATGGCCGAACAGAATGGCGGCCAAATAAAATGTTTGTAATCGTGAAAAAATTACCCTTAGGTTTTACATATCTTCACGTTTTAGCGTCCCTAGATGCCAAAAGATATGTTTTATCAATTCCGTCGGTCCGTCTGTCGGTTTATCTGTCAGTTCGCGGCATAGCTTAAAGACTACTTACCCGATTGAATTGTTATAAAAAAAAATTATTAAACAACTACTCATCCAATTTATCTCAAATTTTGCACAAACATTTAAGTAATATATTGGAATCAACTGGCAAAATTTTGGTACGTAGGAATCCAAGAAGACGGAACAAAATGGCTTAATAAAATATTCAAAAATTCAGCCAGAAAAAACTACCTAATGGATTTATTTCAAATTCTGTGGCATAACTAATTGTGGTATAGGGCTCAACTAGTAAACCTGTGTTATTACTTCAAGAAGGCGGAACAAAATGGCGGCCAAATAAAACTTTTGTAATCGTGAAAAAAATCACCCTCTCAGGTTTTACATATTTTCACGTTTTAGCGTCCCTAGATACCAAACAATATTTCCAACTGTCGCACAGAGGGGCCACTCTAGGTAAAACTCACCAAAAACTCTAAAATCAAAATTTAGGTAACTGAGAAAAATAACCACTGTAGACTTATGCCTATAAATCCTTCTTTCCAAATCACATTAGCCTTGGATTGTCAGTGTGATAAAACAAATGATAAAGCTTGTCAAAAATAGCTTCAAGACGCGTTTATGGTTTTAATTTTTCAAGTGCAATAATTATTGATTTTTTCGGGCTACTCTTTGTGCTATAATAATTGAATTTACTTTGATAATAGTCATGCAAAATAATCGGCAAGGTAAGTGGATCATTATTGTATAAAACATTTTTATTGCTGTATTTTACTGTTGTTCCAAGGAGGCATTTCCATGAGTTCTTCAAAAATTAACAAATTTATTCAAACATAGGATTTGTCTTAGACAAAAAGTAGCAAATTCTGCCGTATTCAGTGTGGATTTTGGCATAGTTTTTTTCGTAAACATTTTTACTTAAAGTGGTATTGCGCTTAGCTGCTAGTTTTTGCTTATAGTGCCGTAATTTAGGCAGGCGCAGGAGGGTGATATTTTCGTAACCCTATTACTAGAACTGGCAGTCGGCCAACTTTTTTTAATTTTTTTGTTTCTTGTTTTGTTATCTTATGTGTGATCCTAAAATGTAAAGATCATATAATTATCAAAACAATTAATTACATATTCGTCTATAATATGCAGCCTATGAAAACCTTAATTAAATCGGAATTTATGGACATGTTGGTCTTTTCCCGTCTTTTTTTATTAGGATTTACTTTCGACACACTTGTAAAAACTGTTTTTGCAAGTGTGCCGAAAGTGAAATAGGTAATATTTTTGTATTAATAAAATTGCTATAAATTTTTTTGTTGTTTTAGATTATTTGAACTTAGAAATTAGTCGAAGAGATCTGTGGGAAAAGATTAAAGAATGTCCTTCAAAAAAACAAAACAGAAAATGCACATATCTTAAAGAATACATAAGAAATTTAACGAATTGCCCAACTGGTAAGTTTCGGATTATTTCAAACCAAATTTCAAAATTTATGTTTGACTTGAAAGCAAAATGGCAAAAAGCTTGCAGAGTTACGTCAGTTTTTGCTGAAACCAATAAAACCTGGCTAGATACCAAAGCGGTCTTTACCGACTTTACACGCGCATTAGATCAATCTAAAATTGGCCGCCCTTTGACAGATTTTTCAGTTAGTTGCGAAAGTAGTAAGCGTCAGAAAACTGCTGATCTGCGCAAGGAGAATACGGTCGAGGTTATCTGTTATGCGGCTCAAATGGAACTTAGAAAATCTGGTAACGTGCAAGCCTCCAAACTATTACAAGAAATTTCCAAGAATCCTGCGAGAGCTACTGAATATATAAGTGCTTTAAATAAAAGTATGTCTGCAGATAGTAAAACACAATTGCCACCAGAAGAGGCACTTTCAGTTTTGGTGGAAGCGAACTTATCTCGTAATCAATATAATATAATTAGAGAAAAGGACAAAGCCAGATTTCCTTCATATAAAGTTGTGCAACAAGCCAAGCTTGCATGTTACCCTAATAATATAAAAGTTGGTTCCACTTGTGTAGAAGTTGAACTTCAATCCCTAGTTCAGCACACCACCAAGAGAATATTGTTATTACAAAAAGAAGTTCTGGGTAGATTTGATCGCCAAATACTAAAGAAGTTAGTGTTGATATGCAAATGGGGTTTTGATGGCTCCTCTGGACAACAAAATTATAAACAAAAATTTGAAAATAACTACGATACGGATTCAAGTGCATTTGTAACATGGCTGGTTCCTATAAAACTAGTATGTGGAAACCCCAAATCCGAAGACCCAAAACACGTTATTTGGCAAAATCCCTGTCCGTCTTCTCCGCGATATTGCCGCCCTATCCGGATTCAGTTTACTCGGGAAACCACAGAAACATCAAAACAGGAGCAAAACTTTATTGAAAACCAGATAGAAAGTCTTCAGGAAACAACAATTGAAATTAGTAACATAACTATATGTGTTAAATATATCTTTATTTTAGCCATGATTGATGGTAAAATAAGAAATGCACTAACAAATAACAAAAGTACGCAAAAATGTTACATTTGTTCTTCAGGACAAAAAGATTTTAATAACATTCAATTAATGATTTCAAAACTTTGCGATGTCTCTTTATACCGTTTTGCCATTCCCGTCTTGCACTCTCGTATCCGGTTTTTTGAGTATATTTTGCACCTTTCGTATAAACTACCAGTAAAATGTTGGCAAGTTAGAAACGCTACTGATAAGGAAAAAGTTTTTGAAAATAAAAAAAGAATTCAACAAGAATTTAAACAGGAATTAGGATTAATAATTGAGCAACCAAAACCGGGATACGGGAGTAGTAATGACGGAAATACGGCAAGACGTTTTTTTGAGAACGCGGAAGTTTCCTCTAATATAACACATCTTGATTTAGAGGTTTTTAGAAGGTTAGGTGTTATTTTGGAAGTAATTACCAGTTATCATAACATTAATGCGGATTTATTCAAATTGTATTGTCTGGAAACAGCACAATTACTCGTAGATAAATATCCTTGGTGTTATATGACGCCAACAGTTCATTTAATTTTAATTCACGGTGCAGAAATTATTCGTTCCGTTCTTCTTCCAGTTGGTCAGTTCTTAGAAGAGGCTGCAGAAAGTAGAAACAAGGATTTTAAAAAATATCGAGAAAGATTCGCTAGAAAAATTGCTCGAGAGAAAACTAATGAAGATGTTTTCAAGAGGCTTCTTCTCTCTTCAGATCCTTTCGTTACTGGTAACAGAAAAACTTTAAAATTAAAAAGAAAGAATTTTTCTAGCGAAACTTTATCCATGCTTCTACCACCCGATGTTAATGACCAAATTAGTCATGTTTCTGATAGTGATAGCTCTTCGGATTGTAATTTTGATTAAATATTAGTTTTAAATAATTTTTGTTCGAATAAGTTATAGATCTTAGTTTATTGCCTTTATTTTCAGTTAATACATTATCAAACCAAAGATCAAACCACCGACACATTATTATGAAAGCGTTTTATTATTTTTTTTAATATTAAATTAGTATTTTGATAATGTTTATAGCAAAAGAAAATAGTAGTATTTTCTTTGGTTTGAAGTGTGTCCTGTAGCAAAATATTCCGTTGTGTTTTATTTGTTCTATGTTGCCACTCTTCAATTTAATTTATCTCCAACAAATGTAACCTCAAGCAGGGATAATTTTGTAATAAAAGTTAGAAATTAATATCTCTCCTAATACCTACTTTGCTGTTTTACTATTTGAATTTCCCACACATTTTTCAGGAATAGCCTGATGTACTTTTAAAAGTTGTCAATTATAATGAGACACCCTGTATAGTGTGAATAATATCTCTGGTGATATTGGTTTGTTACATTTACACTTTAAACACATTCCTGAATGCAAAAGTATAAGCTTTAATGTTTTCCAGAATTGTTGGTATGTTTTGATACTTTTGGCCCCACTGTGTGTCGGTCTGTCGGTTTGTGGCATAGCTTAAAACTACTTGCCAAATTTACGTCAAATTTTAGTCAAAAATTAAGGGTTACATGAGGATGACTTGGTAATATTTTGGTAAAAATCAAACATGACGGAACAATGTTAAACAATTATTATTAAGAAAACTAATTATCCAATTCACTTCAATTTTTGTATAAAAATCAAGTCTTACATAAAAATGAATTGGTAACATTTTAATATGACTCCAAGACAGCAAAACAAAATAGCAGCCTAATAAAATATTTAAAAAATCAGCCTGAAAATACTACTTATTAAATAATTTCAATTTTTGTACAAGAATTAGAGTGTGATATAAAGATACACTGGTAAAGTTGTGGTACGAATTTAAGATAGCGAAACAAAATGGCGGTATGTGTCAATGAAAAAACTACTTATTGAATTTTGTAACCCTGGATTTGCTCAAAACCAAGGTGCAAGATTGGTACGCTCTTATTTAATAATTATTATTACTGTTTAATTTTAAATTATTTCGATCACAAAATGGTATCAAGATTACAGCTCGTGGTCAACAGAGCGTGCAATGTAGATGCCCTAGATCAATTAACCCGGAGAGTAGGGCGTGAGAAAACTTAAGAAATCTTAAAGGAAAAAAAAAGAAATGTGCGCCACCAATTTATAACGGCTTAAATTGGAAAGCCCCTTGATCTTCGCGGCACTTGCTTCCTCTTGATACTTTAAAAGAAAAAGAGTGAGCTAAATAAAACACACAAATGAAGTTAAGAAAAAAAAATCTATTTATCTGTTACTGTATAAAAGAAAAAAATATATATAAACAATAAGTATGTTATCAGTTACGGCATAAAGAAAAAGGTAAACAATAAGTGTCACCAAATCCAGCAGCACCTAGCGCTCCTAACTTCAAACTAGGCCCGTGACATGGGATTAGTCCCGAGTCTTGAAGTTAAGTTTGTGGCTTGAAATTGTCTGTGACTTGCAGTTGCAAATAACCCCTGACTGAAATTAGGACTGTGACTTTCAGTTGGCCCCTGACTTGAAATTAGGACCGTGACTAACAGTTGGCCTCTGACTTGAAATTAGGACCGTGACTAACAGTTGGCCCCTGACTTGAAACTAGGACCGTGACTAACAGTTGGCCCCTGACTTGAAATTAGGACCGTGACTAACAGTTGGCGCCTGACTTGAACCCTATCCAATAGGGTCACTCAGTTCTAGTCAAAAGGTGGTTTCACGTGCCAAGTACAAGGGCATGGAAAATGGCGGTCTGGTCCAATCTTCAGGTCAAATCCTCTCTTAGAGAGATTTTCTAGCACGAAAAATAACACTCACAGTGCAAACTATAATGTGCCCGAAAAACTATTGCGGTGTTGAGGAAAAATCCCGCTAACGGATTTCCAAGATTTTCCTGGATTATTTCCTCAGACCCGCGCTGAAGACCTGTGGTTTATCTGCAGGTGACCAGAAAAGTGAAAAAAATGTTCCCCCAGCTTCCTTTCCATCTAGAACTTTGGTTAATTAAGGTGGCGGAATAACATTGGCTAGAATATGTCAGGTGCTAACAACCTTGCCAAAAGAGCACATAGACGGAATAAAACAAGGATATGATTAACATGTTAGACAAGAAAAACGACTCTCCATTGGTTGAGAAAGATACAGGAAATAATGCAGGAATACACTTGGCAACAGCGAAAAAATGCCTGCGCTCTTGATATGAGGAAGTACCGGATGGAGGGTTTCGAGACGACGCAATAATAACATTGACAGAAACAACTAATCTGAAATTTAAAAGCAACGCCAAGGCGAAATGGAAATAAACAAATACTATTTAATTAATTACTCTAGTACTAATGGAAAAGGACCACTCAGAAAAGTCAAATATTAGTCCGGAGTAGAGTACCAAAGAGTCAAAAAAAATGATGTGCTAATGCAGCAGTAGTTAAATGCCATAAAAATGAAACGTAAGTTGAGTTTAATTTAATAGAATTTTCTTAACTGTAAAAACTCATTATTTAACCATAAAACAAGAATTTATTCACACAATTATTAACTATTTATTTTAGGAAATGCATCAGACGCAGACGTAACGAAATTTCAGTTTATAATAGGCTCCCAAGTAATTATGCAACTATGGACAAACAAAAGTCAATCTGAATTTCGGAACATCAAACATTGATAGAAATTATAAGAAGGCTGTAGTTTATATAGTCTCAGGAAAAAAAAAGGTAAGAATATTAATATTGAATCGAGAAATACCTTTGGTTTATTTATGTCTAACTATATGTTACATATTCACAGCAAAAAGGAACACGAATAATAAAATGTAGATTTAAGAGAAAATATGAAGTGGTGTATATATAGTATCTATAGTCTAAAAATAATCCTATGTATATCTGAAAAGAAATATTTATCAAGGCAACCTTTTTTTATACAAGTATTTACACTTCAATATTAATACATAATATCGACTTTATATCAAAGAATTTATTGGGGTACTAATGATTTGGTTTTTTTTACAGAGACAGAAGAGTTATACAAAATACACGCTCGAATCTAAAAATGCAGCATATCTAGCCAAAGAAAACGAAAATTCCAAGACTTGTATAAAGGACTCGAAAACAGGTTTTCAAAATTAATAAAATTTAATTTATATCTACTCTGTAAAATATATGGGAAATAAATAGTTTGTCTAAAGTGCTATTTGAAGTTTTTCTTATACAGTATATAATTATTAAATTCGGCAAAATTAAATAAATCCAACAATTATATTTGAACTGATTTTTTTTTGGCGACATCTATGAACGAACGCTAAACTTATACCATTTACTGAAAATTATTCCTTTATATCTTGAGTTCAGATATAGGTACAAAATTAACTACTTATCGAGAGGTGACACTGTGTGTACCGAAATTTGCTGCAAAAGGTGTTGAATTTATATTTCGCTTAAATATGAACAATTTAACCGCTTCTAATAAGAAAACTACTAATATCTAAGTAAATCAAACCAACAAGGCGTACATATTAATCACTAAACTTAATACTAAAGTAGTAGATTATAATATTAAATTAATCATACAATGAAATGAACTTATAACAAAATTAAACTGTTACAATTTATTTTAAATTATGCCCAAGTGATAGAAAGAAACTGGTAAAATATTGGTAGGAATCCAATATGATGAAACAAAATGGCGCCCAATAAAAATGTTTGAAAAGACAGTATATGTAACATATATACACTGTGACTCTGTACGGAACTAAATTGGATCACACTTCACTATTCCTAACAAATGGGAACAAATCATAATGAGGAAAGTTCCGAGTAAAGGAAATTTAACGATTTTTTACAGCTTTGTCAACGAGCCTGAGAAAGTTCTTTTGATAATAAAATGTATTACGTATTCTGAAAGTTTACGTTACTAAGTGCTTCCAATTTATTGAAGATTTTCTTGATACCACAATAAACTAGGCATGTCATAACAATCGAAACATTCTTAGAAAAGCTCGTTGTGCAACAGGGAAAGCTTTAAGTACACAATATATAATGGAGAAACTCCAGGTAAGGTTTTTAGTGAAACCCGTAGAGAAAATTAACGAACGTATAAATTTAATGTTCGGGTTACGTTTATACGGAATTTTCAATTAAAATTTTTACGGACCGGGTTTTGGAGTTTTACCGAGAATACGTATTTCACTGAAATTATAGGCCAGGCCAGTAATTCCAAATTACGGCCTCTGCGAAATATTTCCACATGGTTTTCGAGAAGCAGGGGCAAAATTATTTTAAAGCTAAAGGCCTTTTTTGACAGGCTGATTCTGAATTTCAAGCATAAAAAAACTAGGATGAAAACAGAACAATAAGGAAACAGCAAATCTGAAAACATTACATAAACAACAGAAGAAAAGCTTCCATGTTACGTCTACTCTGTTATGTTTGACACGGCTCATATGGACCGATGAGGCGATATTTACCACTCTTATTTTTAATCGAAAAAGCTGCCATATTTGGTCCTGTCGAGCAAATTGCTTTTAAGGACGATCGTTAATACAAGTTTTGTCCGTCATTTTGAGGCATAAGGTGTTAGGACAGGTTAAATGGGTTAAGATATCCAGAACTTTTGGCAAATCAAACTGAGCACTTGACAATGAACTACCATTTCAAACTCGGCAAAATATAATTTAACAACAAGACGGGGTACCACCCCATAAAAATGTTTCTTTGTTCAAAATAATTATCGAATGTGGATTGAGATATATGGAACAACCAGTTGGCCTGCGAACAGCCCAGATCTAACGCCCATTGATTCGTTCCTTTGGAGCTATTTAAAAAATACAGTTTACAAAAAATAATAATATAGAAGAAATCCAGAGAAAAATTGTTAAAGAAATAAGAAATTTAAACGAAAATGAGTAAGAAGTAATTATAAATTCAAAAATAATTTACGAGGTTAATGGGGAGCATGCGGATCATTTCATGTAGGCTGGAAATTATAGATATTATTCTTGTTTTTGGCTGATTATAAATTTGAAAACTATGTAAAATGTTTTATCTCATTTTGTAAGTATTTTGTAGAATATTAACACAAAATAAAAATGAGTCAAACAGTAAATCAGGCTTCAAACATCAATGTCATGACATTTTTATATATCCAATCTGTAGCTTTTCAACAGTCTACCTAACACACGGCATGAATTACAGGGCGTCCAGAAATAATTTAGATTAGTTAATGTCATAGGGTGCAAGAATTTTTTTCTTATAAAAAAACTTAATATTTTAAAAATTAACCCCTTCAAAATTTTTTTTACATACAGGTTGTTATAAAAATAAACACTACCAGAAACTTTTTTTTGAAGGTGAACTCCCTATGTTTTTTATACTATACTATAGGATGTTTTAAAAGTTACGGTCTGGTTTGTCAAAAAGTCGACATTAATTTAGGACTATACGGGGTGTAAATTAAGTTGTATCCAAACTTCTAGGAATTAATTTATCTTATAAAAAGGTAAAAAACGTCATATAAACTTCAGGTTTATATGTTTATAGAGGTTCGCAAATGTTTTCGAAATCCAGCGTGTTAAAATCTTAACATATTTTTGTTTTTTTTTAAACCTTGTATATTTCTAAATAACTTAAGATAAGATTTTTAAATAACATTTGGTATACAGTACACTATAATTAATGTCTATAAAGTAACTAAATATGTGTAAAAAAATCTACAGGGATTTTTGTTGTGACCTGTTTAATCTGCAAAATTTGACATGTATATGCAAATATAAAAACAAATGGGTTACACCTTTTAAAAAAGGTTTGGTATGGTGTTAATTTTTGAGAAAGTAATAAAATAGGGAAATCTAAAACAAAAACTTTCAAATTTAAATTGATGCCTTTTGTACTGGGATCTGAAATGTATTCTAATAAATTTAAGTTATCCTATAACGCTAATTAATTTAAAACCAATTTCTGGACAACCTGTATACTTCATGCATTCTGTAGGCTCCAAAAACCCTTGAAAAAAAAGTATCAATGAGATTCAATTAGAAAAACGTGTCCCAGGTACACGGTTGAAAAGCTACAACTTGATATATATTGATATATAGAAAAAAACCGCGATTCAGAAGTATAACATCAACTTTTGAACTGACCTGCCAATTGTTTAGACCAAAATCCCTTCATAAATTCCATTGAATATCTCTGTAATATTATTTGAGGAAGCTTAAGGGATCGTTAGGCAACCAATATTTAGACAATTGAAGAGAAATGCTCCAAGAAGAATCAAACAAAACGAGGAAAATGATCTGAATGTTGATATAATGTATAACCAGAAAGGTGTCAAGAGGTTCGTTTAGCTAGAGGAGGATACACACACTATTGCTTATAATAGTTGTTGACTTAGATAAATAAAAAGCATCTGTTTCAGTTTTTTAATAATAGCTTCGAGAATCACTTTTATGTTTTTTATTTCATTTCCTAAAATTTGTAAGCTTAATAGTTAATGATCATTTTAAAACTTATTAGCTCATTAGATAAACACTGTTTGGAACATTATTTTTAATTAGCATTTATAAACATTCTTAAAATTGATTCTTAATTCCTTTTTGACTAGTTGATATTCAATATGTTGTTTGATGTCAACAGTCAACATTGATGTTTTAAGCTTTCTGCATAACATCACACTGAATTTATAGCAGATATGATAAGCAAAATTTACAGAATGATTTTATAGAATTGAGAAATGCTAAGAATATTTACGTTTTTGAAAATGCTCTTAGTAGACATTGGAGGAGGAAATTATTCAACACCTGCATACTGTCAGTTATGTAGTTATGTCATATGCAGTGGCACAGCTAGAGGGAGGTGGCACTTTACCCACCTTAGATGGTGCCCTTCTTCTATAAATGAGGCACTGTTTTCACAATGTGATGGGTGACATATTTTTAAAATGAAATGACGAGATTGCAAGTTGCAAGTTTTTGGTCTGCACAAACGAATTTACTTATTTTTTGCTTTTCTGTGTTTTACTTCATCCTGTCGCCACTATTATGATTGCCACTCCGTACCTTAAAACTGATTACCCCACTGGTCATATGTATGAAAAATTTACTATTAAATCCATTAACCAACTCATAACGACACCAAGACTAAGTCATTGAGAGGCTTATTCTGGGAATATGCCTGAGAAAAGGCACATGGGCCCTATATATACAAGATAGTAGCAGATGGATCAAACAGGTAATGCTTTGGAGCTCAGGGCTACAAAGATGAAGCATTGGGAGACCACAGAGGCGTTGGGGGGCTGTCATTAGAGAACTCACAAATGGAAAGTGGCACCAGCTAGAACAAAACCTCCAAACTCTCCAGAAGTGAATGATAAAGGGCTGCTATAGTAAAGAGAAGGAACAAGATATGAATTAAGTATTTTTATTAATTGAGTGTCTGATGAACACTCTAAACTACTTTAACCAATAATTTAAGAATAAATTCTTATGACTTCCAATCCCTACCTGCTACATCTAACACTCGCATAATGGCAATAATCTTTTCATATAATGCCTGTCACTAGTAAGACAACCCTTGGTTAAAAAAATATTAACTCCTAATGACAATTGTATAAGTAAATTGACACATTTTTCAAAATGGATCATCAGTACAGAAAAAGTGATTGAAGTTGGAGAAACAGCTTTCAGATCAAAATAGTTTTAATACATTTTTAAATCCACCAACTGTTGATGCTTCCTTTACTTTGTTAGGTATTCAGTTGTATATATGGATCCAGGCATAGCATGGAAACATTTCATAATGGGTTGTGCAATGATTTGTCATACCTAGCTAATTCTGGTCTGTTTGTATGGAGTCCTAAGGTGTGATACACTATACACATACATATACTTTGGGATTGTTTTTATGAAAAAGGACAGTAACTGTTTTTTCTGAGTTCAGTATTAGCTAGTTGAAGGAGCACTAGATTATCAAATTTTCACATACTTCTTTAATTTTTGGTAACTTTTCCTCCTCATCTTCTCTAAAAATGGCAGCAGAAAAGTCATCAGCAAACTTAATGGCTACCCCTAGAAGATTCAAGCAATTTATCAAAAGTAAAAATATCAAGGGAGCTAACAGTGATCCTTGAGTGGCCCCTATATACCATGTCATGACCTTCTGAAATGCAATTGTTTATTTTACCAACAACTTCAGTGCTGGTCCATTTTTAATATTTTTGATATGGTTTACATCTTAAAAACTCAATGAAGCAGATATTTGATCTGAAGATATTCAGGGTTAAACATATTTGTGACTCCTAAGAAACATAAAGGCCAACTAATTGATTAAGATCCACCGATTCCTAAGAATCTAATTATTCAGGCCTTTAGTAAAAATATATTGCAACTAGTCTATATAAGCATTATTACATATCCTTATTGTTGTAATTGAAGAAATAAATAACTAAATATTGGTTGCAAAATTAAATTGAATTTAGAGTTAAGATTAAAATGATACTGTATATTTTAAAATAAATTAATTTTTCTTCTCTGCAAAGAAAAAACTGAATCATTGAATGATTTGAGGTTTAGCCAAGTAGAGACTCAGACTACAAACTATTGTACAAAAATGTGTGCTATATTTTTTTACTCCACATCCTGACAATATGTTGACCATATAAATTAATTATTTTGTGTTTGGGATTTTTCGAGCTGTTTCTGTTAAAATATGATTCAATCTGGTCATATAATACAATTTTTCTAATTGCACAAGGTCATCTAACAAAGCAGAGCATAAATGTAATCAAAAAATTTAATAAAAAATCTGAAAACAAATGGGGTAAAATGCCATTGTCATTAAATACTTAACATATGAGTAAAATTAAATATTCTGCAATAACTTCTAGTATTAACAAATATCTAATATTAATAAAAGATAAATATGGTGGTAAATTATGGTACTAAATTGATTGTGCATAAATAAGCAAGTATAGACTAGATAATTAGATTTTTTTTAAATTGAAAAATGGATCAGAATAATAATAGTAAATTCAGTGATTAATAAAAGACACTTTCTATATTTGAAAAAAGTTAAACAATTATAAATTAATAAGTAATTATACCTCATTGATAAATATTTAAAATTAGTACCGATAGAAGGATATAAAAACCATTAATCACATAAAAAGAAACTAGAAACAAAATACCTTCTTATAAAAAAAAATATGGTGGAAATATTAACTGGTTTTAATTTTTATTCTACATAATATTTCCCAATCCCAATATATTTCTTCTGATTTCCTCTGTTACCTAATGAATTTTCCTGTATATTGAGTTGTTGAGAGGTAGCAGAACAAAATGCTTTATGATATAAGTGAACACTGTCCATACATAATAATCAGATTATAGAGACTTACTTGCTGACATAGTAATCTACTTGTATAGTATGGTATACATGTGCCCCCCGTAAAAAATTGTACACAATGTGTCTTCTAAAAAATTGACAGTTTGTGTCTAATCGACACTACTTCCATTAAATAGGTCACTCAAAGACTCCACGCTATTACTGCTAAACAATAATAAAAATTTCTTGGTTAAATTTAAATTTGTTCCTGATGAGTCCAACATGTTTTGTTCTATATCTATATAACCACTAAAACCTACAGCAATCATATTAACAATAATAATTTTTTCCACTAGTGTATATTGGGGTCATTTATCTTTAAACAACATACCATAAACTGAGACTTAAATGAGACTGAGATATTGTTTTTCTTTTCTTTTCTGCAATTATTAAACCATGTCTCTTAGAGATATTATGGACAAACTACTTCTTCCACAAATAATAGTCTACTCCATAGAAATAACACATGCTTTGCTTTTGCAATCAATAGTTAAAGCAAAAAAAAAGAAATAGAATAATTCTATACTGCACAATAATGCTAATAACAATAAAACTTGAAATTAAATTATATAATAATGAATCTTATCGAATCATGAGTTTCATCATCAGATCTATAAAAAGTTTTAAGGTTGACGTTTGTTTAAATTTGTTTGTCTTGTGTTACCTAAATTAGATATGTAAGTTTAATTTGATCTCCATAGTATGATGAGTGAAGTAAAAGTATCCAGAAAGTACAAAGAAAGTTAAGTTAATTGTTTGTTAAAAAGTTAGTAATCAAACTTCCAAATAGGGTTATAACCATTTTAATCTGTTAAATATTTTTGAAAGGCTATCCCTTGAAAATAGATGAATAACAACATGCCTCTTGTAGAAGTTCAAGATAGAATAAACTGTCCAGATACTCTTGCAGCTTCCACTTTTAATAAACAGATCTAGGACAAGACAGACAAAAACGATCTATGTAGACTTCCCTAGAATAAATATCTGTAAAAATTCACCAATATATAGAATTTGCAACTGTTTTAATACTTATGCTAATGATATAGATATTGACAATATTAGTATCAGTATTTTATTGACATTATTCATAAAAAAAGGATTGAACCACTTAATATAATTAAGGCACTGTTTAGTTTATTATAATCAAGGTGTCTGTAACTGGCTTAAATGTTTCAGATTGTTATTTATAAAAATTAAACTGTATTCAATAAATAAACAAATATGTTTTTTTATATATATGATTTTCTATATTATTAAACCCTGATAAAAGCATAAAGGAATAATGTGTATCAGATGTGAATACAGAAATAGTAATCATCAAATATAATGTAATCCTTAGCTTTACCTTAAGTTGTACCTTAACCAAACCTAAATTATATAAACCAAATTAGATAAATAGAGATCTAATAACAATAACAAAGAGAACAGCCCATTTAATTTTTTTAACTCTGTCACTAAATAATAAGGTCAAGTGAAACCCTTTAATCCCATTCACTTTCAGTGAGACTTACATAATATGAATTCTGTTAGATGGCTCCACCCACTACATTATCCATAGTTTAGCCTAAAATTACAGCTCTCTTTTATATTTTTGTTGTCAACAAATCTAATATCGTAGTCATGATACTAATTATGACATGATCAAAAATAGATCTATTTCTTAGCAAAAAGGTAATACACTCATGAATGTAAATTCTTAATAACACAATGACATGACAAGCCTTTATAGTCATCATGAAATATAAGCCTTAAAGCTGTACCTTAACCAAACCTAAAAATAAATGTGTAAACTTTATTAGTCCTCTGTCAATAATCGATAAGGTCCAAGGAGACACCTTTACAGGGAGGTACACGACAAAACCACTGACTGCTGTAAACCTGGCTCTCGTAAGCCAAACAATTGATTACTTCCCTGAGTATGTGATAATTTCTAAGCAAATTTTAAGGATTTTATATACATTTAGTGCCTTTTTTAGTACATAATATTCTTTATAATTGTGCGTTTGCTTTAAACTTCCTAACAGTTATAATGAGTGGATCTGAAGCTCCAAAGTGAGAACATGGAGGTTGTTGAACGTACAAAAAAAAGATTTCTATAATTGAAAATATAGATCCTTTGCTTGTGGATGATACTAAATGTAGTGTACCTCCAAAAGACTTCCCTCCAGTAACTATTTTAAAAAATTGTGATGCATACCAGAATAAAAAAAATATACAAAATTTTGAGTGTGAATATAAGCAACAGGGAGAAAAGTTATGTCTTTCTAACAACCCTTATGGCGAGTGTAAAGGAATTCAAATTTTTTTTTCAGCATAAAGTATAATTAAACCTTTACCGTTTACTGGACTTATTTATGCCTAGAAAAAATTAAGTTATATACCTAATTCTTAGGATTATACTGATGAAACCCTGAAAAATAATATATATCTTTTTTATATATTAGGATATTTTCCCACCTGGTTTTTTTTTGGAAGTTATCCAGGAACAAATTTTGAAGAAATTTCACAGTGTTATTGAGCTATTTGTAATCCTGAGCCCATTTGGAATTTCGACTCTTCATATAATGAATTCAAGAGCTCCCACCCTGAATGCATACCAAAATCTTTCTCCATTTGGTCATAGGTTTTGCAGAAAGACACTTTTGATAAATCTGATTATATATTATAGATTATGGACAGTCCAATAAAGCTGTAAATTTCTTTTTGAGCTTAATTTTAAGTGATTAAGAACCGTGTATATAGTTAGCGTAGATACATTTATAGATAAAAATAAAAATGTTGTAAAAATGATAGACAAAACTCATTCTAGGATAATATCAATCTGAAAAGCATAATATATATTTCTAAGTTTAAGACTAAATGTAAAAAAATTATATATTATAAAGCATTTAAGAACATTGAGTATCATTTTAAGTAGGATTGCCTCACTTTTCCAAACAAAAAAAAACAAATACAGAGTTGTATAAAATAAAAAATTATTTAAAAAATATTTTCTTTCAAGATGAATGAATGAATGAATGAAAATTTTTTTGTAGCTTTTGCTAAAGCATATGTTAATAAATGTTTCATTCATTCTTTATTTTCTTTTTTTTTGTTGCTTACGCTAATAAACGTTTTATTTATTTTTTCAAAATGTTAAATACAAAAAATACAAATTATTTAGGTACCATTTTTATTAGTAAAAAAAACAAAAAATACAACATACATCTGTCATCACAAAAAGGTGATTTAAAAGAGAGAAAGGCATTTTAAGGAAAAAAAATAAAAATAAATAAAAAGTCCCCTGTCTAAGTTCAATTTCTTTGTCCTACAGCCATCAGCTGATCAGTAATATCCCAGTTAGAGCATTAGATTGCTCGATAGAAGATTGTAAGCATATCTTATAAAGCCAAGTTGTCATCTCAAGAGTAAAAACTGCAATATAATTTCATGAGCATGAACTTATGGTTAATATTTTCAAGTAGCACAAGTCTCATCCCTCAATTCGCCTTTCAAAAAAAAGCTCCTTTAAAATCAACTTGCATTATTTATTATTTATATGATATATTAAAAATAAAAACGTCAAAACAGAATCATTAGTAGTATCTTTTAAGCATAGTACTGAGGAAAAACGTATACTTAACTTATCTTTACCATAATATATACTTTTTGAAAACCGATTTATGGAGTGCCGATAAATATTTCTTAACTACGACCAAGAAGACAGTAAGTACACCTGGATTTTCCCTGGTCACTGACCAGGACTACAATTTTTTGCCACCCCTTTTTAACTTATGAATCAAGCCCAAAAGCTATGTGTTGCCTGAATTAAATGTACCACGAATAGAAGTTCCAAATTATTAAAGACTTACCTAACACAGCCGTATTCAGTCTGGAAATCCAGCATAATAGGGAGATTTAGTTTATTTATATAACAAACATTGCAGTCCAAAATTAGCAAATACTGAAAATAAAAATAACCTTTTTCACCGATACCGCCGTATTTGTTTATACATCAAATTTGTTGATTTTTACGCAAAAACGCGATTTAGAAAAAATGATAAAAAACTTCTAGGAGATGCACGGGATATTTTACTCTCAAAACAAAAATTTTGGTTTTTATTTTGAGAAAAAACAGGGATAAATGTCAAAAATATAATATATATTGATTTTTATGTATAAAAAATTTTTCTGTATTTTAGATAGGCATCGCAGGTATTCCATATGGAAGAAAAGGATAGACATAAATAATTCCAATATAACCCTTGCAGAGACATCTGACGGGACGCAAATAGACCACTAGTTTCTTTTTAGTTGGCACTGGCAGAAATTCCTGTTTGTCATAATAGCATTATTTTGCCGTTTTTATTAAAATCCTATAGGTATAATACTATTGACAATTTTGTTAGAGACCAGTAATATATAATTTAGGAAAACGCTAAGATTATTTTTATGTAGGTAATGTAAAAGAAACATGAAACCTTGTTTTCCAATCTTATTTGTTTTATTTATTTTTATTTTCACATCTATTGCATAAATAAATATTAAAAATATACAACCTATTTAGTATTATGTTTTCGTTGGAATTTCCGTAATATATTGGCGCACAAATGAAGCTTTATTTTGCCAAAAACGAAAAAACATTGCCTTAACATATTGTACAAAATAAACTAAATGAAAAATACTTAAAAGTGGAATTTTGTTTGTTATATATGTTTTGAAACAAAAAATGTATATCCAAATAAACGGGGTCTAGTTTAATTTTTTAATACGATTTTAAATCTGATATTGTTTTGATTTAAAAAGTGTAAATATGATATTTTATGTGTAATATGTTTAGTTATAATAAATTTAATTAAACTCCAATTTAATTTATTGCTAGATGCAAATAGGTGGAAGCCCTATTTGAGGAAATTATCACACAACGATGTAAAGACAAATAAATCCTTACTTGTTTCTTATGTATTTGCTTCTACTCAGAGGCAGCTTGCCTGCGGAACTCATACTGTCCGACTTTAAATTGTGTTTAAACTACCAACAATGTTCTTCTAGAACGTCTTTTCTTTTGTAAAGTCTGGAGTTTCTTCTCCATTTCTTTAAGGCTATTATAAAAAGTCGCGCATAATGAATTTCTGTAATTTTTTTTCAAAAATGTCTCCTCAACGAAACGTCCAATAATTACGTTTCATATTACTGGATAGAAATAGAGTTAATTCGCGAAAAAAAAAATTAAAAATTTTCGCGATCATGACGTCTGGGTTCTTTTTAGCGAAAAGATTTCCTCAAAGAGCTGGATAAGTTTCAGCTAGATCCTCACGGAAAACCGGAACACATCGTAACTCTCATGTATAACACGGTGTTATTAAAGGATGGAACATAATGCAAATTACGTCATTGGTTTCCGTCCATTTATGTCAAACTTTATTTTCTATGTGTATTTTTTCGGGTTTTGTTAGACACTCTTTGAAATATAGGTTATATTTAGTTGCAAAGTCAAAAAATTATCACCCATTTTTACTCTAAGTTTTCCTTTTTAAGTTTCATTTTTGTAGGTTAGTTTTTACGTAGAAAAGTTATGGGTATTTCATTGTGTTCTAAGTGTAAGCGAGGATTCGGCCGGCGAAAAACTGTAGGCTAATTATAATTCTCTACTTATAAATTCCGCTAGATGGCGCCAACCGTATGGCAACACACACTGCTATTCGTAGAAGATGGTAAATGTTTTAAATGCTTCCATTATTTAGCTTAATATTATTAGATAGGAAGAAAAAGCTGTTTCTAGGTGCCCTGACCAGGGACAAACATACAGTTCGATTTTAATTATTAGTTAAAAATAAAGGATATAATTTGTTGCTTCATTTTAGGAGTAAAAGTTCATATAGACCTGTGTCCGCAATAGAGATGGGACATGTAACTCATTTTAATGATGCGCTTCGCTGAGTCAGCTCACTGAGTCGGCTCAATCGAGCTGCGAAATGAAGGAGCGAAATACACTCCTAACTCATGAATTGACTCATGGACCATCACGGTTCTGTCACCCTGGCGTCCCGTAGTTATAAGGCACAGTGGAAAGAATATCGTGCTCGGCTAGTACGGCGAAGAATCACCGCGAAGAATTGGTCAAGTTTAGTGTTCTAATTTTTAACGTTATACAGTCTGACTATATAGATTTTCTGTTGGAGATTTATCAAATAAATTAGGCTCTTATTTATTTCGTTTAAGATAGGTATTAAAACTTATAAATATTTGTATAATTAATATTAATGACTTCACGGTATTGCCGAAAAAAAAGTCATCATATGTTTTTCCATAATGTTAGAATAAATAATATTTAAGTTTATTACATTTTTCAACTTACATTATTTTCTTAAATATTAAATTGCCTTATTTTGTATGCGTATTTACCAATAAGCAGTTCCAACCATATCTAATAACTATATTTGTATTTATTTTACATCTAAACAGCCTAAATAATAAGATAAAACCTAAAGAGTTACGGCCGCTAAGTCGCACCGTATCGAAAATACAGCAAACAGTACATATTGCAATGCAATTCGACTCTTTCGGCGGTCGGTGACTCTGCGGCTCTTCACCGTCGCAAGTGTTTCCCGCTCCGTTACGCTGTAAGTCAGAGATGAGTCAGAACCGAAAGGTGAGTCAGAATCGGAAAAGATCTGTACCGCGGAGCTGCTTCAGTGACTCACTTAACTGAGCTGATTCTTTGAGCCAGCTCACTCCTGAGTTACATATCTCTAGTCTGCAAGACTGTCGTTTTTGAGATACAGGGTGTCAAAATATTTTTTAGTTTTTTTCATGAATCTCGTACATCTATAGAGATACATTTTTCAGATCTGACACAGTGTGCTGTGAGCAATGTCTACGAATTGACTACAATACATTTTATAAAAATATACAGGGTGTTATTTTTTCCTAGGTCACGAATCTTTTTAAATAAAAGCTTTATATAGCCCGTATTATGTCGTTACCATCGAGAAAAAGGATTTCTCGGTGGTAACGATTATATGTCATTCTAATCATTTCGTTTCGAAACATAAAAGTATATTTCTAAGGATAGGTTTTCAAAATTCAAATTGAGCTATATCTGGAAGGGAAATTAGCAAAATACACGCTCTTAAGAGCCCCAAAGCCAATATTCTTTGACATTCATACAGAACAAATAACAATTTTTCAATTAAATGCTCATCTAAGCTTAATTTAGACACAATTTCTCTTGCACATGTATTGAGGGAGATACATTATGTTTTCCACTGTTATTAAGTGTCATTGTATTCAGTTAAGTAACTTTTTTTTATTTATAAAGACTAGCAGGATCTATGAATCATGGGATTTACCTAAAATTGTAATGTCTCCCGCTTAAAAAACGTGCGGTTTGTTCAGTGGTTTTGTAAGGAATTAGACCTCTAATTATATTAAACATGAAGAGGAATAGATTCTGCGGAACTTCCAGATAGAACCAAATGGTCTTTACTACACTTGTGTTTGCCAGCTGTTAACGTGGTATGCGGCAGGAGTCAAGGTCTTATCATGTACTTCATACCTGTATAATTTATTTAGCAAGAAAAATCACCACCAAAGGTCAAGAAAAATATTATAAGACAAGCTACATTTATTGACGAATTTTTTGGTGATCAGGCGTCAAAGGCAAAGAGTTTGCGGTTATTTGAACTTTATGCACTATTTAGGAGACTGGCTTATCAAAATGTGTTCTGTAATTAATTGTGCATAAGATATGGTTATTAGTTGAAGAAAGCAGGTCATCTATGTGGACGAGGAATAGACAACACGTATTAAATCCTGTGGAACCTTGTGTTATTTTATAAAAGTTGATTCGTCAAAAAAGGGGTGTAGGGGAACCTCTTCCCAATGACGAAATAATTTTTAAAAAATGGCTTTGTTTTTTTCCTAGTAGTTTAGTCTGTACAATATCGATAAAGAACCATGCTTTCTTAATTTGTTGGTTTAGCTTTGTCAATGATGTTGTTTTCAAAGAATAAAGCTTTTTTAATTTTGAGTTTTATAGCGAATGGTTTGTAGCAATTTTGATCATTTATTTATTTATTTCTAATCTTTTTTTAAGCTATATATCGTATTTAACCTTCAATCTCAGTCGTGTATGCAGACGTCTCTTGAAACAAAAAGATACAAATTTTCAAAAAACTGTTAAATACATTAATGTTATCCAAATGAAGAGAAAGAAAGCTTTTAATGGATGGATGGACACTGATCGTCTTTTTGCAATAAGCAAGAATGATGTTTACTTATTTGTACAGAAATCTTTTTTAACACTTTTTAATTATTTAAAGTTTTTCTAGGTGTAGCCAGAACATTTCTTTGCTGTTTTTAGTTCACCTGCTCTGTGAAGAGACAAAGTACCTTAATACAAAAAAAAACTCAAATTTTTTAAATCTGTCTTTATTCATTATCTATTACAGCTAACGACGTACAATCATTTTGTAATTACCTTATCCCAGTTTTTATTCAAGAAATATGATACGTGAATTAATTTAAATCCTGCATATTAATTATATCACTTGTCAAAAAACACTCAACACGCTGCAATTTTCTTAAATTACATTACAAACAAGATAATTAGCGCCCAATTACCTTTAAAATTATACACAAGAGAAATAATCTCCTTTTTAATATGACCGAGCCAGAATAAATAATAACAGTGGCAAAAAACTTGCGGTATAGGATTTAGTCCCTAAAAAACATTATTAAAATATGGCGGAGTAGAAAACACTTCATTATTGTCTGATGAAACTTGTTAGTATAAAAACATGCCTCGATAATCTTTTAGGAATTATCGAAATAACAAAGTAACAAAGTACAAATTATTTTCATCTTCATCACTATAAATTAAATTTAATGTTGATTTAGATATTTCGATTGTACTCTTATCAGGGGTAAGAAGGAAAGTCGTAATAAATTTTGAGATAATTTTAATCAACAGTTGATAAACCCTTTCTTGCTTTTTTAGTATTCAACAACCAAAATGGAAAATGATACATTATACTTGATTATGCTGATATATTTCGTCTTAAACCTAGGGTGTGGAAAATTTTCAGTGAAATGTTTTTGTCCCACAGATATTTTTAAGCAAAAAATGTATTTCTTGTTGATTTAGAAAAATTGAAGCGCTTTCAAGAAAAATGATATTTTTTAACCGACTTCAAAAGAGGAGCGGTTCTCAATTCGACCTGTATATATTTTTTTATGTTTTTTGGAATAATAATATCTAAGGAAACACAGGTATAAGGGCGATAAAGGCAGGCATTTTTTTAAATACTCTTTTCAAACTAAAGCATTGAGGTGCGTAATAGACATACAACCCCCTTTGCTAAAAGGTATCTCTTTTGCTATCCCATTATGTAATTTTATGTATACAGGGTGATCATGAAAATATACAACCTCAAAATCTAGTATTTATTTGACATTTTCGAAAAATGAACATTCGGTATGAATAAAACGTTATTAAGGGGCTACCCTCATTATAATTTTTATGTACGTATACAGGTGGTGGTAAAAGAAACATGTGACAGTAATTTATATTAAATGACACTACAAAATTTAACTAAGTAAACAGTTCTGATATTAATATTTAAATTATTTTATTTGCAAAGTAGTTTAGAGGCAAGATCTCATTTTTCTTAAGTATTTATTATAAACTATAATTTTAATAGTGTCGTTTACATCCCAATTGGTAACATTTTTTATTATTTTATATACAATTGGATATACATATACTAGAAATTATAATATTCTTTAAAAATATAACTTGCAAAAAATAATTAAAAGTGAGAAATAAAATATTTAAATAAAATTAGAACCGACATAAAAAAAACGACGCCAAAAAGTAAAAAATAATATTTTATTTATTTCTTAATTATAGACATTTTGTAGTCGGCGCCCAAATAATGACTAATCTGTAATAATATATGGAGTGTACAAAGATTTTACTACAGCATAGTACGAATGATTTTAAACAAAATATTCTTATAAATAATTGGTAAATTCGAAAGGGTTTTCGAGATTTAATTTTAAAATATTTACTTTTGCAGAAGGTTTCAACTAATTCCAAGACAACATGGCAACATTGCTATTTTCTGGGACATCAATGTGATGACAATCTCATCAACTGTGTTTTGTCGACAAAGAAGTATAAAAAATCTTGTAGGTTTGTAAACGATTCATTTATTTTATTGAATGAACTAATTTTTGAATATATTATGGTTTGTTAGTTATAGTTTTTAACTGCGCAACCCTAATTAAGTTTATTAGTTTCCAAAAATTAATAAAGAATATGAACACTAGGTAGGTAATTCACACACTAAAAAAAGGATTTCAAAAACTTATAGTAAATGCTGAAAATGACTAAGTCATTTTTCTTATACAGATTCTGGATCGTTAGGTCTTTGTCTAATTTGTTCCGCTGCAGCAAAAATACGGTTTCTAAGGTCATCTTTATTTTCATTTATGATACATTCATGTTTTCATGTGGCCCCAAAAATAAAAATCAATGGGGTTTAGGTCTGGTGACCTAGGAGGCCACTTTCTAGGTTCTGGGGCATTTTGACCTACCACCTATTATCAAAAGTATTATTCAGATGTAACACATTCCTACGAATGTGGGCAGGAGCTCCATCATGAAGAAGCCAGGCACTGTCTCGCTGAGCTAAAGGAATATCTTCTAAAAGAGTCGGCAAATTATTAGTTAAAAATTGGAGGTATGCCTTCCAGTTAAACGCCTTGGTAGCTCAAAAGGTCCGATTAATCGAATGTGGATTATTTCAGCCCAAATACTTATTGAAATCGGCACAGGTGTTCTTGGTTTTTTCGGAGAAGCCACCGGCAAAATCCTCTTCTTCGGGGTAAGTCCTCTAAAGTCAAAGCCTGTACTCGCTGCACATGATAAGGGTACAGAAGGGTTTTCACGAAGGAACCGATGAATGGTCCAACTTGTCGCGAGATTTCCCGAGTGCACAAACCAGGATTTGCCTATACTAACACCAAAATATGTTCCTCGTTTTCGGATGTTATTTGCCCTTCAGGACCCCGATTAGTTTAACGGGTGTTTACACTTACTGTATCGCGATCTCTTTGTAAAACCACCACAAATGTTCTGTCATTAGGATACCTCCTGTTAGGATATCTTTCCCGGTATGTGTGGGACGCCAAATGAGCATTCTGTCTACGCTCTTCATAAATAAGTAACATGTCTGCATATTCAATATTCGTATACATTTTTAAAGGGTTATGGAATTGCCTCATACAGCAAAAAATTAAGGTGAAAAAACCAAAACGCGAGACAACTGCAACTGATATGTTTGCGAATTGTTATGTTTTTTGAAGCCTGCTCGTTTCTCTACGGTGGCAATGTTGCCACTTTCAAATAAGCATTTTATGGTAAAATCAAACAACTTATCTTTTTATTTTTAAAATTTTTTACATATTTTACTAAGAAATTTGTAGGCATTTTGTAAAAAATCATATAATTCATTGTTTTACATAATAAAATTAATAAATGTGTTAACGATGTGCTTAAAAATTAATAAAACAAAATACAACTTTAAGTCCGATTTTCTCAAAAATGGTAAGGAATTGACCCTATGTTATTTAATAATTTTTTAATTAAAATGGTCCATACTATCACGTGTTAAAATATTTGTAGTCGAACCTCCAACATCATGTATATCAAAAAAATATACATATACTCATCTTAAACCTCAAATTACCTTAAATTTACTAACCTAATACAGATGTTAATATGTTATTCAGAGAGGGTCACGTCACTATTTTGAAGTCGAACTATCGGGTAAATTTGGCCGCTGCCGGGGTTGGAGTTGTTTTATAGTCGAAATTTAGTTTACCTAGGTGTATCTTCTATAACACGACCGTCAATAAAATCTTCATGCACTAACCTAGCCAACAGATGCAAGCCCCCAAAATATTTTTGCGCATCTCTCGAAATGCGAATTAGTTATTGGTCTGTTTGGTCATTTATAAATGTTCTATAGGAAATCAATATTGCCATTTGACTTTGGGTCAGCGATTGGATGGAAATAGTAGTTGGCGCTTGCGCAGTTCCACAAAGAGGTCCGGAGAGCAAGTGATTCGAGCATCAGTTTTAAAAGATATAAGGCTAGCTATATATTTGGTTTATATGTTATGTAATATAAAACACATTAACTATGTTTTTTTAATGGCTGGGTGAGACTGCTTTGGGCGTCAACTTCAAAATGTGTAAGGAATAAATAAAATATCATTTTTTATGTTTTTTTTTTGAAGTGGGTCATATTTTCTTTCAAATATTTTATTGAAGTATTCCAATCATAGGTACACTAAAAGTATGCAAATGACATACTTAAAAATCAAATTTATTTCCTCACTTAGTTAGAGCTTGTCGAAATCTCTCTGAAAGGTTTTTGTGGAAAAATGTATAACCGAGATAACTGTCAAAAGGAATTAACGCCCTTAACAATGTTTTTACACCACATCTTTTTATAAGGCCCTCGTGAGTTTTTCCGATTAGGAAAAGAACTTAAGTTTTTAAGTGGGCTAGCTTAATCAATTTAGTCCAGTGTCTGATTGTGGTGCTTTAGAAAATGTCGTTTTATATGCTTCAATCTTTCAAAATACTTATGTTCGGCAGCATCTAGGGGTCAAAGACAGACCGTATTCAGTCAAATATTTTCACCAAACTAAATTGGTGTATTAAAAATATGATAGGTCCTTCATTCGGGGCTATTATTTGCTCCCAGAATCCATTGACCTTTTTGTGCCGTTGTAAGCAGTTTCAGTTACAAAATCAATTATCCAATGATAATTAAGATATATCCAGTAATACGAATTGGCACATTATTTGGGAAAAATTGTGTTCTATATTCTAAGATTAAGTTAGAATATATATCAGATGGTAAGTAGTTTAGAACATTTTATGTGACAAAATGGCATAATTTTTGCCTAGCCTATTTACATCTTCCATTAAGAGATTACTCACATGTTTCAAAACAATTAGTATACTCACAAGATATAATAAAATTTTAAGATATCTCCAATTTATGAAGTTTTGTTGTTAGTTTGAAGTTATATTTTGGCCAAACCCTTCTATAGTCCGATTGCGAGAATAGTTATGCAGGTTAAAGCAAAATATGGGAATTATAGAATGAGAGTCAATAATATCCCTAACTGGGAAAGTTGCAATATGGTACAGGGTGGCACATGAAAATAAATGCTGAATAAAAAAAAATATATATATATATATATATATATATATATATATATATATATATATATATATATATATATCATTTTATGAAAAATGTTACTCTTCATAAAAAGTTCCGCTGCTTCGGAAGTATAAAGCTTAAAAAATATTTGCCAAAAACTCAGAAAATCTAAAATTGCCTGAAGAGAAAACTAGTCTTAAGTTTAGTTTTTAGAGCAAAATACCATAAGAGAAGTATTCTGAGTATTCCGAGGTATGATAAAATACTAAATTTCTTAAAGAAATTCGGAAATACTTTTCTAGGAGCAGAAAATGTAATGTTTTGCCCTTAGGCTAATTTCTAAGAAAACTGAGTAGGCTGAAAAAAAATTGAACAAGTTGTTGTTATGTAAACATTGCATTATACTGACAGTAGATAATTGAAGTGTTTGGTTATTTTATAACACTCAATATTTTTCTGTTATTTTCATCCATGGTAGTTAAATTAACAAAACAGGAAAAAATTGGAATTGTGTTAATTGCGGGAGATCATTATAAAACATGTCGTGAAGCGGCTCAAATTCTTAATAATAGACATCCAGATAAACAAATAAGCTATGTTACTGTTGCAAATGTCATGCCCAAGTTTAAATCCACTAGGTCTGTTGATAATACGTTTAAAAGAAAACACCAAGCCTGGTCTACTACCGAAGAAAATCAAATGCAAGTTTTGCAAACCGTCGTTGAAAGTCTTAAAGTCGCGGTGAGGAAAATATCAAAATCACTTCCGGGTAATGTAACAAAGTCAATAGTCAGTACGATTGTACGAGCAAATAAACTCTATCCTTATAAATCTATTTATTTCCATACACTTTTAGCTAGAGATTTTGAAGTTCGTTTCCTGTTCAGTGCATGGTTCCAAGGAGAAGCTGTAGAAAATTCTTCTTCAGAAAAATATTATTTACCGATGAAGCTACATTTACGTCAAACGGAGCCGTAGGCTCACAGAAATGCCGCTGGTGGTGTGCCGAAAATCCTAATTTTCTCATAGAGTGTCGCAATCAATATTAATTTAAAACAGATGTTTGGTGCGGTATTTTGGATAACCAAATAGTAGAGCCGTATTTCTTTCGTGAAAATTTCACAAGCCAAGCTTACTTGAATTTTTTAATACTCATTTGTTTGAATTTGTTGAAGAATTGCCGTTAAATACGACGGAGCACCATGTCATAGTACACAGATAGTTTCCAATTTTTTACAAAGGACTTTTTCAAATCGCTGAATAGATATACTGCAATCCCGTGGCCAGCCAGATCTCCTGACCTAACCCCGTTGGACTTTTTTCTTTGGAGACTGTTAAAAGAAAAGTTTTATCTTCACAGGCCATTCCAAAGCTTTCATCACCTCAAAACAGTCATCAGGCAGTGCGTACAAGAAATTACACCAGCTATGGTAAGAGCGGCAATAGCAGAGTTCAGTAGAAGAATCATAATTTGTATGGAACGGGATGGCGCTCACGTAGAAGCATAATTTGTTCACTGTTCATTCTTAGTTGATTTTTTTGTACGATGTTGTTAAATAAAACTTTTTGTATACCCTGTACATTGCATTCAGATTTGAATTTCTTAATGAAATTTAGTATTTTTTCACACCTCGGAATATTCAGAATAATTCTCTTATGGCATTTTGCTCTAAAACTAAATTTATGAGAGTTTTCTCTTCAGACAATTTTAGATTTTCCAAGTTTTTGGCAACCCTATACAATATTTTTTAAGTTTTATAATTCCAATGATATTTCTTAAGGAAGCAGAACTTTTTATTAAGAGTAACATTTTTCATAAAATGAAAAATAAAAAAGTTTTCCATTTGTTAAGAACTTTTCAGGACACGCTGTATATCTATATATATATATATATATATATATATATATATATATATATATATATATATATATATATATATATATATATATATATATATATATATATATATATATATATATATATATATATATATATATATATATATATATATATATATATATATATATATATATACAATTTTTTAAGTATGTTCGTTATTCAGTGCAATTATTTGTATAGAAGTTTGTGGGATATAATAGAAAAAAACGAAAGTTCCTTCTTTCGACACAAAAATAAAAATATTACTGATGAAGACCCTGAATGGTCGAAACGTCTAATAAATAAAAAATAGCAACATCAACACTAAGAAATATGAATTAAAGTTGTTTAATTTCATCTTTTCCCTTGAACCACAAATACCCAAGAATAAGCAAATTGGAATATATAGAATATATAGAATATATATATATATATATATATATATATATATATATATATATATATATATATATATATTCTCGAAGAACTTAAAAACTATCGACCGATCACATGCCTTAAAAACTGTTTTAGCGGATTTAAAACTCACGAATACTCAATGTGGTCAAACCAGAAGGTTTTCATAGGGAAAGAAAAGTCTGGAAGGCTGATGGATGGTTAGATGGATTACTCAAGATTCGACGCAATATAAAAAGGTTCTTTATTGTTATAAAAAAACCTCTTCCATGCTTAATATTTGTGGAGTTTAGGGCAACTTCCTGTCACTGACCATAGATAGGCTATAAATGCCTGAAATCAAAAATTTCTGAAGTGGCCCCATGTATCAGAAAGCAAAACATCGGAAGGTTATTGTCATTTTACAAAACTTGGATCACAGAGAACTGTAATATCCTAATTGACCAGAGCTGTAAAAGCTTTTTTGGCACGAAGGCCGAAGAACTAAGTACTGATGATGAGGAACCGTATCACGTGCCTTCGCCAAGTCCAAGAAGACAGTTAGGCACTTCTTGTTGTTGTCAAGATGGTGTGTTATATGTTTTGTTAGCTCATAGATTGAATTTTTTAGTGCTTATTCCATTGGTAAAACCAAACTGCCTACTAGAAAGAATGTTGTTGCTTTCAAGATAATTGATAAGTCTATGTTTAATACATTTTTCGAAAAATGTTGAATATTTATTAATTATACTAATAGGTCGATATTTGTTATATTAGTTTTGTCGCCTCCTTTAAATATTGGGGTCACAATAGAAGTTTTAAATTTTCCTAGTACCTATTAAATTTACTTACATTGATTTCGTTCATATTGTGTGGCGAAGTAATAATAATGGGAGGGGAAATGGAGAAGAGAGATTAAAGTATAATTTGCGGCGAATTGTTTTGCAAAAAGCTCAGCTTTTGCAGAAATTTTGAGTAATACTTTTGGCAACGATTTAAAGGATGCCCATTTTGACAAGAAAGAACTTTGTTTTTTATGAGTAGAAAATTGTGTGATTGTAATGATTCCGTGCCCCGTTTTTAGCCCTTCGTTTTCGGGAGTAGGGTTCTTATGGAATTTTTTATTAGTACAATCCATACTCTAGTCTGGCATTACCGCAGGATTTTGAAAACCAAGGTTTAATATTGGAAGATTTCGAAGTTTTAATAGAATAATGTGTATAGGTTTCTATACCTAATGAAAATTATCAGAGATTTGTGAACAAACTTCGGAAGAATCTCTGGAAAAGAAATAAACGTGATTCCGAGGGAAGGAAGAGTAAAAATCCCGCAATCCATCTCAATCAGCGGAATTATAATGCCAAATGGCTTGGATACAACTTCCTGTTCTATGAGACAGTAAACAGTAATTAGACCATGGCCAGCGAAACCCAGGAGACCGGAAATGGAATCCTGATAAACCTCTGAGGGACTGGTGAGAAAGAAGTCAAATAAATCTATATCTGACGATCCGTGGGAAGTAGGTAGCTTCTTTGATGAGGTTGGTAAGAGATTGGCAAACTTCCTTTCTATTAGCATTAAATCAGCCTGTACTATATAACAATGCAGTTATTTAGAGAATTAACTCGTTATCACTGTGCCATGTTTCCCTATGTCATTTATTATATAAATCAATACTATATAATTTATTCCTAGCTATTTGTCATACTTATTTTTATCCACAGTTAAATTCCAGTAAACCTCCGTAGTTCTATGTACATTACAAGTTCGATTACAACCCTATAATCGTTCGTTAATCCCTCTACTGACAAAACATCGATACCAAATTTTTACGACACGAATATCAAATATTGACCGTGGCATTTACATCAATTAATCAATTTGCTTATCTTAAATGGGTACGTGTTTTTGTTTATAGATAAATGCTTGTCCGCATTTATTTTTTTTACGTATGATCTAAAAATTAAGGATAGGACACTTGATTAATGCATGCTTAATTGCTTAAACTTATAAGGATGTTCTTCGCAAAATCCTGACTTTTTCGTGTACAGAGAGATACATGTTTTCAAAGTACATGTATACTGTCTGCTTCAGACTGTATATTGAACGTGCTTTCATAAAAATTATGCACATCAGTGTAAAGAATAATGATTCTAGAGGAACAGTTGTAAATAACTACCCACAAGGAGCTTTTTCTATAATTTTTGCTATTGAATTTAGTCCTTAAAAGTAAGAGCTACTACCAAAATATGCGGAATATGGAAAAATAGTAAAAGCAAAAAAAATAGTCAAAAGTGTGGAAGGATTCACGGTATATTTTTCCAAAATTCATTTAGTCGCTTCATTGTATACCAGGGGTGCTCAAACGGTCAATCGCGATCGACCAGTCGATCGCGAGTGCTTTTTGAGTAGATCTCGAGAAGAAATTTTTTTTTAATAAGTAGGTACTTACCTAAACTACAAAAAATTATTACGTAATAAAATAATACTCTGCTAGCGGCAAAAGACGGCTTTATCAAAGGAACGCCCGGTACTTGTCAAAGAAAAGCCGCTTTTTTTATACTCGCCGCTTTTTTTATACTCGCCGCTTTTCTAGAAATTTCGGGCGGCGCGTTTGACGGGAACATTCGAGACTTTCGTTCACGCCGATATAAATGTTGCGCCTGCAGAAATTGGAGTCATTCTGAATTGCAACTTGAAGGCAATACTACGGCGTCGATACAAAGTTTATTATTAAATAGTACAAAATGAGTGCAGCGAAGAAATCTAAAACGTATCATTTTAATAACGATTGGGAGGAAGAATTTTTGTTTTGTATGGTGAAGGATAAGTGCATTTGTCTTATTTGTCATGCGTCAGTTGCAATACTTAAGGCATCATAAAACGGTTCATAAAAACTATGAAAAGGATTTTCCGCCACAGAGTGAATTAAGAAAACGAAAAGTACGTGATTTGACATTTTGTTTGAAAAAAGAACAAACCATGTTCACAAGACCAGCCAAACAATCAAAAGCTGCTACGATCGCGTCATTTAAAATATCTCATATATTAGCGAAACACAAGAAACCATTCGAAGATGGATCGGTTGTAAAGGAAGCATTTATTGAAGCGGGTGAGACTTTAGTTGGAGATTTTAAAAATAAAACAGAAATCATGTCTGCTATTAGAGAACTTCAGTTATCTCGTCCGACTGTCACAAGGCGTATTGAAGTCATGAGTCAGGACATGGCAGATAAACAAAAAAATGATATCATGGAATGTACATACTTTCCTTTACAGTTCGACGAATCTACTGATATGACAGACACTGCCCAGCTGTGTATTTTTATTCGGATGGTATTCAATGACATGTTGGCTAAGGAAGAATTTTTGACAATCATTCCTATATGACGTTTTCTTCAATTATGTAAAAAACTACAGGCTACAAATATATAAATTAGTGTGCATTATAACCGATGGAGCACCAGCAATGACTGGAAACAAAAACGGTGTTGTGGCATTGTGTCGAGCTAATCAAGATTTCCCTTCATTTTTTTTTTGTCCATTGCATTATACATCAACAAGTTTTGTGTTCAAAAGTTTTAAACACGGAGGAAATTATGGGCATTGCAACAAAAATTGTGAATTCCATCCGTGCACGTAGCTTGCAACGGCGGCTCTTTAAGTTGGAAGATAGGGAGTCAGCTGAACACACTGATTTAGTTCTTCACACGGACGTCAGGTGGTTGAGGCGCAGAAAATTCCTAGAAAGGTTTCAAGAATTATTGCCCGAAATAACAGCTTTTCTAGACGAAAGAGGTGATGACACTCAGATGTTGAAAAACGAAAAATGGCTGACTGATTTGGCATTTTTGACTGACATCACAATGCACTTAAACACCATTAACTTGGAGCTTCAAGGTAAAGGAAAAACTGTTATTGAGATGATTAGCGCAGTAAACGCATTCAAAAGTAAATTGCAACTTATGATAAATCAACTGAAAAGAAAGGATCTGAAACATTTTCCGTCTTTGAAAGCAAGGATTCCTCAGTTGAATTATGATACGTATGAGGCTGAATTATCAAATATTTTGGGACAATTCGAAATGCGTTTTTATGATTGTAGTAAAATGGCAAATGTAGCATCATTTATGAGTTATTCTTTTTCATGTAAAAACATTGAGGAATTAACTACTGAAATAGCAAGTCAGTTTAATATGAACTCATGTTCTGTCGAAAATGAGTTGGTGCAGATTATATCAGATATACATCTCAAAGCTACAGCATCTGATACAAGTTTCTGGTGATATCTGAAGATAAATATCCGAATCTAAGGCAAATCGCCCCCTGACAGCAATGTTTGGGTCAACTTACTTGTGCGAGTCTGCATTTTCTGAAATGAAGATAATTAAGTCAAAATATCGCAATCGACTAACTGACGATTATATGTCATCATGTTTGCGATTAGCACTCAGTGGTTACGTACCATCTTCTGAAAAGTACGCTGAGGACATGCAGAGCCACGCTTCAACATCCGAAGTCACTCCTTAGTTAAGTTTAACACCATACGTAACTCTTTTGTTTTGTAACAACCAATAAACTCGCAATTTTGAATAACTATGAGTTTTTTCATTGATATTGTAGAGAAGAACCTAACTAAACCTAACCGAAACCTTGACTAAAATAATGAATATTGTGCGGAAAGCTAATATCTATATATGCTACGGTACACCCTACCTAGGTAGGTAAGAAGGTAGGTAGGGTGTATGTATCGTGTATGTACGACAACCCTGCATCACACATACTTGCAGCCTCTCAGAGTCGATCGTAAGTAGTCTAAAAATATTGAGGTAGATCGCTAGCAGTTCAAGTTTGAGCACCCCTGTTGTATATTGTATACGAAAATTGGTATAAAAATAAGTACAAATGTACAAAATTATAAGAAAACAAGAGAAGTATTAACATATTACCAGCCTGTGTCTCGAAAACGAAGCGTTTTCGGTCCCCTCTTTACACAATTAGCCCCTTCATTGTATACTGTATACCAAAATTGATTTATAAAATAGTGCTTTAAAATGTAAACCAGGACGAAAGTTTTCTCGCTCATACGACTGAAGATAATTTACTCTTAACACCATCATGGATTGGTTAAATAATCGCCTCAAAGCCTTTGTAAACCTCAATTGCATTAAAAGTGTGTATATTTTTAACATATCGGAAATATTTCTTTGTTCAGTTTCACTATGCGTCTTTCTGCAGAAGGTTCAAGATATCTCGAGTTTTTACTGAAAACACCGGCAGAAACTTGCGAAAGTAACCCACAAGCTCCAGATAGTGGTGCATCTATCTGAGGTTGGATAGTGGTGACATAGCATCCAGGGCTTCCGATTTATGAGGGCTCGGTTTGACAATAGCATACGATATCAATACCATTTGGTACCGACCGATAGATGTGAATATTCGATTTCTCGCTGCAAAAAGTTACATTTGGTCTTCTTCTTCTCTTAGCCGCGCTGTATCCATTGATATAAGGCTCGTCTCTCATCTTGGTCCATTCTCCTCTATTCTGGACGACTTGGTACCAGTTGAGTTCGGCCATCTTTTTCAGGTCGTCGAACCATATTTGCTGCGGGCATCCTATGCTTCTTTTATCATTCCAGCGTCTCCATCGGGTGATACATCCACTCCAGTTCTTTATGTGCCGCTCATTGCTATTTCATTAAACTAATTCTAATTATTATGTCAGTCACCTGCGTTTTCTGTCTTATTCACTCGTTAGTTTCGTGGTCTCTTAATGTTATTCCTAATAATTTGAGTTCGATGGCTCTCTGGTGTACTTTTAATTAATTAATATTAATAATTAATGATTATAATATCGTCTGCGAATCCAGGTTATGCAGGTGCGCACCCTGTATATTTAGTCTTTTTCCTGTCCAATTTAGTTCTTTAACGACATCTCATAGTACCAAGGTGAATAATTTTGTAGATATGATATCTGCTTGATTGACTCAATTTTGATTTTGTTTGTGCTTTCGTGAGTTTTTATATATGTTGTTGAATAAATTTATATACCTTTGGTCTATTCTAGCATTTCTCATTGATCTAATTATTGCCAGGTTTTCTATCGTATCAAAGGCTTTTCTACAGTCAATAAATGGTATCCACAATGGTATATTGTACTATAAGGTTTTTTCTATTATTTGTCTTACCGTGTAGAGGTGTTCACTGGTGCTAAAGTGGCCGCGGAAGCCTGCTTCATCTCTCGGTTAATGGGTTTCGGATTTATGCTTTAATCTGTTTGTTATTATTCGGATAAATACCTTGTAAATTTGGCATGATCGGTCCGCAATTCTCTATTATTTGTATAAGAGAAATAGTATTGCGTTTTCACAATCTTTTTGGATATTTCCGTTCCATAGGCATTTATTAAATAAGTGTACGAGTTCTTTCTTGGTTTTCCTATCACTTTCCTTTAGCATTTCTGGCAGGCTATTGTCTTCGCTGTCTACTCTGTTCTTTTGTTGTACTAGCGCTTTTTCTAATTTGTCTATTCTTATATCCGACATTTCTTCCGAATTTGCATTGATTATTTTGTTGTTTGTATTGCCATTTTCAATGTTGACTATTTCATTGTGTCTGGGAATGGTGTGACGTCATAGAATCCGGGCAGTGGGCCTCGGCTGGCTGTTGCTATGCTATTCGCGTGGTTTTCTTTTAGTTCGACATAGTATACGGAAAGATCATAGCTCTGGTTTATTTATGGTGAATCGAATATATATTTAATTTTTTTTGGTATTTTTAAAGTAGAATTAGTGTCATTATGGAAATTTAAAGAAGAATATTTATAAATACTCCATAGTTTCGAGTTGTAAAAACACGACTGCTACTATCCCTGAAAAACTCTTTATTAAGAAACGTAAAGGCAAGAAAGCTGTAGCAGCAAGCTATGCGGAGGACAGAATTTGTAACCGATAAGTCAACAAAATACTGCTGTAAGGATCATTTCAATGGAAGTTTTTTTACACGCTTTTAATATTTACTTGCCTCTGGAAAGTCTTGAAACGAATAATAATTATCTGGTTATGGAAAAAAGCTAATTGGCTGAAAGTTTCAGGGAATACAATACTATTTTTCAGTGACAATGCAATAAAAATTAAAGGCTAGCATTAGCTTGTTTTTTTCCTAGCATTATTGTTTTTATTGTTGTTCTTATCTATACTAATATTCACTCACTCATTCATCACGATCCTGCTCAAACCTCTTGACGTAGAAATCTGAATTTTGGCATACAAGTTGATTTTAGGGTGTAGAGGTTCGAGAAGAAGGGATTCTTGAAAACTCTGATTCCAAGGGTGTGAAACCAGCCCCTTCAATATTACAATATTTTTTTTACTAAAAAACACGGTCAATTTTTCGTAAAAACGCTTGAACGCGTGTTTTTTATTTTACTTTGATACATATTTTCAGATTTTTAAAAATTTATACAGGGTGTTACAAAAATCTTAATACATATAAAGAGTCCTGACTCACTGATTCATCAACGCCCATGTCAAACCCCTAGACCTAGAAAGCTGAAATTTTGCATAGAGGTTCCCTTTCTGATGTAGACAAGGAATAAGGCCGGATTTTCCCAGTTCCCACGGGATACAGAATATTTTTTGGCTTTAAAGTTGTAACGTGAGCAAAGCCGCGGGCAAATGCTAGTTATTTAATAAATATACTTATATTGGATTGTTTCATTACTTAGGTATATCTGATTATAGCTTGAAGAAGTTATAGACAATTCTATGGACTATAAGGTGATGAAAAATGTGAACAATAAAATGAAGCCGGGAGTGATTCCACACATTTTTGATTGCCAGAAACAGAGAAAAGAAGCACACAAAAGAAGATGTGTTTTTCTAAAACGACAGCGAGACCGAGTTTTGGAACCTTCTTCCAGCACAAAAAATCTCGAATATCATCATCAGATAGCAAATCAAGCTTGAATATACCAGATGAACTAGAGGCTCCTGAAGGTACTGGAATTCAGAGGATGGATAAGTTCATTCAAGTAAGCGTAAAGCCAAAAATGAAATCCAAATTTGTCGAGTGCAAAACATTACGGGTAGGAAAGAAAGAAAATCAAGATATTTTATTTATATGGTATACCCAGTAACTCCTCTTTATTGTTTAGATGCTCTCCACAAGGTGCCATCTAACTAAAATTGAAATTATTGTAACTTTAAAGAAAATTAAGCTTAACCTTCCATTTCAAATATTAGGCATTTATTCAGTGGAAATCACTTTCGGAAGTTCAAAAATGTCTACCAATATTCTTCCGAATAAGGTTCAGAAATATGCAGTGCATAATAGATTGTTTTGAAATTTCCATCCAAAAGTTAAAAAACCCTATATTACAATCATTTTTTTGGGCTTCCATTGTCTGTATTGGCACAAATGAAAAATTCGCATGAAGTAAAACAGCCCAAAAGAAAATTTCTAGTCTGCGAATTCGTGTTGAGATATAATATATACATATATATATATATATATATATATATATATATATATATATATATATATATATATATATATATAATTATAATAAATCGTTTATTTACATAAAAGGCCAATAAATGTATACATTTCGAAAATATATCTAAAAGAAAATAAACCAAAAAAATCTGCAGGAGCAATAGCTGTGCGCAGACAATTTAACAACAGAAGAGAATGTACTATAACAATATTTACATTTACACTTAAAATATAGATTTCCGCAATTAGTGATTAAAACCTTTTTGTAATTTCAATTTTTAATATTTACTATTTTGTGTATTTCCGTTCTTTGGATTGATGTTAAAAACAATTTTGTTTTTTTTCTTAACAACCCTTTAGAGTTTGATCTCAAAACTAATTCCTTTAGATAATCAGGCAGATAGTTGTATGCTCTTAATATTAAATATGCGGGACTTCGTTGACCCACTGTCTTTTTTATAATTGGCGTTTTTGAGATATGATGTATTTTTTTTCTTGTTTCGTATTGATGGTCTACGTAAGTGATAAGTGTTTTATGTTTATTTAAATGTATAATCAAGCCGTAGAAAAACAGTTGTCTCAAATCTAGAATTTTTGTTTCCTCGAAAAGTAAATTTGTAGAGTAAGTACGATTTTTTTTTGTAGATTATTTTTAAGAAAACTTTCTGCAATATTGCCAAATTTTTAAGATGGTTGTCAAATACTCCCCCCATCCAATGATGGCGTACTGAATTCTGGATTCTACCAAAGCATAATAAAGCATTCTTAAATGTTGTATATCCAAAAACGACGAAAAGATCTTGAATCTATAGATGAGAGATCTTAGAGTACCAACGACATTACCAACATGGCGATCCCATCTCAAATGTTGATCTATTTCAACACCCAAATATCTCATCGATTCTACTGAAGATATAGAAATTAATTTTCCCTTATAGGTTATATTGAGAGATCTTAAATCAGGTATTTTGCTTTTGTAGGAAGTAAAAGCTATAAATTTAGTTTTTTCAGAATTGATGCTAAGTTTTTTGTTAACAAACCAGTTGAAAATGGCCTTTAATGCTGTCTCAGATTTTTGTTTAAGTTGTTCCCAAGATTCTGCTCTTTGAAATAAGACAGTGTCATCGGCAAAACTTATGATGTCTCCATCAGTATTTAAAGCGAGTAATCGATTTATATATACAGAAAAAAGTGCAGGTCCCAGAACAGTCCCTTGAGGTATGCCACAGTTTGTTTCCATTTCTCCACTGTATTGGCCATTGACATTTACTATTTGTGGTCTTTTTTCCAGATAACTTTTAAAAAGTTGACCTGGAATCCCTCTTACTCCGATACTTTCCAATTCATCTAACAACAGCGAATGGTCTACCGTGTCGAAGGCCTTAGCCAGATCCAGAAATATACACAAACAGGGCTCATTTAAATCAATGGACTTATAAACTTTACTTACTAAATGATAGATTGAATCCGTTGTACTCTTCCCCTCCTTAAATCCATATTGATTACTTGATAGTAATTTAAATTTATCAAGATACTTATTCAACCTATTTTTTATTACAGTCTCAAATACTTTTGTTAAAGATGTAATCAAGGAAATTGGACGGTAATTAACTAGTTGATTCCGATCGCCTTTTTAAATAGGGGCTTAACTACTGACATTTTAAACTCACGCGGAACGTTACCACTTCTTATTATGTTGTTAATTAAATGAGATAAGGGTGCCGATACTTCAAATTTTATTTGCTTTAGTGTTTCTGAGGTTATTTGATCATGCCCGGGTGCTTTTCCAGGCTTTAAAGAATCAATTATATTACAATAACGAAAAGATATTAATACCACTTTTAATTTTAATGCATTTAATTTTCTACAAATTTCATTTCAAATTGGATACATTTTATTAAGAATAAACTCTAGACTCAATTACCCTCATTTCTTTTAATATTTCTAGTAAATAATTCAAATGACATGAAAATGTGTTTTCGTTTTCCCAACCACAGAAAAGATCAATACAAGGAACTCTAGTAAAGTAATTGTTTACTTGGCAACTGCCAGTTCATACACACACGTTATAGCAAGCCGATATAAAATATTACTCTCTATGAAAGTATTTGCATTTTTAAAAGATTGAAATAAATATCGAAATTACATAACACTTTGAGATAACAATGATTTCTACTAGGGAAAATCTGTTGGTACGTCCGTGGCAGCAAAGAAAATATGAATATCATAAAAAGAAGGTAGGGCTTAAGTTTAATTTGTCAGTTAAAAAGCAGAAGATACAATTACTTGTCTATATTCAATTCTTTTAAATATTTGAGAAAAATACTAGTTTTCATAAATACTGCTTTTCATGATGGTTTAATATATTATTTTTTACTTTCAGCAATTTTTTAAGCTGGTTACTTTTTCTCATGAATTCATCGAAAAACTATGTAAATATTCTAGTAGACAAAGTAGATCGAAAATGTATCTATATATTTAAACCACCAAAGCGATTTTTTTGAGTAACTTTATTTAAACTAAGGCTCTCTTCTGACAAACGAGTTATCACTATTTAATATTTATTACTTCTTTCATAAAAAGTGTTGCAATCGTGAAAAAATTACCCTCCCAGGTTTTTACAGATCTTCACTTCGTCAGATGCCCAAAAAAATGTTTTCTCATTTCCGTCGGTCTGTCTCTTCGCGGTATAGCTAAAAAACTATTTACCCGATGGACTTCAAATTTTGCTCCAATATTAGGGATCATATGGACATGACATGGTAACATTTTGGGAAAAATCCAATTATTACTAAAATATTACTTATACAATTTACCTCAAATTATGCATACAAATTAAGTGGAACATAGGGATGAAAGGGAAAAATTTTGGTACGAATCCAACATGGCGAAACAAAATGGCGGTCTAATACAATGTTTAAAAAATCAGTCTAGAAAAATTACTTATTAGATTAATTTTAAATTTCGCGCTCGAACTAAGTGTGATATAAAGATGAACTGGTAAAATTTTCGTACGAATTCAAGATAGTAAAACCAAATGGCGGCCAAATAAAATGTTTAAAAAACCAGCGTAAAAAACTTCTTATTCAATAGACTTCGATATAAAAGTCAGTGAACTTCTTTTACTCGGAACTTTCTTTGTTATCAATCCTTCTTTTATTTGGAATAGGAAAGTATGATCCTATTTAGTTTTACATATAGGCTTTTAATTATTACATATTTAAATAACTTATTGGCTTATCCTTCATTTTTGTAAACAAAAAGAAGGATGCCTTATGAGTGAAGATAATTTAAATTTGTATTACTAAATGACTATGGGTGGAATTAAATAGAGTCACACTTCTTTATCCTAATAAAACGAAATATGCATAACGAGAGATTTTTTAATTTTAAATTTCACTTGGAAAAACCAAGATTAAATTAATTATTTAAGGGGTTACTGGTAGAAAGCCAGTGCAGATTTCCGCCTATGTGAAAGAATACCATGAGGTGGGCTGAAAATATTCCATATTTGTTTAAAAACGCCGTTATACGTTTTTTAAATGTAAATTTTACTACCACTACCCTCAAAAAACCTATATATTCATTTGTATTTGTCAAATCTTAATGGTAAATCTGAAAATAACTTTTAAAATGGATAAGATGGCAACACTATGTTGTACCTGCCGCACTTCTTAGCTCAACCACTCGACGATTCTTGATGAAATATGTTTTTTTGTATTTATTTATATTAACATAAAATTATGATTAGATGTTCAGTTTATGTCCAACTATTTAAAGATTTAAAAATTGAAATATATTCGAATATAATGGGACTAAAAATATTTACAAAAATCGAAAAGAAGTAATTTGTAAATATCTACGTCCCGCTAGTAAGCAGAAATTATATTTGACTTGACTTCTAGCTCAGTCCATATTCCGAAGCCTCAGCAAGTACCTCAACCAGGAAACGCCATCCGGATAACAAAACATATTTTCTTGCTCCTACCTCCTACCAGATACTCCAAAACAGCAGCTTTATCAGGAAAAGAGCTCCTTAAACTTGTCCAATCCCAAACCAAACTTTAAATTGTCAATTTCCTCAAGTTTTCTATACCCCCGGTTAATATTCTTTACTCGAAAGACCCCAAAGTAAGAATAAGTACATGTACTATTTTTATGTTAATGTAATTTTCAGTAAATACATGACCCTACCTTGTTTTTATAAAAAGTCCAGTTCCTTTTCACATCAGCCTCTGATCAACAACCCTATCTTCGTACATATATGACCCAAGATGAGGCCACGTTTGTGGCAGACTGTCAATTATTCCCCAGACTAAGATTTTCTCAACTATATTTGGCCCAGACTATTCAGTGAATAAATTAACTCATTCACAATGCAATGGACCTTACAATCATAAGTATTATTTCTGTTATAAATGGCAACGCGAATTAAGGTAGATTCACACTTGACTTGAATCTCATCATCCACCGTAATTCCGAAACTTCCACCATTACCTATCAGAGGGGAACGAATTTCAGATAACTAGCTTGTCCCGATTCTTCCACCTTTTTTTCAAAGCTTCGGCTGTCAGACCCCACAAGTTTACATACTCAAGTCGTTTAAAGCCGTATTACGTTTGTTTGTCTTAAAGGTCCCAAAGTATGAGATGATGCACGTCTAATTTCTGTAACCGAAGCCAAGTTAATACAAAGCTCTACCTTACTTTATAAAATGCTAATTTCATTCTTACGTACCTCGAGAGCACGCCAGAGACCTTAAGACGAAGCAACCAGCATGACAATACTATAATATATAATACAGAATATAATATATAATACAGAATATGATATTAGTATATTATTCAGTGTTATAAGGGCTCTGAAAACTAGCAAAAAAATTGACTTACCACGAAATATTGATTTTTGTATTCGATTCTTAAAAAGGAAAAAACGAACGAAACGAAAAAAGATTCAAGACTTAAGCCGATAAAAATATTTAAATCAATGAAAATACTTTCATTTCCTTTTTTGACTTATCTTCAAAATTCATATTGTAATAAGTTTTAAGGCTTAAGTCATTTATCGCTGAAAGAAAGACTTGTTTTTAAACTTAGATCTTTTTATTTTTCGAATGATCTCCTGCCAGAGCTGCCACAAGTAATTTAAAATAGATTTAATGATTTATTTAAGACTTAAATATTTTTTAAATTACCTGTGACGACTCTGACTGAAGATAGTCTTCAATAAGTCAGAAATATTTATTTGTAAACCCATATTAATATCTCATCGTTAACTCGTCCTTTGTTGCTCTGTTTATTATTTATAATAGAATATAAAGGGGGTTTTTAAAAAATAGTTATCAAAATTCAGAACTTGGCAACACTATAGCATTATTTTTTCGAAATACATGAAAGTAACGTAATTAAAAAAATTTAAATTAAACCAAGGAATTTATGTTTTCATACACCTTCTGTAACAAGGTGGTACTTTATCTTATGTGGAACAACCTATAAACAAAATTTCAAAGTAAATTACTTGAAACAAAAGGATATATGTTGCAATATTAAATTGGCAACATCAACAAGTTAAAGTCGTAGCGACGTTAATCTACTAGATGTTGTCAAAATATCATCGCAATCGACCTAATCACAAAATAAAAAAATAATAACTAAAGGGAACAATCAGATACAGTTAAATTCTTAAGTTCAAAATAATTATATTGTGGCAAAAATACATTGTGATTTTACACAGGAAAATCAAAACATGCACACTCTTGTAAAAAAACTCCATATAATGGCTTTATCGGAACTTCCTTTGTTACGAATTCTTTCTTTTATCTAGAAAAGTGAATTATGACTCAGTTTAGTTCAGTACGCAATTATTTTGTAATATGTGGATTTCTAAAAATTGTGATATCTTTCATTTTTCTTGATTAAATGAATTCATAAAGAGGGAAATTTCGAAGAAAGCCAATTTACCAATGATTTTTATTAATTTATATTTTTATTTTTTTTTTATTTATATCCTTTTCTATTTTTTTATTATTTAAATTTATTAATTTAAAATAATAAAAATAATACAACATATTTGCAGTTCATCACTACATCACACTTTACTTTACAAAATTTTAAGTTATTAATTGAATAAGTATTTTTCATATTGGTATTTTAGTTTTTTTTATTAGGTCATTTTGTTCCGCAATATTGTATTCCTATAAAAATCGTATATTCATTCCTATGTCATGTCAAAAATTATATGCAAAATTTTGCATATTGCTTCACCATACTATTTATACCAAAATCTTACCAGTTCATTTCTATATCACACAGCCATTAAAATTTAAAAAATTCTAGTTGACAACTTACAGCTGACAACGTATAAAATAATTATGCGTCTTTTGTAGGTTTTGTCAGCCACTCCAGTTATCGACACGAAATCCCCACCACACAGAAGTCACGTGGCGGTAAAGCTCAAAAAACTTCAAAAAGAAAACGAAAGATCTCAGAAAATCGAAAGGGACAACCTGATCTTATTGCAGAAATTGAACCACATAATGACGACACATTGGCTGGACAATTACCTGCCCCCTCAGCCTACATTCCTCAGTCGCGTGGGTGTGTACAGGCCTGTCGATTCAGGAATTGACCTGGACGATTCGTTCAAAAGTACCGATCTAGAGATTCAGGTGAGTTTTTGATTTTTTTTTTGTATTTTATCATCCATACTTACGTGGAAGTATATTTTGTATAAGAGGTGAAACTAAACATTGTCGTAATATGCATTTATTCAACATACTAAAAGTATACATTCGTACTCTCCTGTAAAATACCTTTTTTTTAAGCCTATTTCTGGAATAAATACCAAAATTTGAAAAAACATTCATGTGAGTACTAAATTACAGAAAATTTCCATACTGAATAGGAATTTGATATTAGTTGTTTTTAATAGGTAATTGACAAAATGGCAGCCAAAACATGGCATCGCCAAAAACTTTTATATGAATTATTCAAGCAAGGTAGGAGGTGTTTGGCAGAACAACAGGCAACTTAAGAACTCTCTAGTCTTCTTAATCACATCAGTGGCGGCTCGTGGTGAATTATGTTGCGAGGTCAATAACAAATTTAAAAGTAGGCATACTTAAAATAAAAATCTTATCTTTAAATTGAGCTTTAAATTCTATTGAAGTTCAGGTCTACTCTTCGTTCTTTAGAATTGGAAAAATGCTGAATGAAAAGTTCGTTAAAATTGCACGAACGTTCCTTTTATAAACGATTTCTCGATACTTAATATTGCTAAAGCGGATAGTCTATCTCGGCCCAACTCCTCAATAAAATGTATAAGCTCTCGAAAAACCCCTGGATTTTCAGACAAAGCCGTTTCATCTTGGCCACGTCGTGCCAGCTTCAATGCCCCACAAAATTGTACACAATATATAATTTTGTTTAAAATATAACTATTTTGGATACATTTTCATTAAAATCTCTAAGGGATTTTCTATAAGCTGTGTCTAGCTGAGTGCGCATATCAACCCTTCCGACCGTAGCATAGTTCACCGAACATTTCATGTGATCTGCAGAAAACGCATGTTTTTGAGTTAGAGACTTCACAACCACATATCCAGTTAGCTAAATCGTACATACTTTTGCGAAAGTTTTGATGAACCTCTTTATTTTTGTCTTTACTAGTTTGTCGTATACTAGGTTCTGGGAAATTGCGACCACTTACCTTGAATTCGGTTATTTTCACAAAATTAAGTTCGTTAGCACTCTTTAGTTGTTTAATTTTTTGCACTACCGACATTTTATTTCATCTACATTTACAACTTAAACATAGACCACCTTGAAATTGGTTATTTTTGCAAAATTAAGTTTGTAAGCACTTTTTAGTTGTTTATTTTTTGCACTAGTCACTACCAACATTTTATTTCCTATATATTTCCAACTCACACATGGATCATAAAAATAAAAAAATATATATTACGAAAAACAGTAAATAAATCATTTTTTATCGATTAAAAACGTCCGAAACAATATCGAGTTAGAATATCGACCGCGCGACCTCTGAACAATTGAACTTCCGCATGTCGACGGGATGCCGCGACCGATCAATCGAATTGTGAGAAGAAACCAACCCAAATAGCGATTTCATATTCCATTTGCTATCACGTTCGGCTGTCGCTCGGTAGCTGTGAAATCTTCGGGTACTTTCGTCAAGCTTTAAGGTAATCACGGCAATTCGGACTGCCCAGCCTAGCTTAGTATAGCATATTTTTTATGCCTAAGGAACGTAACGAGACCATTCGAACCGCCGCGCGCGGCTAATAGTGTAGCGTATTTAACTTTTCCCAAGGTTCAACTATTAGGAGGAACGGTCAAACGAATAGTTTATTTTCTCATATATTTTTGGGAGGTAATTAACCAAATGACCCTATGGAAGAGCCGCCACTGAATCACATATTGTTAGTTTTTAAAACGTCTTTTCATTTCTACCCTGCTAAGACAACTGACAAAAGACAGTGCAAAACAGTAGTTTTAAGATATGAAGTAATTTAGTGGTTTCGTTTGCACCTTTTATAAGAAGACAAAACTGAGGATTTTGTTTGTATGATGAAAGATGAAAAGATGTTTATTTATTATGGAATAAAAACATTTGTAGATAGGACAATTTTTCTTAGTATAAAACGTAAAATTACAAATTACCAGTCTAGCTTTATAAATATTATTATTATTCAATGTCACTACTACAACATTGATGTTACTATATTATCATAATTGTTTCTGAAATGGGAAGGTTTTGCCAAAATAAAAGTCTGTTGGTCGTTTTTGATATTTCAGCTTCTCGACACAAGTATTTTTTCTCTTGACAAAAATTTAAGTTTGCAAAGTCATTTACTTTCGTTTCTTCTTAAGTAACAGTTTCACCTAATGGTGAAACGAATCAGCAGACATGCGTGTGGGAGCCGGTACAAAAAATGTCAGTTCGAGTGTATGTGTGTACAGGGTGTCTCAAATTCCAGCCTCACCATTGGGATCTCGTAAACCATAAGAGATACAGAGTCGGTTAAATTGGCAAAGATGCACAAAATTTAGAAAAAAAATGAAAATTTGAAAAAAGGGTTTTAAATCTTTTCTCCTTTATTTAAAGAAATAATATCACATTTTCGTTTTGTATGCGGGCCTTCTTCATCTACTTGTTTTTTTCAAATCTGGACCGGGATCTTTTTTATCCGCTGACCTAGTCTAATAATATCATAATAGCATAGCAAATTTATGCAAAAATAATGAAGCAAAATGAAAACTAACTTCGAGCGATATAATACTACATTAGACATTTTTAATTATTTGAAATGCATTATTATAATGATTGATTTTTGTGTTGAACTAAATAAAGAGAAAAATAAACTACGACTAATGCACAAAAACAAGCCATAATGATAAGCTCCGGAAGGATAATGATGTACATTTTCACTCGATTGACAAACACAAATATTACGAAATATGTCTGATAGTTGCTTACATTAAGCGTCTTATATTTTGAAGTTACTAAGCAATCTTGGTGAGTTAATCTAGGTAATTAATATTCGAATTCCCAAAATTATACTTTTAAAATTTATCATTGGAACAAGCTATATGTCAGTTTACCAAAAAAAAGGACTAAAACTTATAATACATGTTGGTTTAATGGAGATCCCAATGGTGAGGCTCGAATTTGGGACACCCTGTACAGTAGAGTTATTTTATTAATGTTAATATGTATGTTGTAGATAAAATAATTTTTATTTTGGCTGGCATAAAGGTCCAACCAAATCACCATGCTTTTAGTATTGCGGTTGGCAAGTAAACAAACATAAATCGTTAAAATTAAATAATGCGTTGTCTCAAATAACAACCCACACTTACCCCTGCGTTAATACTGTTTGGATTAAAGATAAAGCGTCCAATCGTATTCGTAGGAGCATAATAGCCTAAGTTTATAAAAAATAGTAGTTTCCTGATAGTAATATAACGGCTTTTCAACTTGATTCAACAACATTATTACAATTCAAAACTTCTAAATGTAGCTGTGGCCTTTATGATATCAAATCGTTGCCCGTCGCTGCATATACAAAAGCACAAGAACATCTTTAAATGCTAGGTAAATATCTTGGTTGCAAGCATATAACTATGATTATAAATTAAAAATATATCTTAGCATTGTAATAAATTATTCTATACACTACTATGATAATGAAATGAATTTTCTAGTCTTAAAACTTCACTTCACAAGGCACGTTTTTACGGTGACGGCTTAATAAATAATTTACGTTTATCATTATTTGACACGTGTTATAAACTGTCCTACCTAAATCAGTTACGACAATCAGTATTACGGTTTAAACAATATTACCAAAACAATATATGAAGAGTGGTCGAGCTAAGTGACCTAAGTGACAAAATTGAAAATTGGCAGAAATCAAAGAAAACTGTCTGGTTTCAAAAAATAAAACAAATGTATTTTTTTATTGAAATTCGGCTTTATTAACAAATACCGAGATACACTAAAAGGAAATTTTAATATTAATACACCGACGAAACTTGCTAAAGTAAATGGAAAAAAGATAGAAATAAGTCTATAGAGATAATCTATAATTAAAAATCTAAAATACAGGTGAAAATGCTTTATTTTCCTGTTTAAAGAATTCTAGCATTCCGTGAAGATTTTTTTTCTTACTTTCCTTTATTTGCCGAACACCAGGTAAGGCTAACATCTCTGTCGACTTTAAATTTTGGACAGTTAGACCTTTTTTTTAAACACGTCACTTCCCCCAACCTATAAGATCACTAACATTTTTCTTGTACAACACTATCCCTGGCTCTTCTTTAGTCACACGTAACCATAATGCTTGAGTAATTCCAAATTTAGATGTATCTATATATTTTGATGATATTTTATCATAATTAGGAAGAGCACATTAACCAATATCCAACAATTTGTAAGGCCTAGAAGGAGTAGCAGCAGCAACTGCTACTTTTACATCGACTACTTTCTGGAGCTTGGTCCGGACTGAGATATTTTTTATCACTTTTTAATCGGCTATAGTGGCTCCCGTCCCTTGGGAAACTGTTAATGTAATCTTTTACCATCTATCTATGAGGAATAGTGTAAAAGTTTTTTGCATACTTTGTCCATCTGGAACAGCAAAAGCTATAGTACACTGTCGCCTGCTTTCTGCTGCCTCATTGTAAATCCCATGAGATGCTGCCTTGCTCGTTGAGTTTCATCCTATTGTACAAATCAGGAAGCTTAACTTTCATGTCAGTCACATCTCTACAGCTGTATTTACATTTACAGATAATCTGAAATAGAAAGAATAATATAAAAAGACAATATGTTTTTGGCTGTAATATCGAAGAGCAGTGGTAACCATCCACAAAGTTTAATTATCATACGGCATAAAATTTTAAGCATTAAATCTGTTTAAAATCTCGTACTAACCTCGTCATTTTGAAAGGGTTTTTCCTGGCTTTTGCCGGTTGAATTTCTGTGTAACATAGCAATCTAGCTTTATCCTAAATTTCTCTTTTAGATTTTAACTTTTTATATCACTAAATACACGAGAATCCATTGCATTTACTTTAAAATACCAATAAACAAGCAATAAAACGATTCTAACGTCGAATGAAAACGTTTCAGCCTGTAAACGAACAGTATAGGCAGAGTGGCACTTAGATCAATTAGCAGTGATTATTACGTTGTATATACAAGCCGCGCCATTTCTGGACGTCGATTTCAACCACAAGGATGAAAGTGACACTTACATTATAGTGGGACATTGGCCTTGACACATAGATCATATTGACGAAACGAAAATTCATATTTTGGTACTTAGCTCACTTATTTCGACTACTCTATATATATAAATATATATAAATATATATATATATATATATATATATATATATATATATATATATATATATATATATTTTCAACTTTCTTCTTAAACCATATTCCATATTTAATGAATTTATTTTCTTTCTTGGGTATAGGTTTGGTGAAATTAATGGTAATTTTTTTTTTTTTCCTCCACTAGCTCGACGTTTCGCTTCTTGTTTGGAAGCTTTTTCAAGAGCTTTTTATTTTATTTCATCTAAAAATTTTATGAACAGATAAAACTAGAATATTTTTTAATTTACAGTGCGTTAAAATGTTTACAATGTACACAACAAACAACATTTATAAACCTTGTTACATAATAATTTATACATTCAAAACTCATAATAAAATAAGACATTTATAGGTAAAAGTTCTTTAAGTTAAAATAAATATATGTACTATACCTTGGAAATAGCAACAATTCAGGTGAGCATTTTTAATGTTTCTAACCGATGGACAATAAAATCATAAATTCCAATTTATAAAAACCTATTTTCTTGCCATGTTTTTATTCTTTCAATTATTAAAAACGTATATATTTTATTTTATATAGTGGATGGTTGAAAACATTTAGAACTCCGATGTTTACAAGTGTTGTTCAAATTGTAAATTATAATGTTGGAAAGTTGTTATTAAAAATTTTGTTTTTTTTTTTATATTATTTAGTGTATATCAGTTAATTTTATATATTTATTTAATTAAGTTATGATAAATTTGACTTAGATTCTGAATGTCCTTCTTATCATTTACTACATTAGGTTCTTTCTTTATTTGATACATTTCCTTGAAAGCTAATTTATGATAATTTCGATCTTGACATAAAATTTTTGTTTCAGCAAAGTTAAATTCATGATTTTCGCTTTTTTCGTGTTTATGTAAGGCAGTAGATGCGTTCTTTGTATATTTATGGCCGTTTAAACGATTTTCTAAATACTGCGTTGTCATGCCTATGTACTTTTTTGGACAATTTATGCAGGGCACAGAATAAATAACATTCGATCTTTTCTTTTTTGGAATTTCACTCTTTAGAGGGGTGTATAGGTTTGTTAATAAATTGTGTGATTTATGGCATATAATTATGTCATATTTAGATAATGTGTATTTTAATTTTTCTGACAAACCATCTGTGTATGGCATTGAAATGAATCTAGTGTTTCTTGTACTCTTTTGTTTGTTATTCTGTACTCTGCTATTATAGAATTTATATGTTCGTTGTTTAAAAATGCGTTTTATTTGATTTAAAGGAAAATGATTTTTTTCTAGGATGTCTTGAACTTTTTTTAGAGTATCTGGTCGAAATTCTGGAGAAGTGAGAGCAATAGCTCTATCAGTTAGTCCAATTATAACACTGTTTTTTTGAGATTTTGGGTGGTGGGAATTAAAATTTAAGTAACGACCTGAACAAGTTTTTTTTGTAAACCATTTGGTTTTGATCTTATTTTGGACCTTTATTAAGGTTAAATCAAGAAAATTAATTTCGTTATTATCTTCTAATTCAAAGGTAAATTGTAATTTCGGATGAAAGCTATTAAATTTGTTAATAAGGTCTTGAATTTTATTTGACGGGACAGTGGTGAGACAATCATCCACAAACCGTTTGAAGAAAACAATTTCAAAATCTAAGTGTTTAATGACTTGTTCTTCCAAATGTTCCATTACTAATTGTGCTATGGTGGACGATATTGGGGATCCCATGGCACAGCCGTCAAGCTGCTGGTAAAAGTTATTTTTATATTGAAAATAGTTATTATTTAATGTTAAATTTATTGATTCTATAAATTCGTTGCAGGAGAGAGTAGTATGTTCTTTAATTAACGGCCATTTGTGTTGAATAATTTCCGATACTAAATCATTTGGAATGTTTGTATATAATGAAATTACATCCAGAGAGATAAGTTGGTGATTGTCTGGAATATTTACAGTGTCGATAAACTTTTTGAAAGAAAAGGAATCTTTTATATAATAATCGTTTCCACCAGTAACGTTTGATAAACATTTCGACAGATACCTAGACAAATTGTAAAACGGGGCCTGAATACACGAAATGATTGGTCGAAGGGGTATTCCAGGTTTGTGTAGTTTTGGTAAGCCATATAATTTTGGTGCTGTTGCATTGTGAATTATTAATTTTTTTGCTTCTAGCTCACTAAGTAATTTTTTGTTTACTAATTTTTTTATAAAGTTGTTATTTTTCACTTGAAATGTGTTTGTGGGGTCAGATCTTAATTTTTTATATGTTTTTGCGTCATTTAAAAGTTCATTTATTTTTGTATCATAGTCTGTTGAATTCATGACCACAGTTTTGTTACTTTTGTCAGGTTGTAAAATCGTTATTTGTGGATTAGCTTTAATAAACTGTTCAGCTTTGTTTAATTTTTTTTGGATATTTTTTTGCATTTTATTAGTTTTTATTTTATTTTGGCTAACTTTTGATTTGTGATTTGAAATAATGTTTACAACATCAGCCCGGATACTGTCTTTTATTTGATCAGGTTTATCATAAATTGCTTGTTCTACTGAAGCAATATATTCAGCATAAGGTAAATTTTGTTCTTTTATTATTGGAAGTGAAAATGTTTTCCCTAAGGCTAAAACTTCCGCAATGTCACTTGGAATTTCTGTTTCAGAAATGTTTTTCAACCATTCAGATGTATTTATTTCTATTTCATTATTATCGTGGGATATTAAATTACAGAACTTACTGATGTTTTTGCTTTTTACGAAATCAAACGTTTTTTCGTATTTAATTTTTTCGAATTTTAAAAAGTTATTTAAAATATTTTGCGGTATATAGGTCTTTGCTTGATTTATTTTTTCTTTTATAAGTATGTCTAATGCGTTTATGTTTCGAACAGTTTCGGTTAAAATTAAGTTTAAGATTTTTATTTGAGTGTCTTTCAAAATATCATTAAATTTATTTCCAAGGTACGTACCTGAGAAGCTTATATGTGGAACACTAAAGTTTAAAAATGTTGGTATAACATTTGCGTGTTTACATTTCAATAAAAATATCCTTCGATTTTTCTGTTTTGCTTGTTTATCATACGTTGTTGATAATGTTTTCAATATTTCCATTGGTATATTTCCGTAAGAATTCCTAATCTCTTGGAAAAAAGACATTGTTTGAAAATCGTTTAAACGGCCATAAATATACAAAGAACGCATCTACTGCCTTACATAAACACGAAAAAAGCGAAAATCATGAATTTAACTTTGCTGAAACAAAAATTTTATGTCAAGATCGAAATTATCATAAATTAGCTTTCAAGGAAATGTATCAAATAAAGAAAGAACCTAATGTAGTAAATGATAAGAAGGACATTCAGAATCTAAGTCAAATTTATCATAACTTAATTAAATAAATATATAAAATTAACTGATATACACTAAATAATATAAAAAAAAAAAAAAACAAAATTTTTAATAACAACTTTCCAACATTATAATTTACAATTTGAACAACACTTGTAAACATCGGAGTTCTAAATGTTTTCAACCATCCACTATATAAAATAAAATATATACGTTTTTAATAATTGAAAGAATAAAAACATGGCAAGAAAATAGGTTTTTATAAATTGGAATTTATGATTTTATTGTCCATCGGTTAGAAACATTAAAAATGCTCACCTGAATTGTTGCTATTTCCAAGGTATAGTACATATATTTATTTTAACTTAAAGAACTTTTACCTATAAATGTCTTATTTTATTATGAGTTTTGAATGTATAAATTATTATGTAACAGGGTTTATAAATGTTGTTTGTTGTGTACATTGTAAACATTTTAACGCACTGTAATTTAAAAAATGTTCTAGTTTTATCTGTTCATAAAATTTTTAGATGAAATAAAATAAAAAGCTCTTGAAAAAGCTTCCAAACAAGAAGCGAAACGTCGAGCTAGTGGAGGCAAAAAAAAAAAAAAAAAAAATTTACCATTAATTTCACCAAACCTATACCCAAGAAAGAAAATAAATTCATTAAATATGGAATATGGTTTAAGAAGAAAGTTGAAAATTAATATGTATTAGCAAGGGTTGAAGCTGCTATGCAAACAATGTCTTTTTTCCAAGAGATTAGGAATTCTTACGGAAATATACCAATGGAAATATTGAAAACAATATCAACAACGTATGATAACCCAGCAAACCAGAAAAATCGAAGGATATTTTTATTGAAATGTAAACACGCAAATGTTATACCAACATTATTAAACTTTAGTGTTCCACATATAAGCTTCTCAGGTACGTACCTTGGAAATAAATTTAATGATATTTTGAAAGACACTCAAATAAAAATCTTAAACTTAATTTTAACCGAAACTGTTCGAAACATAAACGCATTAGACATACTTATAAAAGAAAAAATAAATCAAGCAAAGACCTATATACCGCAAAATATTTTAAATAACTTTTTAAAATTCGAAAAAATTAAATACGAAAAAACGTTTGATTTTGTAAAAAGCAAAAACATCAGTAAGTTCTGTAATTTAATTTCCCACGATAATAATGAAATAGAAATAAATACATCTGAATGGTTGAAAAACATTTCTGAAACAGAAATTCCAAGTGACATTGCGGAAGTTTTAGCCTTAGGGAAAACATTTTCACTTCCAATAATAAAAGAACAAAATTTACCTTATGCTGAATATATTGCTTCAGTAGAACAAGCAATTTATGATAAACCTGATCAAATAAAAGACAGTATCCGGGCTGATGTTGTAAACATTATTTCAAATCACAAATCAAAAGTTAGCCAAAATAAAATAAAAACTAATAAAATGCAAAAAAATATCCAAAAAAAATTAAACAAAGCTAAACAGTTTATTAAAGCTAATCCACAAATAACGATTTTACAACCTGACAAAAGTAACAAAACTGTGGTCATGAATTCAACAGACTATGATACAAAAATAAATGAACTTTTAAATGACGCAAAAACATATAAAAAATTAAGATCTGACCCCACAAACACATTTCAAGTGAAAAATAACAACTTTATAAAAAAATTAGTAAACAAAAAATTACTTAGTGAGCTAGAAGCAAAAAAATTAATAATTCACAATGCAACAGCACCAAAATTATATGGCTTACCAAAACTACACAAACCTGGAATACCCCTTCGACCAATCATTTCGTGTATTCAGGCCCCGTTTTACAATTTGTCTAGGTATCTGTCGAAATGTTTATCAAACGTTACTGGTGGAAACGATTATTATATAAAAGATTCCTTTTCTTTCAAAAAGTTTATCGACACTGTAATTATTCCAGACAATCACCAACTTATCTCTCTGGATGTAATTTCATTATATACAAACATTCCAAATGATTTAGTATCGGAAATTATTCAACACAAATGGCCGTTAATTAAAGAACATACTACTCTCTCCTGCAACGAATTTATAGAATCAATAAATTTAACATTAAATAATAACTATTTTCAATATAAAAATAACTTTTACCAGCAGCTTGACGGCTACGCCATGGGATCCCCAATATCGTCCACCATAGCACAATTAGTAATGGAACATTTGGAAGAACAAGTCATTAAACACTTAGATTTTGAAATTGTTTTTTTCAAACGGTTTGTGGATGATTGTCTCACCACTGTCCCGTCAAATAAAATTCAAGACCTTATTAACAAATTTAATAGCTTTCATCCGAAATTACAATTTACCTTTGAATTAGAAGATAATAACGAAATTAATTTTCTTGATTTAACCTTAATAAAGGTCCAAAATAAGATCAAAACCAAATGGTTTACAAAAAAAACTTGTTCAGGTCGTTACTTAAATTTTAATTCCCACCACCCAAAATCTCAAAAAAACAGTGTTATAATTGGACTAACTGATAGAGCTATTGCTCTCACTTCTCCAGAATTTCGACCAGATACTCTAAAAAAAGTTCAAGACATCCTAGAAAAAAATCATTTTCCTTTAAATCAAATAAAACGCATTTTTAAACAACGAACATATAAATTCTATAATAGCAGAGTACAGAATAACAAACAAAAGAGTACAAGAAACACTAGATTCATTTCAATGCCATACACAGATGGTTTGTCAGAAAAATTAAAATACACATTATCTAAATATGACATAATTATATGCCATAAATCACACAATTTATTAACAAACCTATACACCCCTCTAAAGAGTGAAATTCCAAAAAAGAAAAGATCGAATGTTATTTATTCTGTGCCCTGCATAAATTGTCCAAAAAAGTACATAGGCATGACAACGCAGTATTTAGAAAATCGTTTAAACGGCCATAAATATACAAAGAACGCATCTACTGCCTTACATAAACACGAAAAAAGCGAAAATCATGAATTTAACTTTGCTGAAACAAAAATTTTATGTCAAGATCGAAATTATCATAAATTAGCTTTCAAGGAAATGTATCAAATAAAGAAAGAACCTAATGTAGTAAATGATAAGAAGGACATTCAGAATCTAAGTCAAATTTATCATAACTTAATTAAATAAATATATAAAATTAACTGATATACAATAAATAATATAAAAAAAAAAAAAAAAAACAAAATTTTTAATAACAACTTTCCAACATTATAATTTACAATTTGAACAACACTTGTAAACATCGGAGTTCTAAATGTTTTCAACCATCCACTATATAAAATAAAATATATACGTTTTTAATAATTGAAAGAATAAAAACATGGCAAGAAAATAGGTTTTTATAAATTGGAATTTATGATTTTATTGTCCATCGGTTAGAAACATTAAAAATGCTCACCTGAATTGTTGCTATTTCCAAGGTATAGTACATATATTTATTTTAACTTAAAGAACTTTTACCTATAAATGTCTTATTTTATTATGAGTTTTGAATGTATAAATTATTATGTAACAGGGTTTATAAATGTTGTTTGTTGTGTACATTGTAAACATTTTAACGCACTGTAATTTAAAAAATGTTCTAGTTTTATCTGTTCATAAAATTTTTAGATGAAATAAATAAAAAGCTCTGGAAAAAGCTTCCAAACAAGAAGCGAAACGTCGAGCTAGTGGAGGAAAAAAAAAAAAAAAAAATTTACCATTAATTTCACCAAACCTATACCCAAGAAAGAAAATAAATTCATTAAATATATATATATATATATATATATATATATATATATATATATATATATATATATATATAGAGAGAGAGAGAGAGAGAGAGAGAAACATTTTTTTCTATTTCGTTTAAACAAACGCACTAAATATGTACGTACTTTGACGATAGCAGAATTTAAAAGCTCTCGACAAAAGCTTGATTAAAATCTACTATGTTTTTTACGAGGCAAAATTTAAATTCTATAAAAATTTCGGTTTAATGAGAATTAGACTAATAAACACAGGCAAAAATAATTTTAAATTTTTACGCACAAACAATCATGCAAAAATTTAATAGTTGGCATTAGCCTAAAATATAAAAAAATACAATTTTAATAATTGCCTTGTGATGCCTAGATGTTGTTACTCTCCTAGGCCCCCCCACCCCTATTACTAAAGAAAGAATACACCTTTCATGTGGTTTAAGGACATAAGAGACTTGCTGGAGACTTCTGCCTTTACTAGAAAAAAGTTTGGCTCTACCATACATGCTATGGCTGTTTTGTGGCCTTTCAGAGGTTATGAAACTAACTGTCTGTCTACTTCCTATTAAAATTCTGATAATAAATAATGCAGTATATTTTGAATGTTTTAGGTAATGGAAGAAATGCTAGAATCCAAGCCAAAATGTAGAAAATTAAAGTGTGTAGCATGTTCCCCGCTTCGCCTTTTAGAGTCTGTCAACATACCCGAAGAACGTGTTCCTTGGGAACCCCAGAAAAAAGAAGTTAGAAAAAGACGAAGCAGGTTGGTGTCAAAATTTAAATTACGCCATTCGATTAACTACTTCTTACTATGATCGCTAGCTAAATATTTACAGTGCAGTAATAGCTAATGACAGAGTAAACCAAAGTTTATCAAACAAATTAAATGGAACTACAAATAATATACTATACAATAATTAATAATTAATAAGAGCACAATGTAAAATATTGCCAACCACATAAAGCTGTCTTTTTTCTGAAACTTCTTGAAAACTGTCACATTCCTGCTTTTATGGTGCCACATGTGCAGCATTCGGCGAATAGCCAGTAATAATTAATTATTAATATTATTATTGTTACTAGCGTGAACGGTTACTATAGCGGTTAATTGGCGATTTGCTACTAAAATGGACCTTAGATGACCTTAGTTCTAGTTTTGGACAGAGAGTGGACTGTATGTATGTAATACATACTTTATATTGCTTTATATTGAATTTAAAATGAAAATGTTAATATCTAAAATTTAAGCAGCAACAAAAAAGGTATGACAATATAAATGCGCCGGCTTTTAAATATCAGTGAAAATAATAATTAAAACGATCCCCAACTACACTGAATCCTTACTTGGCAATAAGCTGGTAACGCTACTGAAACTGCACCATGCAATTACGTACGTAAGTTGCAGTACTTAATCGCGGGAGCTCGTAGCCGACCGACTAGATGGTGTCGTGCGGACTTTTTATATAAAAGAATACGAAAGAAATAACAGAGGTGTCTGAGTTATATTGTCATATATTTCGGTAAATTGAGGAACAAATGAATTTCTTTCAGTAAATACGGAACATTCGTTATTCGTTATTTTTCCAAATGGACCTAGTCAGAGCTGACAATAAGTTTATTGGTGGATAATTCGATATTCGACAAGTATTGCATGTGTGGTCCCGTGTAACCACACGTCAGGTCAAATTTGCTTTGAATATGCCATGCAATTTTTATACCAACTTGTGAGAGCTTTCATTTTAAACAAAATTTATTTAAAAAAATAAGTCTAATTATGGTAATAATAACCAAATATAAATATTATATTTGGTATCAGAAAGCAATTTACGAAATTATTAAAAAAAATCCTAATTCACATATCCACGATTAAAGCAAAATGTATGGGTGATATTCGAGCATAAAGTAATATTGCTACTCTAAGCGGCAGTATATTATTTTGTACTCTTAATACTCAAATTGTCAAAACCGTCCTTACCGGAGGGTGCAAGTGGTTCAAATCACTAGGGCACAAGGATCTTGTAGCACCAAAAAAAGATTATATAGATAGATTGCTAAATACAAGCCATAAAAATTAATTCATCAAATTTTAATAAGTACTTTGAATTTTTTAAATTATAATATAAAACAATCACCGTATATGTAAGTAACAATAAGCAAAAAAGAAAAACTTGAAACAATGATTTTGTTCAAATCCAAAAAAGTGTTTTTTTTTCGGCCAGGCAAAAAAACAAATAGTTTTCACTTAACAAAGAATAGAGATTGTTACCAGTACTAGTATTATGATATTAATAATTATACTTTTCGCTGCTTATGCTATGTTATGTACTTCTGCATTTTATTTAAATAACGAGCAAAAGAAAAATATCTGCTCCTCTTCGTAATAAGTAAAAAGTACCGGAATATATGTACCATCCAAAAAGTATGTATCACATTAAAATACAGGGTGAGTCGGGAGGATCGCCCCAAACTCCAGGAGTGTGTTCTATGAAAGATACTGATTTAAAAAAACTCATATGTTCTTATTCGATTTTCATTTGTTTTCAACTTACAACAAAAATAAGATTTCAAGCATAATTCCATACATACAACATAATAATTATAGGGTGCTTAGAAATCAAAATAAGTTAATGTTCCATTTACTGGTACTATACCTGTCAGTGTCATTTTTGAATTCGTACCTGTCAGTGTCATTTTTGAATTCGAGCTGTTGAACATATTCCAAAATGCCGAATTTTTACTCACACTTAGAGTATGCGAATATAATATTTGTTTATGGTTTTTGCAATGGGAATGCTACAGCTGCTGCTGAAGAATACCGTCAACGATTCCCATTTCAACGTCATCCTGATAAGAAAGTATTTATGAGAGTTTTCAACAAACTATGCGAAAGCGGAACACTTCCCAGTGCCAACACAACTTCTGAAAGAGCTACTCAACAAACTTTAGAAGAAGTAGAAAATATTCTGGACCTAGTAGAAGAAGATGCAACCATCAGTTCACGCAGAATGGCTGCTCAGTTGGACATTCCACAAAAAAGAGTGATAAATACGCTCCACGAGCAAGGTTTGTATCCTTACCACTTACAAAAAATCCAACACCTACAGCCAGAAGATTTTGCCAAACGTATGGAGTTTTGTCGGTGGATAGACAATAATCGTCATCTTATATCGCGCATACTTTTCACGGACGAAGCAACATTTACTCGTGACGGTATTAATAATAGTCGCAATTGCCATGTCTGGTCAGAGGAAAATCCGCATGCAACAGTCGAGAGCAACTTTCAACATAGGTTCTCGGTAAACGTATGGTGTGGTATGATAGATAGTTATGTCATTGGCCCTTTTATTTTGGAAAATCGCCTCACAGGGGACTACTATTGTGAATTTCTCGAAAATGAATTACAAGGACTACTGGAGGATGTTCCCCTAAACATCAGAAGGCAAATGTACTTCCAGCATGATGGAGCTCCAGCACATTTCGCACATCAAGTCAGGCAACACTTAGACGGGAGGTTTCCAAGGCGTTGGATTGGTCGCGGTGGTCCTATTATTTGGCCTCCAAGATCTCCTGACCTCACTCCACTCGATTTCTGTTTATGGGGCTGGTTAAAAAATGAAGTGTACAAAGTGAGAGTGGACACTCGAGAAGCACTTATTCAGCGTATCAGAAATATTGCAGATGAAATTAAAGACAGGCATGAGAGCAACAGGTGCCCTACGTAGACGAAGCCGAAAATGTTTAGAGCTCAATGGGGGCATTTTTGAACATTTAATATGATGAAATCTAATGATTGAAAGGTTAATTTGTTAGATCTTGTTTATATTCTAATTTATGCTGTAAGTTGAAAACAAATGAGAATCGAATAAGAACATATGAGTTTTTTTAAATCAGTATCTTTCATAGAACACACTCCTGGAGTTTGGGGCGATCCTCCCGACTCACCCTGTATAAACAATGGAAAAAATCAACGACGTCCCTTTATCTCTCACCCATCATAAATGGGCATTAGATACTTCAGGAACGGGTCTGAAAAATGATATTTTCTGATAAGCTCTTCTGTGGGGTCATTGGAATATTTCCTAATAGTGTGTCCTATTTTTTTCATTTTTAAGTAATTTATCTGCTTTCCCTTTAAAATGAACCATATTTTTAATTACTCTTTATTATTTTTTTATCCAGTTCAGTGCCACCAAAACGAATATCTGAACCATTGCCAGCCATAACACCAGAAAAGCCAAAATCCGCAGTTTCTTTTGAAGATGCCGAGAAGGTATCGCGTGCCAAAAACCAGGAGAGAACGAAGACAGGACTGAAGAGGAATAAAGAGAATACCCTTCTCTCGACTGCCGTATTGCTTAAACATCCGAACTCTATTTCTTTAACAAGAGGATCTTTAAAACTGTCTGTTAATTTTCCTTCAGATGCGACCATTAAATTTGATAAAAAGAGAATTGGACAGACTGTCTGTAGGTGCTTGCGAAGTGTTTAGTTTGTGTGTTGTTTTCTTTTAAGACAGTGATAGTTAAGTAAGCCGACAAAAAATCATGTGGTTGATTTTTAAAATTAAAAGTATATACTACATATTGTACACATATGTGTTTGTTTCGTCCACATGTTCATTCTTTTTAACCGTTAAAGCTTCATGATGCTCTTATAGAGCGAAACACGTAGCACTAGTACAATCTTTGGATGAGATGGAGACTTTGTGCCTGTTTTATGTATTTTGAATATGTGATGAGGCCCAGCAAGTTGAAAACATTAATAACTCTATTGGTCTGTAAAAAGTTAAAGTAAAAACGCAATTTTGTTTTCTTTTTCTTGAAATGTCTTTTTCTTCATGTTGTGTATTTTAAAAACTATAAGAAGTATATTAGGCTACATGCATATATTTTTCAATTAATGTATACTGAAAATATTTCATGAATATAACAGCCAAGAAGTTTCTTTAAAATTCTGAATACAACATCTAGTTTCAGCACTTTTACGGTGTGATAGCATTGTTTTAATAAACTGTCTGAAAAGCATTAACTGCCTTTCTCTGAATATTTCATACTGGCGCAGGACTGGATTTAGGACTTATGTGGCCCTAGGGCATTAAGAATTTAGAGGCCTCAAAGACAGCGCGACGTTCAACATGGCGGTGAAAGGTGTCAGTTATTTTTAAAGGGAGGTCCCCCTCCCCTTTAGATATAACTGACGACAAACAAAATTGCCCCTTGTACTTCGCTGAAAATTTCTCCCTTTTGTTTCATGCAAAGCCGTGTTATATTGAACAATATATGCGTTCACTAACGCGTTCACCATTCTGTCATGACGAAAAGTTAAGTTATTATTATATTAATATATGTTATCACTGAATTTTGTATAATAAGATATCTTATTATACAATGATGTTACATAATATGCAGTGGACTCAATAGTGGCTATATGTTAAACTTGATTTTTACAATGAAACCAGTATAAACAGAACTAAAAAGGGTAAAATAAAAATGTTTATAAAAAAATGAAACCGAGTTAAAAAATGCACTAATGCCGTGGTAGTAACTTGTAGTAAGTAACAGTGCCTGCACCGTGTCGTAAATATTTGGAATTTTTTTTAATATTCATTTCGGACATATGCCTATATAAACTTTTTGCCTTAGAACTAACTAAAGATTAACCCCTTAAGCTTTTAGCTTACTTTCTGAGCACCCTGTAAATTCGACTGACACAAAATAACTAATTCCCTATTTCTAAGCGAGTTATATTTAGATTTGATGTAGAATCCACGTTAAAAAGAAAAGTAGAGCACTTAGATTTAGATTTACTATACGACAGGAATTAAAACCATACTATGTGAACTTTATTATTAAAAACAAATCATAAATATCCGATTTTGTTTTTTTAACTGGTTTTGTTTATTTGAAAAACATGACTGTTAATATCATAAAAATATCTCACATCTTAGTCAAAGTTTACAAAACATAGATCAGGTGCTTATTCAGACATTTTCGGAAAATTTGGCCGATATAAATCTGATAACTCTTTAAAGCATTTTTAATAGGGCTAGTCAAATGCATGTGTATTTGAACTATTTTTAAATCTAAGCAACGTATTTTTACTTTGATTGAATATCTTATCTTATTACTTCCATAAACTCAAATGGTATATTTTAATTATTGTATATATACACATAAGCAAAAATAAAAAGTTCATTTTGATATTTATTTCCATGTTACATTTATGTTCAAGTATAAGAGTTACTTATATCGATGCAGCCCTATCTAATTATTTTTAGAAGAATGTCCCTTTATGTCTAATTATGGCATATCTTTATTTTACACATGTTTAATATGTTTCTTGTTTCTTATGTTCAGTGGTCGTTTTTCTTTTTCAATGTTCAGGGTGAATCAACGATAGAGTAAAGTTCAATACCTCATTTGTTTTGGGAATTACAAAATGTTAAATACAATAGTTGTAGGGAATGTTAAGGTGCACATTTATTATTATATTATTTTTGAGCATACAGGGGCAGATATAACATATGTTTTCTAATGGAACATCCTATTCTTTAATTCATTCAGATTTAGATAGATTCTGCGTAAATTCTATGACTTTTTTGTTAATAACCTAGTAGTTTTTCTAATATTTAATTTTTTTAAAATACTAGTTTTTAGTTTTGTAAATAATTGCCAGTAGCCCCATCGATTCTACTTAGTATGTTATATACCTATTTATAATAGTTTGCGACTTGCTTCGAAATTTTCTAATTGAATACAAATACTAAATGTTCCTTCACTTTCCTTAGCATAAAGGGCGTGTTACTGTCGTGCACGCATCCCGTACCCTATTTTTCATATTTACTGGTGTTGTAGGGGGATTAACATAAACACGATTTCTAATTTCACCCCACGAAAAGAAGTCTAATGGTGTTAAGTCACACAATCGAGGGGGCCACTGAATAAATCCATCCCTATCGATCCATTTTTGTAGGTAACGATCGCTTAAAAATTCCCGAACTTCCCGATGGTAATGAGCAGCAGCTCCATCCTGTTGAATGTCTATTTGTTTCTTGAAAAAAAAATAGATATCTAGGCTCATTAAGCGGTTTGCCGAAAAAATATGGAGCAATATTTTGAAAATTTAACATTCCACACCATATATTAAGCAACCAATGGTTTTGGTTTTGAACTTCCCGGGCCCAAAATGGATTAACTGTTGAATATTAATGCATGCTATAGCGGGTAACAAATATTTTCTATAAAAAACTGGGGCAGTATAAATATTTTCTATAAAAAACTGGGCAAGTATTCTTTTCCTTCTACTTCCATGAACATACGATCTTCTTTAATTTTAGATGTTTTTATAGATACAAAAAGAAAATCTTGGAGGTCCTGAATGTCATCAACCTCGAGTTTACAAAGTTCCTCACGCCTTGTGGCACCACATCTTCCAAAAATCAAGAAAACTTCATCAAGTATTCATTAGAAATGTTTCAATATCTTCTTTACTCAAAATTTTACACTTTTTTGGTTTATATCCGTCGTTTTTGTGCTTTAAAAAGGGTATACGTTTTGCGTACTTGCTAATGTCGATATTGTTATTTGAATTAATTGTGGTCTTTACTATACTATAGTAACTTAAAAGGGCTTGTTTCGTTTTACTTTTTCATTCAAATACGCTAATAGGGTATCCTCTTTTATAGCTTCCCTTTCAATGATTGTCTTCCCAGTATACCACACGAAATACTCTTTTCATACAGTTTTCTGGGTTTGATGGGCAAAAGGTCAGCCTTCACCTCTTCAGCGCCTTTCAATATTTCTCTGGGAAGATCTATTTCATCGATTTCTATTGCTAAACTCAAAAAATAAAACGATTTGAAAGAAGCTGCTCCAATTTAGCTGACTTTTTACATGCTATGAGCAAAATACATTGTCAAATGTTTATGCCAAGCATTACTTAATTCAGGGTCGGTATTTCTATGGAAACGATTATCGAGGCAATGGTAACCATAGAGATTTTTTGTCAAATAAAGTTATCTAGAGAAAGAGCTGGTTCTCAGAATGACAGAAATAGTTAATATTTTGTATGCAACATTTACCTTTAGAAAAGAAAGGGCACGTGCCCTCAGGTTTCCCAATTTTTTTTAGTTGAAAAATATTTTTTAAGGTTCTCATCGGACATGAAACATTGTGTGCATCTTGTTCATAAACCGCGTTTAACGCCATTAGCGTGTAAAATCCTTGTTAAATTAACAATTTTATGGAAAAATAGTGAACACATTTTTTCCAGGGAGTTATTGCTCTTTCAAGTGTCTAGATAATAAAGATAAGTTTTCTATTAAAAAAAATACGATTGATCTGCGACATATTTTTGGGACTTCCTATAACCATTCTCATTATTTTTTTAATATCGTAATGCAATCCACAATTATTATTAATAACAATTTTTTCATACATCAAAATTGGAGGTGGTGAATTGAAAAGATAAAAATAAATTAATTAATGGGGTATACATATATATATATAAATAAATACATATATATATATATATATACATGTATATATATATATATATATATATATATATATATATATATATTAATCTCTTGTATACAACCTGACGAATGAAGTTATCAGAACACATTCAGCATTCATCTACATTCAGCAAACTACTCCAGCTTTTCCTATAATGATGATATAATAAAAATTCAAATTGTTTTATCGGGAATATTATTTATATGAAACCTATTAACCATAAAATTGATAACATGTGCTCTTATGTAAACACTCATGTTTTAACTTTGGCTTTACTTATAAACCATATATAAATATTAGCATATCAGCTGTAATCTACAAAAGGGTGTAGTAGCATAGTTAATTTTTTTCTGTATCACTAAATGGTATGCTTAAGTACGTTTGACGAGTATTATATCAAGTAAATTATACAACATTATTTGTTGAAAAAGGGGTTTAGTTTATTTTGCTGTATTAGAAACAGTAATTGTTTCCAATGTTAATTAGAGTAATATCTGCGGAATTCAACTTGCAGTTATAGCTGATAAGACAAAGTGACTCTTTGGAAGTGGAAGACAATGTATGATTTTGAAAATAATTTATAGTACGCCCGACGAAATGTATACTACATATGAACACGTATTACTGACATCAACCCTCCGGTACCTCTAATGTAATTGACTAGTTTATCAATGATCAATTATATCGAATGCCAGTGTCGGACTGGGCCAGTTTGGCCTCCCATTCTGTAATTTCTATGGATAAAAAAACACGCAGAAATTATTTCTTATAGAAAATACCCTTTTTAATCTTTTAATTAGTTTGCCACAATCGAAAAAAAAAATAAAAGAAGAAATGAAAGCTAGTTATTATTCTTCAACGTTTGTTGTTAAAAATGGGAGTTTGTGGTTTTCCTCTAATTCTAGCGTAAATTATTTTATTATTTTTAGACGTTCTGCTTACAAAACGGGACAATGAACACATTGAATACACCGTTTATAGAAAACCAATACATACTGACAGATATTTTAATGCTGGATCACACCACCATCCAGCACAAATTAAAGCTGTGGTCAATACCCTCATATCTAGATCCGTGAGATTAACTAATACAAAACAAAACACAAACAGGGTTCCCAAACAAAAAGCAAAGATTATGAACCCGAAAGACAACAAGTCCTACCATATGTAAAATGTACCACAGTGCGTATTGGGAGGATTCTTAGAAAATACAATATACAAACAATTCATAAGCCACAAACAACCATAGGTAAACTACTTGGAAATCCAAAAGATAAAATACAATTGGAAAACCACGAGTGTATAACATCCCGTGCCAAGATTGTAAAAAGTTGTATGTTGAGCAAACAAACAGACGAATATCAGCAAGAGTAGAAGAACATAAACTCAGCATCAGAAATAAACAAACAACCTCTTCCTTATTTTTACTTCATCAGGAAACAGGCCACAAAATAAACTTCGAAGGGTGTAAGGAGATTGCCAATATAGAGCACTATAGGAGCAGAATAATCCGGGAAGCCATAGAAATAGAAAAACAAGGTGATTTAAATAAAAGGGACGAATCATTAAAGTTACCTGGAAATGGGGAAATCAATCATAGATAAACCAAAAACCACAGAAAATCAAGCGGCATTAGTCCAACAACAACGTCCCGAAAATATAAACAATGACGCACGACCGATTAGATACGACCTTCAGCCGAGAGTGGGGGTATAAAATGAAGCTCCGCTGCCACTAACACTTTCAGTCTTCAATCGAACGCGAACCAGAGAGCTTCGAAAATGCCAAATGCGATTTGGGCGAAACGTCAGCAAAATTGTTCTTTTCAGAACGAGAGTGATAAACGGATGTACACCCGGAATGAAAACTAGCATTTCCATCAACGAAGCACTGGACAAAATCGCTATGAACCAGGATTTTTCGGCCGATATAATACGACTACCAGAGCACTGTCTTAGAAATACTTATTTCTCATTTGACGGGCAAATGTACAAATAAATAGATAGTACCAATGGGATCCTTACTATCACCAGTGGTGGCCAATCAAGCCCAAAATTTGGCTCCGTTGCGTGGAAGACATATTTATCATATGGTAACACGGTGCAGAACTTGACAACTTTCTAACTCATGTAAATTCAATACATCCTAAAATACAATTTACGCTAGAGTTAGAGGAAAACAACAAACTCCCATGTTTAGACGTTCTGCTTACAGACGGGACAATGGACACATTGAATTCGTTTATAGAAAACCAACACACGCTGATAGATATTTGAATGCTGTATCACACCACCATCCAGCACAAATTCCAGCCGTGGCCAATACGCTCATATCTAAATCCGTGCGATTAACTAATACACAAACGAGGCATGATGAACTTAATATAATATCTAGTGCTTTAAAGAAAAACGGTTACACAAAGCATGCCATAGATAAAGCCATTAATAAACAGGGTTCCCGAACAAACAGCAAAGATTATGAACCCGGAAGACAACAAAAAGTCCTACCATATGTAAGAGGTATCACAGACCGAATTGGCAGGATTCTTAGAAAATACAATATACAAACAATTCATAAGCCAGGATTATGAAAGTTGTGTGTTGGGCAAACAAACAGACGAATATCAGCAAGAGTAGAAGAACATAAACTCAGCATCAGAAATAAACTAACAACCTCTGCCTTATTTCTACATTATTAGGAAACAGGCCACAAAATAAACTTCGAAAGGTGTAAGAAGGTAGTAGGTAAGGTAGAAATAGAAAAACAAGGTGATTTAAATAAAAGGGACGAATCATTAAAGTTACCAGCAGTATGGAAATCAATCATATATAAACCAAAAACCACAGAAAATCAAGCGACATTAGTCCAACAACAATGTCCCAAAAATATAAACAATAACGCATGTCCGTTTAGATATGACCATCGGCCGAGGGGGGGAGGGTATAAAATGAAGCTCCTGTCACTAACATTTTCAGTCTTCAATCTAACGCGAAACAGAAAGCTTCGAAAATGCCAAATGCGATTTTGGCGAAACGTCAGCAAATTTATATATATATTTAGTAAGTGTAGGTTTTATTTTGGACCTTTCTTGTATACTGTTAGTTTTTATTTCTTGGGATATGATCCTCAAATTCAAAAATTGGATAACACGAAATAAACATATGAGGACCACACTGCTCAATTTACAAAAAAGAATACGTAAAAATACATTTATGATTCGAAACTGTGTGACTTATGGTGTGCTTATGAGTGCCTACACTGCCTACTATAAACCAATACACTCAAATTTTAAGTATGCTATTTTGTGCTGGGAACAGTCTCCAGAAGCTGCATAAGTGTATTTTTATTATATAATTTTGAAAAATGGGTTATCCGTTAATAAATAAATAAATATATAATAAAATAAAGTATTTGCTGCACAAAGAAAATATGTAAGGGTGACTGCAGACCTGAGATACTCAGAGCGCTATAAATGCAGCTTTGTCTCTTTAGGTTTACTTATATTGTCCTTTATCTTAACCAAGGGCAGTTAATATTTTCAACAGTAAAATATATTAACCCCCAAATTGATCTCAACTTTATATTGTATTCTATATAGTCGAGATCTATCAAGAGATTCCGATGTAGCACAACGCCCGGGGGCCAACAATGTTGACCTAGCCCAACGCGCAGATTTGCCACTTCCGCAACGAATTGCACCCTGTCAACTGTTTTGTATTTCTAATCAGGTAGACGCTTCCGGCCACATCAAACCACATTTTGTTTTGTTCTAATTAAATTGCGACACCAGCAGTTAATATGGGTTAATTAATGTATCTGATGGAATGTCTATTCGAAGTATAATAGATATTTGCTTTAACTTCAGCTACCTTATATATTTCAAAAATAATCTAAAAGCCATTAACAGAGATCTTCTATTCACTATATTAGAACAATGAGGGCTAGGGATGAATGGAACCACTCTGGCATACATTTTTTAAATGTATTGTCTCAAGAAATGACACTTTCAATCACTTAAAAACCAAAAGCAAGAAATGCTTTTAAAGGAAAATGCATTCTGAAGTGATTCAGAATACCTGCTCTGCAACTTCAACGAGCTTATCTTAACCTAGAAAAGCGCCTGCTTATTCAGTGGTTTTCGTTGTGTTTGAATTAATTATTGTTCTTTATATACATATATAATATTTTAATGTTAGTGTTGCCTACGAAACTGTATATAATTTTAACAACTAATCATGGTTTGTTGTTGGTTCTAATTCTTTTGTCATTAACTGTAATTTTATATTTATGACTTGCTAAACATCTTGTACTTTATAAACAAGCGATTTGAATGTGAATTGAAAATAGCCTGGCAAGAATACACGATTATCAAAAATTAACCAAATAATTTGCAAGTAGCAAAGCACTCAAAATACATTTTTAAAACATAATTTGCAATACTGATTTTTTTTCGTTTTTAACAAAATATACAAACTGAATTTTTTGTGTGGCTTTTTTGGTACAACTTACTTTATATACCGACGAACATTTCGATGTGAGGGCTCCAAATTTAAACTTCGAACTAATTCATGTTATTGTTATGGGGATGCCAGTGGTAATGGAGATAACACATGTTTGAACTGTACATAATGAGAAATTTAACGTCCTAATAAATTTAAGAATAGATGTAGTGGGTTTAGGACAGAAATAAAAATCCCTTTTTTCTTAAAAAAGGGCCGATGTTTCGACTATACACACAAAAGTATATACACGTCCATATGAAACCTAAGGAAGACGATGACATTATTTTTACGGCAATAACAAGACAAAACCGACATTCAGTATAGACAGACAACAGCAACAAGGTTATAATTTTCCATACTGAATGTCGAGTTTGTCTTGTTATTGTTGTAAAAATAATGACATCGTCTTCCTTAGGTTTCATATGGACATGTATATACTTTTGTGTGTTGACATAAATCCAATATATATATTATAACAAAAGCCCTGAAGAAGATTAAATATATAGTCGAAACGTCGGCTCTTTTTTTAAGAAAAAAGGGATTTTTATTCCTGTCCTAAACCCGCTACACATCTTTTCTTTTTTTATTTGTACATAGAAACGCAGAATATTAAATTTCGGCTTGAAAAATAAAATACTCAATTGTTATGGTTTTTCAAGATCTTTTACTCTCCGTTATTTAGGTTTTGTCACATTTACAAATAGTTTCAACATCCTCATATTTTGGGGATGACTTAGGATTGAAAAGACCTTTCGAAAGATATGCTACTTGAGATGTTTTTCACATACCTTTTTCGCACAATCATCATCCTGAATTATTTTATTCAAAAAGCATAAACTAGAAAGGAAATTTAGTATGCTACTGAAGTGTGCCAATTTTTTGAGTAGTTATAAAAAATGTTCTTTGCAATAGCATCTATTACAAAAGGAATTTACTTAAACCAGCAACATACGAAATCAACTTGCAGGAAAATGAAAAATGTTTTAAATATCTTAAAAAATAAAGCATAGAATTAATAATAAACTAGAACTAATGTGCTAGTTTTTCCAGGTTATTATCGTCATCAAAAATGGGTTCAACATTCATGATCATCAAATAATTAGATATCTTCTTCGAAAAGAGACTTAAACGTTTTATTTAATTTTTTTTATTGAGAAGTCAGAATTAACAATATTTGAAATTTTGACCCCAGATTTAGCTCCGAAGTCTCTGGACTCCTGATTACCCGGGCCAGTGTGATCCTATTGAATTTTTGGAAAAATCTAATAAAATTAAAGCACTGGCTTTTCCTTCTTCATGATATTTTAAAAAGTCTTTTTCAATATTTAGTAAAACTGTAGTGGTCCGATGTCCATTACGACATCCCAACTGAATAGATGGAATGATATTAGTAATGGCAAAGTCATAAACTTAGTCGTAGATTACTCCTTTTAATATTTTGGAGAAGTTTAGAAGCTAACAAGATGGTCTGAGATTTCTCTAGGCCCTGGAGGTCTGATTTTCGACAAAGGTTTTATTATTTTCACTCAATCTGGAATGTAACCAACTTCAATGTTATAGTTAATAATGTGTATCATATGCTTACATTACTATAATATATCAACATATTTGCTTTGATACCGTATTAAAGCTAAAGCCGAGAATATTGTGAATACGTCGGAAAAATCCCCTCCCCTCGGGTATTCAGGACGTCATGGACTATTGCTTTTATTAAAAGTGCTAAGGTAATTTTAAACAATATTGCGAAGTTTCTTAACCCTAGAACGCTAAAAATGCACATTGTGCACAAAGCAATTTGTCTCCATTTGCCCGCTATACGGCAGAAAATTATGAAAAAATTAACTTGCTAAAATGTTTAAATGAGGCCATTTATAGACTTTATTTAAAGAATACACCCAAAAGAATCTCCGGACAGGAAAAAAACAAAGAGTGCCTAATTAAAATTGATGATTCAGTTTAGAAAAATGTGAAAAAATTATTCTCAGCCTCTGAATCCAAACATAATAAATAAAACACCGTTTGTGTGTTTTAGAGTAGAAATTCGTTTACATTTGTTACTTCCTTTTTTTTTGTAATAATTGTATGTTTTATAATTAAATCATTCAAAGGATTTTTGAATGAAACGTTGGCGTAAATCGTCTCGTAAAAATACCAACCATTGTTTGCATTTCATGTGTGGGGTAGACAGTTTCCTTATTTGTTAGTGGACTAAAATTGTTAAAAAATTAGAAACTTTTTAAAGCTCTAATACTATATCTAGTGGTACATGGTTACAAGCAGCCTTCAAAGTCCCTATGTAAAGTGGCTTTCGCACAAATTAGCTGCAACTTTGGAAAAATAGAAAAGTTTACGATTTTGTGTATCCTTAATTATCGCTTGTATAACAATCCCTGTGCTTAGTATTAAAAAAAAAACTATATATGTCAAAATGTTAAGCAATACAAGGTCAAGAAAATTTTTTGATAATTGGTTATACAGGTAACCTCGTATTTTTATCGAAAGGCTATACCGGGTTTCAACGAATCTATTAGACAGGCCATAACTTTTAAAATATTTGATGTATCAAAACGAAATTTCGTATAGGTAAATAGTACACAAAGAGGAGAGTTTTCGCATATTTTTCATTTTTCGATCACTTCCGGTTTCACCGGAAATAACTCCAGTTTCGATTGTTTGAATGGAACACTCTGTATATTTTTACATTTTTGGATTCCTGAGACAATTCTGAATCAGAATGCGATATTTTAAAAACTTTTTACGCCTACTTGATTTTTTATAGCCTTTTTTAAAACTGCATCTAGGTGGCCATGACCGGACGCAAGGACCTGAAATGATGACAGAATAATACAATCGCTAAGTTTTAGTGATTAGTCTGATAGCTAGGAACAAGAGAAGTTGATAAAATCTTTTGAAAAGAGGATCTTTTTACGAATACTTACTTTTTTGCGATTGGATTAAAAATAAGCTCAAAAATTAAATATTACTAAGAAAAATACTCGATAATCAATTATTTACTTTTATCAAGTGTGCCATGGATAACTATGCTGGATATTAAGTAGGATTTTTTGTTTTGACAGTGACATTTACCTATTCCTTCTGAGTAGACATAAGATTTCCTTATTTTTCTTGATTTTCAGTATTATTTTTATTTTCAAAAGTCAAAATAATGTATACTCAAAGTGAAAAAGTCGATATGTTATTAATATTTGGAGAATGTCATAAAAATTCAAGGAATGCTGCTGAATTGTATGCCCAGAGATACCCCGACCGGTAACATCCAGTCCATCAGTATTTTCCATATCTCGAGAATCGTTTTAGGCATCAAAAAGGAAATCAAATCGCGGAAGGCAGATTTATTATAAATGGAGAAATGGAGATTAACGTTCTTGCTATGGTTGAAGTTGATAAAATTGTTTCTTTAAGAAACATTAATCACGAACTGGGTTTAAGTCATGAATCTGCTAGAAAAATACTAAAGAAACACGGATATCGAGCTTTTAAGTACCAGTTACACCAACATTTGACCTGACTATGGCAATAGACGGATATTGTTTTGTGATTGGTTGCTCCAAAATTGTAGAATTGACCCAAATTACATCAACTTTAACTTATTTTCTGACGAATCCAGATTTACAAATAATTATATGTTTAACAAGCAAAACACTCGTTACTGGGTAAATTAACACGAAATGAGAGTAGAAAATTTTCAAGAAAGGTTTGGTGTCAATGTCTGAGCTGGTGTCGTCGGTAATAGAATAATTGGGCCAATTTTATTTCAAGGCCAATGAACAGGGGTTAGGTACTTAGGCTTTCTCCAAAATGAAATTGAGCAACATATTAATGATCTACCTTTAGAAATTTTACGCCGAATTTACTTCAAGCAAGATTGAGCATCAGAGAAGTTCTTAATTATTTAATTGAACAGTGTAATAATAAAGTTATGGCAACCTATTGCCCAATATGGTGGCCCGCCCCTTAACCTGATCTCACTGTTCTCGATTTCTTTATTTGGGGATATGTTAAAGAAAGAGTCTATGTAACAGCCCTAGCCACTCTAGGAGAAATCTTAGAAGAAAGGGTTGTACGTGTATTTAGAAGTATTACGGCTCAAATGCTGCACAACGTGTTGAGAGAAGCAATTGAACGAGCGGAAATGTGTCGTGAACAAGGAGCAATGCACTGCTACAGTGAACTCGAATATTGTGCATTTACATTTTACAGCGTTATTGAAGTTAGTTGAAGTTATATTTTTGTTTAATACTCTGAACTATTTGTTAGTTGAAGTTATATTTTTGTTTAATACTCTGAAGATTTGCACGCCTAAATTCATTGTCGATATCTGAAGAGGGGCAGCAGAAAACTGTATAAAAATGCTGTTCCGAGCGTTAGGCGCATAGGCGTGCATTCTTTTCACCAACAGATATATGCTAGGCAGACTTTACGTGACATGACGCATTACATCCAACGTAAGCAATCTTGATCAACCAACTGTCACAATTAAAAATCCTACTTAATATCCAGCATGGATATCCATGGCACACTTGATAGAAGTAAATAATTGATTATCGAGTATTTTTCTTAGTAATATTTAATTTTTGAGCTCATTTTTAATCCAATCGCAAAAAAGTTAGTACCGTTAGATTAGCAGAAAAATCCTCTTTTCAAAAAGCGCTTGACTAAAAAGAGTCGCCATTTGAAAAAAAATAGTTAGACACAAAAATTTGATTATATCAACTTCTCTTGTTCCTAGCTATCAGACTAATCACTAAAACTTAGCGATTGTATTATTTTGTCATCATTTCAGGTCCTTAGATTAATTTACGTCCGGTCCTGGCCACCTAGATGCAATTTTAAAAAAGGCTAGAAAAAATCAAGTAGGCGTAAAAAGTTTTTAAAACGTCACGTTCTGATTCAGAATTATCTCAGGAATCCAAAAATGTAAAAATATACAGAGTGTTCTATTTAAAAAATCGAAAATGGAGTCATTTCCTGGGACACCGGAAGTGACAGAAAAGTGAAAAATATGCGAAAACTCTCTTCTTTATGTACGAAATTTCATTTTGATACATCAAATACTTTAAAAGTTATGGCCTGCCTAATAGATTCGTTGACACCCGATATACACCTAAGTAAAATTCTATTTTGCGCGGAACAGAAAAAAAATAGTTTAGTGTCTCTAATTTATAAACAAAGGGCCAGATTTTTCTAATTTTTTTTGTAGGGGTCGGATCGATCCCCAATAATAAAAAAATCATCGTGTTTTTACCTCAAAGAACTAAATAAGTTTGTTAGAATTCTTAACTAAAAAAATAAGTTTTACAGTTTTAAGTGTTGAACAAATTATACTTAAATAACAACACATTACAAACCTAAGTAACTCTGTGATTTACGGGCAAAAATATAAAAAATGATGGTAAAATATATTTGTTCCACAATTATACAGGGTGTCCCGGATAAGAATGAACTCTACAGGAATCTCGTAAACTAGCAGAGATGCAGAGATGTTTAAATTAGAAAAAAGTTGCGCTCCACTGAACTTTGCAAGATGACGTTTTCAGATTTGGTACATTCTAGAAAATGACGTTTATTGGCAAACATTTCAAGATTTGAAGAATTAAAAGCCCCAGTACGAGAATCCATCCGAAAAATAACACCAGAAATGCTAGAAAATGTAATGAACGAAATTGTTTATTGTTCCTATTTATATTTAGAAAATAAGGGCGGCATTTTTGACAATAAGAAAAATGGTTAATTGTATTTAGTTAATAATAAGTTTTTATGTAAGTTAATACTAATACAATGCTTCACATCTAAATAAGATAAGTTCATAAATTTGTTATTATTTTGTAGGTTAAGTTTTTAGAACTTTATTATTGTATTAACATTATTAATAATAATTGTTGTTGATGTAAATTGCTTTAATAAAAAAAACAACTTTATTCATATTATCGCTATAAATACTATTATCACACCTGATACCAACACAAATAAAATAATTATTCATTTTTTTAAAGACTACGGTAAGAGCTAGATCAAAATAAATTTTGCGTCACCATAGCGACTTTTTCTTCTCGACAAGATAAACTAATCAGATTTTTGTTCCGGCGTTTCGTTTTTGCGGAATCATCATCAAATATCACTGATGATGGTTTTTTGAGTCCGAAACGTCGAATAAATGGAAAGTATGATGTCATTGAATTAAAAATTAAATTAAAAATAGAGCTTATTAAGCACACAACAATTTTTTTCGACTATTTAAAAAAATAAAGTTGATGGTGGTTGTGAAAAAACGAAACGTCGGATTCGAAATCCAATGACGCCATCTTGTAGAGAAGAAGAAGTGACAATGAAAATGTAAAATTTGTTTTCCAATTTTTTTGAAAATAGAACCAGAAAAAAATAAAAACGAAATTGCGAGTTTTCGGTTTTTTCTTAATTTCTTCGGAAGTACTCGGAATGTTCCAAATCTGAAAACGTCATCTTGCAGAGTTCAGTGGAGCGCAACTTTTTTCTAATTTAAACATCTCTGCATCTCTAGTTTACGAGATTCCTGTAGAGTTCATTCTTATCCGGGACACCCTGTATAGGTGGTGATTAATTTTTTGAAATATGGATTGGAAAATAAAAAATAAAAGTGACAGGTCTCAGTGATTATCAAAAAATTATACGTATTTAATTGTTTCTATTTAAAAATCCACCCTGTATAATTTTATATAGAGTTAAAGGCTTATCATTTAATGTATTTGACAAACTAACAAATATAATGGCACCGTAAATTTCTAAAGGTAATATTTTTCATTAATTACAATTCATTAAAGTAATTGATCAGAGAACTAAAAAATCGATAAATGTCCTTTACCTGGAACTTCCCACTTTATGAATTTTTCCTTTCATTAGGAATAGTGAAGTGTGACCCAATTTCGTTCAGTACATAGTCATTCACTAACACACATTAATGTCTTTTTGAATATTTTTATAGGACGCCATTTTGTTCCATCATATTGGATTCCTACCATTTTTTTTATTTTTGGCCGCCTTTTTGTACCACCATATTGAATTCGTACCACAACTTTAACAGTTTATCTCTATATCCCACTTATTGCTTGCAAAAACTTTGAAATTAATCTAATAAGTGGTTTCTCCGGCTCATGTTTAAAATATCTTATTAGGCCGTTATTTGGTTTTGCTTATCTTACATTCATACCAAAGTATTACCCGTTCATTCCTATGTAACACTTGATTTTTGTGCAAAATTTGAGGTAAATTAGATAATTATTTTTTTAGTAATAATTTTACTTACGTTTCACTAGGCCGCCGCGCCGTCTTGTTCCTGCATATTGGATTTTTACCAAAATATTAACAGGTCAGGTTGAACCCTTAATTTTTGACTAAAATTGGAAGTAAATCTGCCACGAACTGACAGACAGACAGATAAACCGACAGACGGACTGACGGAATTGATAAAATATATTTGGCACCTAGGGACGCTAAAACGTGAAGATATGTAAAACCTGAGAGGATGATTTTTTCACAATTCCAAACATTTTATTTAGCCGCCATTTTGTTTCGCCATCTTGAATTAGATCTATTTACTAGTTCATCTCTATACCACAATTAGTTATAGCACACAATTTGAAATCAGTCCATTACCTAGTTTTGTTCAGGCTGAATTTTTAAACAATTTTTGTCCAAAATTTGAGATAAATTCGATAAGAAGTTGTTTAGTAATATTTTTTTTAACATTTCACTAGGCCCCCATTTTGTTTAGCTATATTGTATTTTTATCAAAATGTTACCAGGTTATCACCATATGACAGACAGACTGGATCTAGGGAACGTAAAGATCTGAAAAAATCTCGTAGGGTGATTTTTCTCGAATACAATACCTCCCTTTTACGAGGGAAGTAAAAATAACAGTAGACATTTTTTTTCGGAACTTTCGTAAAACAGATTTTTAGATGATATTGCATATGCAATAAATGCAATATCATCTCTTGTGGAACTAAAAGTAATAGAAAATAGTCCATTATCTGATATTTTAACTCAAACGTAATGAAAACAGATGGAATCAAAGTATTGCTGGGTGGAGATAAAAATTTGCCAAAAAACTGAACTATAACTACTAGTATTACTGTAATATTATCTACTTTTTCTTGCATCAATCACAGACTTTACTCAATATTAAAAAATGTAACTTACTTCTTTACTCTAGAATCCTAAAAAAACTTCTGTATTGCTTTGAGGTAATACAGAATGATCTATTTATTATTAGACGTAAACCTTAATTCAACAAGAAAGCAGACAAATCTGATAGCTATTTTAAAAAATTTACCGTATAAACTAATTTGTGAATTCTCAGTTATTTTTAAACTCTTCAGGCCTTGCAGCTCGCCCTGTATTAATTCTAGAACAAAATGATGTGTACTTATTACAGTTTGGACCAATCCTGCGCCTGGATAAAATGTGAACAAAGGCAATGAGAACAAGACTTCGGTAGGCCGAAAATGGATGTGCAAATCCAGGCCATAGCTGAAATGGTTAAAAAACCCTCAACAACCTACCAAGCTTGTGGCTAAAACATGTAACGTTTCAAGACCATTAAAATATTTTAGAGAGGAATAAATTTCATAGCTACACATTTCAAGTGGTACACACACGTTACTTGCGGATGATCACATTTTTTTCTGAACTTCCATGTCAATATGCAAAATTGCAGGTATTGGAGCGAAAATACATTAGTATTTCCAGAAAGTTAATGTTTGGAGATGGGATTTTAGGAGACCATAATACAGGCCCTATTTTTTTGGAAAGAAGTCTGAACGGCCCTTTTTAAGTTAAGATACTGCAAAGTACAATTAATCCACTTATTACTAAAGTGTTGCCGCAAATCCGCACAATTCTACACAGACATAACCTTACATAAAGACGGAGCTCCAACAAGATGTATCGGTCGGTAAGATCCTATAGAGTGGCCAGCACGGTCGCCAGACTTATATCTCTCGACTTTTAATCGAAGGTGTTTAATATATTTAGCGAAAAAAGGTAAAACACGAATTTACCTTCATTTAATTGACTGTCATTTAAAAACGGTTTAACAAAATGTTTTGGGGTTAGATTAGAATACGCATAAAAATACCTTTAAAACGAGATATCACTTGATCCGTCTTATATTTAAAAAAAAATATTATAAAACGATGCCCGGTCTACATTTTGAAAATTACAGCTGTACTTTTTAATTTAAAAAGTAGAGTTCCATGTCTTATCGATCTGTCTGTCGATATTTAAAGCACCGCAAAGTTATATAGGTGTGCCCAGACCTGTATTAATAAGGCATGATTTTAATTTTTTTAATAACCTGCTGGACACTCGAACTGCATAACGTAATTTTTTGGGGTATTTTTAACGTTCGATATTTCAAAAACGGTAAGCTAAATTGAAATGCGGTTTTCAACGTCAGCTTACTCAAGGTGTGTAGATTACAAACTCGACTGGTGGATCGCCAGATATGATGGGAAAAGGTTTGTACAGGGTGTAAACTAAAACTCTGCATTTTTTACAAAATTTCATTTAACGATATTTTTTACAAAACAATATTTTATTTATTGTCATATACACCAAAATAATCTATGATTAGATACAAAAAAACAACTTCTCCCGTTTTTTGAAGTTGCCATTTTTTCGGAATATACAGGGGATTTTCAAAAATTTGTACATGGGTTCATAAACAAAATCCCAACTCACTAGTGATAACTCAAATCAAGCTCACTGTGGTATTGTTTTCATTATTTATGACACTGCTATTAGGAAAAAATACAATAATATTACACAGGGGTCTAAAAAAGCTTAGAGTTGATTTAATTATTAAAATTTCATGATTTTGCACATTTTTATGCATTGAACATTGAAAACTAAAGAAAGTATAATAAAACGTAAAAATTTTCAATCCCGTTAGTTGATTTACATAAATTAGAGTATTTTACCGAAACGGTTTTTTAAATTCCATCCTAACCTCACTTCCAAAGAAATTAGCGGTGCAAATGTATAGCGCTACTTTTCAACAATATTGTAAAGTGTTTTTTGAATATATTCGATTTTTTAGAACTGAATGATTATTATAACGAAATTGTAGCATTATTATACCTGGAAAGCAAGTACCAGTAGCGTTTTATAATAATTTCATAATTATACCGGGTGGCCAAATAAGCGTGCAATGTACTGTATCTCGGAAACTACTGATTTTAGAAACTTGCTGTAAAATTTTTTTTAACTATAGTGGCCAAATAAATGCTGGAAAAAATTTTTGAGTTTCTAAGATGACCGCTAGGGGGCGTAACAGCAAATGAAAAATACATAGAAATGCCGATTTTCGCTGGATTTTTTATTATTTCCGCTAAATTGTAAGATGGAAGGTTTATGGCCTGTGCACCGTCTAATCTTAGTTGGCGTTGCGATAAAAATGTCATGGATTCCATGGATACGACAAAATGCTTAATTGGATATTCTTCCTTGTTTGTCATTTTGACGTACTGTTTCTTAAACTCATATTTTTACATTTTACTTCGTGATTTTACCTTTTATTGATTTTTATTTTGTTTGTTTTTTGTGTATTTAATTCATATCTTCTCGATGCGGAGACTAACTGCTGCCGAAAGGCAAAATGCCCTTAGGCTCTTGGACCAAGGCATGTCTCAGCAAGAAGTCGCAAATTTATATAATGTGAACCAAAGTCAAATTTCGCGGCTAAAAACAAGATTTGAAAATACGGGAAACGACGCATATCGGCACGGTGGTGGTTGGGTGAGGAAAATTAGAGGAAGGGCAGAAATAAATTTAGTACGTAATACGCGCCAACAAAGAACGAAGTGTTCCAGGAAATTGAACGATGAGCTGCGTCGTACAGCTGAAGTGCATGTTTCTGATCGTACTTTAAGGAGGACATTAAACAGAAACAATTTGAGGTAAAACTTTATCATAGCAAGCATTAAATTTGCAAGGTCCAATTTTTATCTACATTTAAAAAAATCTTATTCAAGAAATTCCCAAACCATGAGTAATATGGAAAAATCTGTAACATCGAAAGCAATTTATTATTACAAGTAGAGGTCAACAAGTACGAACTAAAAAATAAAATCAAACAAATTTTTTAGAGCACGACGTAGAGCGAAGTGTCCTCGTTTGCTACCACCTCATCGTGCAGCACGGTTAGCATGGGCCCAAGAACATCGAGATTGGACCATCAATGAGTGGAGAAACTGTTTTTTTTGCGACGAAACAAGGTTCAACCTCATTCATTGTTTGGAGAGAGCCGAATGAAAGGTATGACGAGGAAAACATGGCACCTCAAGAAGCCTTTGGAGGCGGAGGCATTACAGTTTGGGCGGGGGTAATATACAATGGGAAGTCTGATATTTTCACTACCAGACAAACAGTTAATGCTGTAGTCTATAGGGACGATATCATACTTCCCAGTGTCGTGCCATTTGCCGCAAATTATGGACACGATTTTCTTTTGGTCGACGATAACGCACGGCCTCATCGAGCGCAAATTGTAAAGGAGGCTTTGCAGGTCAATAATATAAATCGTATGAATTGGCCTGCAAAGTCTCCGGATTTGAATATTATAGAGAATGTGTGGTCGCATTTAAAATTATTAGTGAGATCAAGAGATGTTGCCCCAGAAACCTTGAACGAGCTGTCCGAAGCCATACAAGAGGAATGGAACAACGTCCCCCTAGATTTCATTAATAATTTAGTGCACAGCATGTCTCGGAGATGCCGTGAAGTTATTCGTCTGCGAGGAGGGCCAACCAAATATTAACATGGTTACGTTTCTTTTCTTTCTTCTCCTTTCTCTTATCCCAATCCTACAAGGGTTATTTTTTGTTTTTTTAAGGTGTCTAAAAATGTGCCATCGTAGTTAGGTACACTCAAACTATCCAGGGTTTTTCACATCTGATAGTACTGTACAAGGAGGTACCAAGAATGTTATCACGAGTATCAAATACCTCCATTGGTACCGACTTTCATGACCATCAGATTTTGTTTCCTATTCTAAACTTTTTCTTCGCTGTAGTTGAATTAGGTTAACAAATAATTGTTTATTATATTTTAGAATTTTAGAGTTGAATACAGGTATATTATACTATACCTGTGGGTATTATAATATTGAGTGGAATCCAATATGTTACAATATACAGGGTATTGAAAGATGCTTAGTTGGGTTATGGATCAAGTTATAAATGCAAGCTATAGTCCTGTCGATGTTTCGTTTTATTTTCAAGACACTATAAGATCTTCAAAATTGTTGTAACATTTTAAAAACCTTATATAATTAATTTAAAAGTAATCCAGGTGCGATTACTACCTTGGTTACTACACTAATTATTATTAACGTCTTTGAATGTCCTGAAGATCCCTTAAAATAAAGCGAAACGTAGACAGGTATCTAACAGCTTTCATTTATAACTCGGTCCTACATACCTCAAGTAAACACCTTTCATAAATTCTCTTCGATCGTTGAAGGAATAAAAATATTATTTAATATACAGGGTGCTTCATAAAAAATCTAGAATTTACCGCTAATCTTTAATTGAAGCGGACCTGATAGAACATGTCTCCTTATGTGAGTAACCAAATTCTTACTAAGACTAAGGTCTGCTGTTTAGTTCGCCAGAAACCATCACCATGAGACACTCTGTAAAACTACGAAATTCCTATAAAACGCTACTGGTACCTGTTTTATAGGTATAATAATGCTAGAATTTCGTTATAATAATTATTCAGTTCTAAAAAGTCAAATGGATTTAAAAAACACTCTACAATATTGTCAAAAAGCAACACTGTCCATTTGTGCCACTACTTTCTCCCAAAGTGAGGTTAGGATGGAATATAAAAAACCGTTTCGGTGAAAGACTCTAATTTATGTAAATCAAGTAACGAGATTGAAAATTTTTACGTTTTATTATACTTTCTGTAGTTTTCAATGTTCAAAGCATAAAAATATGCAAAAACATGATATTTTAGGAATGAAATCAACTGTAAGCTTTTTTAGACTCCTGTATATTATAATTGTATTTTTTCGTGATGGCAGTATTGTAAATAATGAGAATAATACAACAATCAGTTTGATGTGAGCTATCACTGGTGAGTTAGGATTTTTTTTGTAAAACCATGTACAAATTTTTGAAAATCCCCTGTATATTCCGAAAAAATGGCAATTTCAAAAAACGGGAGAAATTGTTTTTTTGTATCTAATCATAGATTATTTTGGTGTATATGACAATAAATAAAATATTGTTTTGTAAAAAATATCGTTAAATAAAATTTGGAAAAAAATGCAGAGTTTTAGTTTACACCCTGTACAAACCTTTTCCCATCATATCTGGCGATCCACCAGTCGAGTTTGTAATCTACACACCTTGAGTAAGCTGACGTCGAAAACCGCATTTCAATTTAGCTTACCGTTTTTGAAATATCGAACGTTAAAAATACCCCAAAAAATTACGTTATGCAGTTCGAGTGTCCAGCAGGTTATATTATTTTTAATCCGCCGTGATGGAATTCTAAATGTTAACAAAAAATTCGTAAATGTTCCCATAAGTTGTTATCTGAAATATTTATTTATTATTATTTAAAATTTTTACGCTGACTATGTATGTATGCCAATTTTAAAGTTAATAAATTATATGGCAGAGGGAGAAAAATATATTACAAGATTTAAACAAACAAACGCAAAATGAAGTAGAGCTAGTAAAAACGTGGTAAAATCAAGAAATAAAAAACCGTCAGCTGTCCATTACTTTGTGGTCTCCCGGTATTAACAGTAGTTCGCAAGATAACTTACTAATCGAATCAGTAATTTCAAAACGAACTATTGTCTATTAATTTTAAACAAATATTCTGTTCCAACTCATAGACTCTTTATTTTATAGTCTCTTGTGATCCAGAATACACGCTTTAGAAATTGGATTTTCAAAGGGGTTTGTGGTCCCCCTCTCGGCCAGCAGTCAAATATGTTTCCATCAAAAACCACCAAAAAAGAAAGAAATCAAATTTAAGTTAACCCACGTAATGAGCGGCGGCAAATCGCGAGCGTCGCTCCATTTAGCACCTACTCCCGGCGTCGCGACGCTTATAAAACCCAGCATGCCATGGCGTCTGCTTCCATTCAAAACTGTTTTTACCTGTTGAACACCACCAGCCACCCGAGTCCATTCTTAGATTGATTGACGCGGAAGAATCAAGAAGATCAAATTGAGATTAGTGTCTGGTGTGAATAAGTTTTCGAAAGTATTATTAATTTTTGTTGTTGACGGTTTATTTTCATCAAAAGGTAGGGTTTTTTTTTTAAATTTCATCCAACAATATTTTCTATAATCATTTTAGCAAAAAAAATTAAATATAACATGCTTATATTTAAACAATGTATATGTTGAATAATTTCTGATTTTTTGCTACATTAGCTATTCGATTTTTACTGAATTTATATTTGGAGAAAGAAAAAAGTTTAGCCCATCCCAGTGCTTCCCGCTTATAAATATTGTGCAGATTTACTACATAGATTTGGGATATAATTACATCATTGTATATTTCATAGATTGTAATAATTATAATTAATTCTCACTTGGTTATTGATAGGCTACATAAAACCATGTAATATTTATCTAGAGTGCAAAGTTTATTAATACCCATTAAGAGAACCCTAGATTTTTTTAGGGCAAATATGACAACAATATTAATTTTTGACCTTTGTTGATATATGATATTTTTTTAATAAAAAGTTATTATTTTAAGAAAAAAAATCTTTAGAAATCGAACCGAGGACGTCAATATTCGTCGAGGAAATATCCAATGATTCAAGTGAATATTAATTTTTAAATTATTTATTTTTATCCATTTATAAAATATTTAAAACTATTTTAGAGTATTTTCTTAATCGGAAGTTTTAATAAAACTTTTTAGTTGCTTATTAATTTTCAATTTCAATAATTTTATTGGGTCGTCATTTTGTTCCTTCATAATGAAGTTGTACGTTTTTGTAATTTGATTTTTGTAGCAAATTTTTTGTTATCTGAATTAGCAGCTTTTGAGCTTTGGAGGTCACAAACACGCAAGTCGATAGGGCCAGAAAGCACAAGACTTTCTTTCAGTGTTTAACCTCGATTTGGGGATATTTGTCAAAAAATAATTTTTTTTGCAGTGCGGGGGCTAAGAATAACGGAAAGCAAGTATATATTTAAATTTAAAACAAGTTTCATTATGAAAATAAATACTGTTTCTAAGCAGGTATATTTATATTTAGTAATCTTTGGTACAATTGCTTTTAAAACAGGTGTATAAAAGAGTAAAGGATATAAGGTAATATAAAATTTATAGTTAAAACAGGTTAAATATTAATAAAACTAAAAGGGAATGTAGCGATATGGGCAGCTAATTTTAAAACTAGCTATTGTAGTATATATATATATATATATATATATATATATATATATATATATATATATATATATATATATATATATATATATATATATATATATATATATATATATATATATATATATATATATATATATATATATATATATATATATATATATATATATATATATATATATATATATATATGTATATATTTATATAGGTACTTAAAGAAGTCATCTAGTCATCTATGTCCTTAAAGCTGTCAAGTCAGCTGACTTTTTTATAAAATGTTTTTATGTCGGATTATTAAATTTTATAGGCCATTACTTTTCTTTAAACATTTTTAAGAAAAAAAAGTTAAGTGTCATGGTTATCTAAGCAAAAAATATTTTCTTTATAACAATAACTTATTTTGACCACTCCTGCTCCATTGTAAAATTAAATCTTGTATATTACATTTACAGGTGATTGTCGTCTTTAGAGAAAATCACTCGTATTATAGTTCTTTGCTTCTTCATCTAAATATAATGCTTTAGAAGATGAAGATCTTTACAAAAAGCACAAATAATGTTAAAATGAGAAAAAAATAAAAAAGTATGTACTAGTTAATATAATGAAAATTATGTTTTATCTGGTGTCCTTTTTTATTTTCTTTCTTTTAATATTTTTAAGACACATAGCTGGCGCTCATACTTCCAGTCAAAATTTGATCGTTATTCTTAGTAAAACTTTCAGCAGTAGTAAATAATTTTCCACAGAAATCTGCCCCTGGGTAAATATTCAGACATCTGATTATTCACCACTCCACAGACCCATAATCTAAGGTTTCCAAAACATACACTAAATAGTCACAAAAAGTAGAAAATACTCAAAAATATAAGCTGCATTTAAATAGATGACAAAAGTAAAGAGAAAATAGTATTATAGTATTCGTGGTTCAGTAGGCAGAGCGTTTGTCTAGAATACAAGAGGTCCTGGGCTCGAATCTCAATGAGGATGAGTAACTTTTTCAATTTTAAATTGTCTGAAATGCCCTTTAAGTATATTTGGGAAATTTGTAATAATAAAATCAATCAAAAAGCTACAATTTCAAAACTAGCTCTGCTTGAGTCAGAGCTTTTCCGGTGTCCTGCTGATATCGATATAATCATAAATCAGTTCCTTTCTCGTTAACACCCTCCTCGATCTATAGCCGCCGAAGATTCTAATACCGTAATAATCTACTGACATAAAACTGAATAAGTTAAATTTAAATTTATTGTATAACAAGTTTTGAAAATATATCGTTTCACGTGAATGTGACAGTTTGGTGGCATGAGACGTATCAAATTGATTTTCAAATGGGTTTTACACTGCATTTTTCTACGTCTGCCTTTGGGGCTTACACTCAAATTCACTGTGTACCCTCCACTTCTTACATAACAATGTAACTTTGAATGACATAAAAATATTTTTCTGCTTCCGTGCGGAAAAACGTCTTTTACACACGCATTTGCGAGCAGGAAGCTAAACTTTCAGAATGCCGAGCGTAATTTTTTTTCCCGCACGCCCGCGCCGCGCCGTTTATATATTTATTATATTTACTAACGAATTACATGAAAATTACATGTGCAATTTGTTGCGTTTTCAAGAGTTAACACCGACGCAACCATTTTTTCGAGATCTTCGGTTTTAGAAAATGTCTTACCAGTTGTTACTGCCTGAAAACCTGCTATTGATGTGCATTGTTGTCCTACCACTACTGAATTGAACAAAAAAATTTCTTCCAATTCTTGAATTGGCCGATTGTCATGAATGGCGACAGCATCTGCCTGCAGAATTTGGTTTGCGATTTTTTTTTATTGTCAACCTAGTCTTCAATATATTATTCAGCAACCGGTGAGCTCTTCCAGCGGCCATGTATCTTCAGAGTACCTATATTTCCTCCAGTACTGGCCAACATAGTGGCCGGGGATCTGCTGAAACAGTGCCCAGTTTTTTGGCTTTGGAAGATGTAGAAATCTAGCGATCTAGGTATTTCCCCGAAGTTATTTATGCCAACTACTTGCCTCGAGCACTTTCCTTTGTGGTAAGAAAGAAATAGCCGCTGGTTTGAGGGATTTGCTGGTCGCAATGACTTATATTTTCTATAGAGATTAATTTAACTTACTCCGTTCTTCACACACTACGAAACTTCTTAAAGCATGATTTGTTGTGTCTTGAATTTTTACTACCTTTCTTTCATGTCGCTCACAAGCAAATTTGCCAGTTCTGCTCTTCTGCAAGCTCCAGCAATACCGAGATTTATTGCTACCTTATTCATCAAGTTAATATGATCTGGAGCCTCTGTCAAAAATTTTTCAATATTATTCTTCTCTAAACCTTTGGACTTTTTTGGCTTAATTTTGGCAACATTTTTTCGTTTAATAAATGAGATCAATTGATAATATGGGGTTATATCCACGTTTTTTACGAAGTTCAAAAGATAGTTTCAATATTGAAAAGTTTGACCATAGCGTGAACTAATTGGGACTCAAGAGATTCACTTAGTCCGAAGGGGCTGTATTTTAGCAACACATAATTAAAAGAGAGTTAAATCGAACAAATTTATTTATTTATATTTAGATGAATATTTATATTAGTACAATTTATAGTATTAAAAAATCCAATTGTATCCTCGACAGTATGTTTAATACAGTGACGGCTCCTCGCGGGCGGCAAGGTCGGCTGAGCCGTACCAGAAAATGTACAGGGAAAATTATCTTATTTAAAAAGTAGTTTAGTAGTTTATTATTTCCTGGGCACATAGCGAAATAGGTCGGTTTCCCTATTATCGTTGCTTGGCTAACAAGCAAATAACGCCATTAACAGCAGTCCGTGGGCCACCGTCCACAGATATTCTAATGTATTTATTATAGACGATGGCTCAGCCAGCCGATTCCATAATCTCACATGCTAGACTTCAGCTACTTCTTTACGCGGTACTTAGTACGTTCGCATACATCTCATACTATTACCACGGCTATAACGTTCATCGTAGCTTATATCACCCAACACCGGCCCGTTTCCATGTGGCCGTATCCCCAGAATTTTTCCCAATTGAATACTACCATTTTACAGATATTAATTGTAATTATTATAAAATGATACTATTTATTTTTAAATTAATTTGTTAGTTCTTTACATTAGTGATGACTAATGATAGTTAAAAAATAAACGGAAAATAATAAGACTAGTAGTTGACCATATTTGGACGCGGTACCAATTAACACCTCTAATAAATAGTTATAGAATAACATCCAAATTTTTTCCTGCAGCAAATTTATTAATTACATTGTTTAGATTTACATCAATACTCTATCTATGGATATGCAAGAGACCCAATCTAACAGGTCGCTTTTGTGCTTTAGTGTTTCCTAGCCAAGTTTTTAATCGTAATTTTCACGTAAAAATATGTAAATTACACATGATATTTGACTGATCTGGGGGGAGGGGGGTCTCATTACCCCCTCACCGTAAAACCGTCCTTGATTGGCCTTGAGCCTCAGCGGACCCTAAATTTTAAAGTACGATTCGTCACTGGTTTAATAACGCTACTTTTAGAAGTATATGCAATAGCTCTAGATACTTCGTAAGAACCTTGACTAGAAAGGTTTCTTGAAGCTCCAATTTGAATTGTATTCACATCATGTCCAAACATTTTTTCGGCTATAGATTTCCATTCTCCATGCATTTTTAAAACCTACACAGATGCATCAGCGTCAGCTAATAAAGAGGCAGATGTTCGTCGAAAACAATGTTCAGTATATAATGACGGATTTGATAGATTTAAGAATGCTGCTACTTTCTGGGGAAGTTTCCAAACGTATTTTTACCAACTTGCTTCGTAGAACATTGATTGTTTTGGTAACAAACGAAAACTCGCAAATTAGGAGTCTCAGTTTTTCTTAAAGCCATATACTTGCTACTACTACAATTTTTAGCAATGAAATTTATATCAATGTTGTTTTTGGTATTTATAATATTAATCATGATTGACTGATCCAAATCAGTTACATCTTCCACCGTCAACTCAACTCAACTAACTCCTTACTTCTACAGGCACCTGATACACCAAAAATAAGGGCTACCTTCATCATTAAAAACTGGTTATCTGGGGCCTCCATTAAAAATGTATCAACCTAGTCACCAGTCAGAATCTTGGCTTTTTGATTTATATCCTTCGTTTTTTATTTTCAGCAGGGTAATTAGTTTGTGAAATTTGCTATGTCGATATTATTTTTAACGTTGAGCATAGTCTTCAGCAAATAATAATGTATCCAAAGCGTCGAAGGGGATAAAGTCCTAGATTTCTCCGTGAAAAACACAAGTAGCGGATCTTCGTTGACATTTTCCACGTTTCGCTCACAGCACCATCTTAAAAATGCGCTTCATATGTTTCCATGATTTGGACAGCAAAATATCTTCTAGCGCCTCTTCAGCTGTTTTTTTTTTTAAATCAAAAGTTTCCCTTTCGATTTATAATCACGAAATGAATGACACTGACAATTTGTTAATTTATGTTGTAACTACGTGACACTTCATTATTTCAAAGCACACTAATCAAATGTGTATCTGTTATCTGCAATCATTTGTCTAATTATGAGGTGTTTTAAATTTGCACCGATACATTACGTTATTTAGTAGCATTGTTCCCGAAAGTGCAAAAAATAATGCATATATCGCGAGACTAAAGTTATATGAGTCATTTTAGTCTCTAGTCATGTAATGTACTATATATTACTAGGTATTTTCCCGAAGGTACTTATGCCAACATTTTCTAATGTTTTTACCCAAAAGAATACAGTCCATTTTTACGCATCTAGGGAAAATGTTGTACCTAACATGTGCAAAAAGTGCCTTTTCCACTCTCGATGGCATGCCAACTGTGCAACTGCCACCGCGTGCGGAAAAGTACCACATTCCGCACTTGTTAGGTAAATAAGTATTAAACAATTTTGACATGATATATTGTATAAAATAAAATATGAAGTAGGCCGTATTTTGCAAACGAGGACTGATCAATGAACCAATTTGAGCCGTGGAAATTAGTCGTTTTAAGACCCAGCTGGTTGTGTATTTTTTGAACATTTTCATTGCAGTCGAAGAGAAATATCTGTATGTGTCTGGATAACCAGAATCATCGGTTTCTCTAGGGTTTTTTTCGTCCTAGAGATTACACACTGTACATGATTCAAAAACAAGGTATTAATAAATAATAAAATAACTAGTAATATGGTGTTTACCAGCAATATAATAATTATTTGTTTTTTCTTTTAGTTGTAGTTTTATTTATATTCAGCAAAGCAATTTTTACAGTGACATTCTGAAAACTGTATTTTCTGAAGCATGCATTTAACTAGAAATAGGTATTTCCTCTTAAATAGAATGTAAGTTATAATTTTAAATTCCGGCGAATATTATGTTCTTCATATTGCATATTTTACTAGAAACAGGACCGTACATTATGCTGCTTGAAAAATTTGCGAGGGCGCCAAAATTACCTTTCGGCAAAATTCATAGAAACAGTCATTTCTAAATTTATTTTTGTTATCCTTTATTACTTTTCGATGGAGTTTTTAATCAAATACATTTTAGTTGGTTTTATGTATACATGTATGCAAACACTGTGAAGTTGTTTCATATCCGCAATATATCTTTTTTATATTTGAGATGAGAGGAATCTCTTTTTGAAATGGGTGACCTCAATTAATTTACATCCTGTAGGAGCAACAAATGGAGGGAGAATAAAATGGGTATGTACTTTAGTGTTTAAAAAAATTTAATTATGATATTTACGATACAAGTGAGTTAACAGCATCATTAAGATACGCGTGTAAAAGTTACTACACAAGTTTCTTAATGAGGTTAACTCAAATGTATTGTACAACATTTTATCTACGTCTGACACACATATTTTTATTAAACAAATTTTTCAAAAAGTTTAAAGCAAGCATAAAACACCTTTCTATTAGCTGCTACCTCTTTGCACTTTAATCCTGCCACACTGCGTTATCCCGGTCAATATCAATTTAAGTAAAATCTTATTGACAGTTTTAATTTCTTTAGTCAAAATGAGTGATTCAGAAAGAAGCATTCCTTCGAATATTCAGCAGGAAGCATCCACGGCAATTACCGGGTTCTTTCCCGAAAAATACAGGCCAAAATATGAGTATATTTTCAATAGGTTCCAAAAATGGTGCAGAGAGAAGAATGTGCAGAACTATGGGCATGAAAATGCACTTATTGTATACTTCTGAGAGTTATCTACTAACTATAGGTCTTAGTCTCTGGGTGTTTTATTCTATGATAAGAACAATGATATTTATTAAACTCAATATTGATATAGTCAAAAGAAGTGTTATCGTGCGGGTCATACGATTTATCAAGGACAATCTTTTTAAGTTTGTTTTTCTTTTATTACGTGTAATCATATCCTCCGCATAAAATCCGGAAGATGAATTAGATAGACCTATGATAATTTCATATGAAAAAAGAGGATAAACATATAAATACCAGCAGTTGCAAAAATCTTTGAGCGATGTCACTTCAAAGTCAGACAAAATGAGTAATAGAAAACAATTTTCGGGTTTTTTCAATCCACAAGCGAAAAAAATGGTATTAAATCTAATAAAATATTACGAAAATGAAAATTCACCTGCCAATATCCAGGAGACAGTAGCAAAAGCTCTGGGAATCGGTAAAAGGACTGTGCAGAAAATTGTGCATGAAAAAAGGCATAATTTACTACCGAAGAAGATTAAGAAATGTACACGAAAAAAGCCAAAGACAGAAGACTTAAGTGACAATCTAAAAATGGATATTCGTAATACAATTTACATTATTCACGTCAAAAACTAATATAACCCTTCAAATTTTAAAAGAAGCTTTAAAAAATCAAGGCATATTGAAAATTGTAAAATCGTTGTCAAAATTAATAAAAATGTTGGGTTTTCGATATAAAAAGGACTGTAATCGAAGATTTTTATGCGAGTTGCCACATATAGCAAGTCAGCGTATCCAGTTTTTAAAGAAATACACGGAAAATGTTAATTCAAAATTTAGAAAAGTGGTATTTTTAGATGAGACTTGGATATTTTCTAATGGAAGTGGTTCGAAATCCTGGCAGGACGAGTCTGTAAAAAGTGACAAGAGAAAAAAGGGATGTGGAACGGGAAAACGGTTCATCATTTTGCATGCAGATTCTTCAACAGGATTTCTCCCAGGTGCAAGTTTACTGTTTTCTTTAACATCCAAAAGTAAAGTACATAATAAGTTAAAAGAACAACTGATTCCAAATTTAGATGCTCCATCTTTAATCATTCTGGACAATGCATCTTATCATTCAAGAATCTTAAATAAACAACCTACTTCATCCTGGAAGAATAGTGATATTTATGACTGGCTAATAAAACAAAAACAAAATCCTTTACCCAATATGCTGAAACTAGAACTTCTTTTAATGGCAAAATCTATTAAAAAAACCAACAATATATGCCGTAGATGAAATATTACGGAAAAATGGACATGAGGTTTTACGACTGCCGACATACCATTGCCAGTTATTACGAAAAACACGTAAACGATGGTCTTATATCAGATGAAGTGTAAATTGTTTGGCAAGATTCACTAAATTATATTACGCCGGAGTACTGGAAGAAATCTGTGGAACATACGGAGAAATTAATATGGGATTGGTGGAATCGAGAACGAGTTCTAGATGTCGCAGTAGCACCAATGATCATTGCGCCATTTGAGGACGACTCAGAAGACGAGAACTTTTTAAGTGATGATGATATTTTTTAGTCTATAGTATTAAAAAGTTTCTGAAGAATTATATTAGTCTTTGACGTGGATAAATCATAAATTGCATTATGAATATCCATTTTTGCATTGAAACTTAAATATTTTGCATTTGGATTTTTTCGTGTACACTTCTTAATCTTCTTCGGAAGTAAATTATGTTTTTTTTCATGCACAAGTTTCTGTACATTCCTTAAACCGATTCCCAGAGCTTTCGCCACTGGCCCCTGGATATTAGTCAGTGAATTTTAATTTAAAATTTTTTTTATTAGATTTGACACCATTTTTTTGCTTACTTTTTTTAGTACATTTGTAACTTTGTAGGCAATAAATAAATAATTATAGAATACATGTTCCAATTTTAAAATGTGTTTAAAATAAGTAAATTTTTTTATTAATTATAAGTCAAAATTTGATATATAAAAATATAAAATCGCTTTACCAGAAACTCGGGGCTAACAAAAAATACAGGCTATATATATATATATATATATATATATATATATATATATATATATATATATATATATATATATATATATATATATATATATATATATATATATATATATATATATATATATATATATATATATATATATAAAATCGCTACCAGAAACTCGGGGCTATATATATATATATATATATATATATATATATATATATATATATATATATATATATATATATATATATATATATATATATATATATATATATATATATATATATATATATATATATATATATATATATATATATATATATATATATATATATATATATATATATATATATATATATATATATATATATATATATATATATATATATATATATTATATATATATATATATATATATATATATATATAATATATATATATATATATATATATATATATATATATATATATATATATATATATATATATATATATATATATATATATATATATATATATATATATATATATATATAAATATATATATATATATATATATATATATATAAATATATATATATATATATATATAAATATATATATATATATATATATATATATATATAGATATATATATAGCCTGTATTTTTCGCATGCATAGCCCTTAATTTTAGACTCAAATTTGAAGAAATCGGATAAATAGTTTTTTAGCTATGCCGCGAACAGGCAGACTGACGGACAGACATACCTACAGACAGACGGAATTAGCAAAACATGTTTTCCGGCATCTAGGGACCCTAATCTGAAAAAATCTCACGAGGGAAGTAATAACTAATTATCTTGTGTTTTTAACAAAAGTGTATAATATTTTTGCAAAATAAATTTTTTTTGTTATCACAATACAAAAAAAACAAGTTCTCTTTGCACAGGGGTGGCCCGCATTTAAATAAATGACACTGTATAAGTGGTTAGATTTTTAGGTCAAGCGGGGCTCATAATTTTTGGTGATTGATAAAAAAAACTCACTTTCATTAAGTGGCTGTATAAACAGAACATATCCTGATTGTTCCACTGATTCGAACCGCCTTCCGACTTTATTAAGGCGCTTGCCATTTTCTGTATTTTTGTTTTTGCCAACCAAAAAATTTTAAACAAATACATATTTAGCGAATTTTCTTATTTAGTCCATTGGCATTTAATATATAAAATAATATTAAGTGGCTATCTTAATAATATTGCCTAATATAATAAAAAAAAACTTTTTTTTCTTTCTCACTGTATATTGTGTATAGTGCGGTAATAAAAAGGATTGCGGTAATGAATTTTCTTAACTCACGGAGTTAGATAAATAATTTTAAAGTGTTATTGATTAATTATTTGACTATAATTATTTGATACCATTGTCAAAAATATTTTTTTGTCAGCATGTTCAGGTTTTGATAACTATCTAGAGGAACTAACACCCGAAACGTGTTTTTCAATAATGCAACATTAATAAATAATACGTAAAGAAACAATATGAACTAATTGACAAATAGGTAATGTTTATTATTTGTTGTAGTTTCTTTTGTATCTATTGATACGAATTAAAGTACCTAGAGCAATATTAGTTGTTCCTAATTGAAAGTATATGTAGACTAGGGGACTTCAGATAATTTTGTTATTAAATAATTGCCAGTTAAATAGAATTTTCACGGGTCGACAAAATAGCGACAAATAATACCATCCGACCTAATATTAGTTTCTATTGGTAATAAAATAAATTGCTCAAAATCTACAAAAAAAACTTGAACGCTGTCGAGGAAATTAAGGCTTATTATATACATATTGTCAAATCGTCCAAAGTCGATCCATGTAAACGAGCCTTTAGATTTTAACTCCTTTCATTTGATGAATGTGGCACACAAAATTCTTAAAATTAAAAGCGAAAAGATATTTACCTTTGGACGTACTGGTAGAGTTTAACTCATAAACCAAAGAAAATCTAAGTGTTATACAAAACCCTTTTCTTTTCTTTTTTGTGATGATGTGGTATTCTAGAGTTGGTCCATGTTAAAAATCGGTAAATTGGCTTTACAAAGAAGATTTCTCGTTATGAATCCTTCCTTTTATAGAAAAGTAACGTAGGACCCAATTTAGTTCAGCACTAATTATTTAGTAGTATTTACAATTGTACATGTACAAATTATGTTATCTTTCATTCCTCAAATCAATTGAATGAGGGAAAATCCGTAAATTGTGTTAAGAATCAACTAGTCAGTAGAACCAGTCTGCATAAAGATTTTCTAATATTGATTATTTCTACGGCTAGAAATAGCTGATCGGTGCACTTCGTCATTGATCTATTATAGAAGGTCTTTATGATTCCTTGCTTTGTCGCTGCAGAAAAAAGGTAACTATATACTGCTCACAAACGATCCCACAACATTTATAAAGAGGAGTATATATTAGTTTTTACGAAGATATAAGAACCACATACCGGACAAACTCAAACAGTCACCTCACATATCTTAACTACCAAAACCACACAAGGACAACATTCCACTTAAACCAACAATCAGCTTCAGGAACTCATCAAACAGCGAACTTTCAAAATATATGTTGCAGAACTTTTGGATTGGAACGTGCTGACAAATTTGTATGTGGAACGCCTATACACAAATGTCCCATCGGGAGCAGTGGCAGATGTAGGGGGCGAAAAGGGCATCACCCCCTTGAGCATATTAGGTAGTTACAATGTAGTGTATAAAATAAGCACTGCATCAATTGAAAATCGTAATCCTCCCCCCTGAACCGAAGCTATAGGTGAACCCTCTTTGTTTTCATACTTTAATAAAATTCAACACAAAAAAAGCCCCTGATTGGAAGAGTCGTTGGCACTCATCATGTGAGGTGCAAACAGCAATATTAAAGTAGAAGCAGGTTGATTATACTTAACAAATGTTAAAAAAAGAACAATATAAAAAACACCACTTAACAAGCTCTCTTATCAAGTCCAGAAAACCCCTAAAACGCTTGTTAACTAAAACCATCAAATCAAATACAATTGGTGATCGAGATTTTATTAAATTCCTTGTGTATGGAATGAATCCTATATAGGTGAAAGAAAGAGACTTCTTGATGGAAGGTTTTTGGAATATTGAAAATGCTCGTAGAGAGCGGAGTCATAAAAATCGTGTATTGCCAAACAGGCCTGGCTAAACACGATAGAATACAGTGGTAAATTATACACACAAGGAACAACACTGAAGAATAAGAAAATTCAAAGAAGCACTTCTACTTGGACGTTTATTAAATGCTTCCCTTGACAATGGTAAATTACACAACCCATAGAAAGAGGAGTTGAACACGGCGAATGTATGTGTTTCAGGAGAGTTCGAAGCATACTAAATAATATTATCCGTGGACGATGCTTTCCGGTAAACCTCAAACTATCCTACTGTGTTTCCTCGGTAGCAGAAGGCCAAGAAACGGTAGTTTTCCTTCATCTTCCATTTCCAATGTAAACTCAATATAAGGGTGCAACGAATTGTAAAAACTGTTCCAACTGTTCTGTTCTGTTCTGTTGCCATTCCACACAATGCAAATATCATCCACGTACCTTTTATGTGCTGTTAGGAAGGAGGCAAAACAACTTTAAACTGATGATGAAATTGACTATTGTCCTACATAGTAATACATTTTAATGTTGTAAATATCAAAGAATAAAGCTCTTTAACTAGCTAAATGATCACTTTTATATTTAATTTCTGAACTTGCAATTGGCATAAAGACCAAGAGGTAATGTTCTTTTTTGTACTAAGCTTGTGTTAAATTCTATCAATATAGCGTCACTGGCATGCTGACCCGTAATAAACAAAACAGACTAAAACCTTATATTATATACTTATGACATAAATAGTTGTATAACCAGAATCAAGTTAAAGTTTTTATATTTTCTGGAGACCAAATCCAATGTGATAATCAAATTGCAAATTTTTATAGAGATAGCTTTTAATTCACATCCTATTTTTTGAAACTGTCTGCTGCGGTCTTCCTAATAATATTTTATTTTTACAAATTTTCACCCATTATTTATTGCATGATGACAGAATATAACATACCTTACTAGGCCGCAATTAGACAGTTGACGCAAATTTGGTAAATATTGTATTGCTTCGATATATAAAAATAAGGACCTTTATTCAGGCCGTAAAAAATATGGCACTAAGCAATTCAGACTTTATAAACTCTGTTATAACAATTTGCAGCATATAGGTAGATAATTTTATTAAATTCCTATATATACCTATATAGGTGAAAGAAAGAGACTTCTTGATGGAAGAATACCGAAAATGCACGCAGAGAGCAGAGTCATCAAGATCGGGTATTGCCAAACAGGCCTGGTTAAACACGATGGAAAACAGTGGTAAATTATACACACAAGGAACAACACTGAAGAATAAGAAAATTCAAAGAAGCAGCAGTTATTCAATATAACAAAGGCATTTTACAGCAAGCCGAGTATTGAAATATCCAGTGTCTGGCGACCTCTATTTGGACGCCCTCTCTCAAACCAGTGACTATTGGACGGGCCTTCACGCATTCAATAGCGTCTCTGCGTTGGACGGGTGACCAGGAGAGAATATTTAACGCTCCCCCTGCCAGTACTCCCACTTGCCTATTTTCTCACATAATTTTCAACATATTGATGAGTAAAGAATAAAAAGATGCATATATTTTTTTATAAAATGATCTAGTTGAAATCACGTTGAAAAAACTGCTTATTAAAACGAAAGATATATTTTTTTTACCAGTTTTAGGAACTTTATGACTAAAATAGGTCTTCTGAGTTTTTCGTTGGCAATATTGCATAATTTTAACTATATACGAGTTAAAAAAATATGTTTGGCATTTTTCATCTTTCGGATGCCTCTGTGTGGTTTTAAGATCTTGCGCCGCTGTGCCTTGCACGACTTTACAAATATCGAAGGCACGACCCTGTTTTTGAAACATTTATTAACATCTAGGGCCAGATGTTTTGACTTATTTTATATTTTTGCCTATAATACGGTGTGTTAAACAATTAGACAGTGACATGTTTTGCCCATTTCTTCAATGATTTGTTTTTCATATTCCGTATATTTTGAGAAGTTAATAATAATGATAATAACAATATCCTTTAACTGTTTTGTTCGCTAGCTCTGATAAGATGTATGTAAGCTGCCTTAATCCTTCGTGCTTCGAGAAAAAAACCAAATCAAAACTAATCTAGCCCTGATGAAGCACGGCGAGTGTCGAATCGTCGACAATTGATTTAAAATAATAAACAACCTTTCGTCTAAACAAGCTTTTCCTATGTTTCCATTACGTTTCTTAAAACTGAACTTAAATAATAGCCAATGGTAACCCACATTTTTCCCAAAATGTTACCGAAATGCATCTTTATGGTTGCAAAATCGACACACTTTCATACTCAATATGGACACAAAATATATTTATACAATTTATTTGCATAATGGCCACAATATATCAATTATTACTTTTGTTCCAAATGAGAAATATGCATATTTAAGTTATATAGGTGAACTTATCGGTGCACTCAAAATTTCTGATAATAGTTGATAAAATACTTTTAAAAACCACACGCGCCTTAAAAACAAATATTTTTAAATATTTAATCTAAAAATATTTAAATATTTTTATTTATTTTTAAAATATTTAAAAAAAAACAGGTGCTAATATATTTATTATTTGTTCAAAATGAGCCAGAAATTTAAATTAAAATAATTTTATTTGTTACACCATTGTTATCAAATTAAGGATTGTGGAATTATCTTAACAAAACATGGCGTCTTAATGATTATGTCGAACTGAACACAAGTTTCCTAAAATAGCCCCTTTTGTTTCCAAAAATTGTCTAACTTGACATATAAGAACCGGGGGAAACATTTTAGGCTCGTGTTTCCGTTAATTGATCAAAATTGAAACATTAATGCTAACTTTATTGGCTTATCCAAACTATCAAAACGGCGAATGAGACATGTTTCTAGGCCATTGTACCAGTAATTGCCTACGCCCATTGGTACAATGTCTACTTGTGAGGCCGTTGCAAGCAATGTTCTATTATCTCTAGGTAGATAACAATGACTATATTTTTTTTAACAAGATGAGTAGCTCATTTAATGAGCAATGCGTAATTTTATATGTCAGTGCCCAGATTTTCAAATTCTCCATAAACGACACTTATGTTTTCGCTTCATCTTCAAAATCACTTTTGTCATCATTCAAATTATAACTGCACTCATCATCATTAAAAAAGTTATTTTCAGATTTGGAATTCAACCGTACATTCTTATTGATGTTTTGCTGACACGGACTGAATGCTGTAGTCTCGTTTTTCATCCCTGAAAACAGGTTTTTTTATTTAAATTCGCAGAATCAACTATATTTAATGGGCAGTTTACTCATCTAGGGTAAACTAAAACATTTTGGAAACAAAATGGAAACCAGGTGTATGAAATGTGCCCATCTAACATTCCCAAAACAAAATAAATATTTTGCGTTTAAAATGTGTCTATTCAACACATTTTAGTAACACAGCGGAAACCATATTTTTGGACAAAATACAGACACGTGTTGGAAAAATGTCGACACCATAGTGTCCGAATTTTGTTACTGAGTCCAAACTAGCACACTACGGGAACATTCTGGGTATATGGTGTTTAAAAGATTACTTATTAGGCACAAACTCTTCTTTAACAAAATTGAGTTGATGTCGACATATTTTTTAAAATCTGACTCGCTGTCAAATAGGGCACGATTCCAAGAACAAGTGTCGACGCTATTTAGACATAAGAAAACTGAGCCCAACTTCGAACACATTTTGCTCGTGCATGGAAAGTGGCATATAATATACGGGTGTGATGTTTAACGCATGAGGTGTAAGCCGTCGTGCGTAAATCATGCTTTTTCCAGGAAGTTGTATACAATATTTTTCCCACGACACTTAAAAAAACAATAAAAACACTTATTTATTACATATCCTTTAAATGATAAAACTTTATAATATTGACATACGCCATATTTAAATTAAGCAACGCTCCACCCCTTTGCCGTTTTGCTTTACCTGACTACTTAGGAACATTTTAACGTTTAACCCGTCTGATGTTGGAGCCGATTCTATGGAAATTACATTATTAATAATATTCTTAATTTTTACAATAGTAACGTTTTTTCTGCGAGCATTAGTACAAATAAAGGTTTTTTTTAATTACAGAGTAACAGAATAAGCAATTTTTAAAAGTTTGTTATCAACAAACAAAGCAGACTTTATGATATACAATGATGTGCGTTATTTTCTTAACACACGTGTGTGTTATTATTTGTTTTCGCGCCTACTTTGTCCGGTTGTTAAATATGTTTTTTTGGAGGGTTGTGGGAAAAAAATAAGCAACTTTTTCATATAAATTTTATTTACATTTCACACAATGGGGGTACTTTACTCTTCACCAAGGAATGCCTTTTTGTAAGTTACTGCTGGTCGGGACGCCAGTGCTAACTTTTGATAAATGGAAGTTAAGTTCTTGATCATACACTAACTTTTATAAAGAATAAAATTTCCTGAAAACTTACAAATAAAAATACCATACCACTCCTTTGGACCAGGCTTTAAAAGCATATGAAGTCTTAAGGTTAGTTTTAGTAGTTTGTGCCTAACGACAACTAGAGATACTGTAAGAAATATAACTGGCAAATCATTTTTAATTCTTTTTAACTACCTTCAAAATTTTAATAATCATATCCAGGAATGTTTTAACAAAATTTCTCCTTGCGCAAAATCAAAGCAAAATGTAAAAAAATATGGATAAGAGCTGGAATTAGAACATCTTCAACATATTTCGGAGTCTTATATTTCCATAATTATTTTAATAACTATAGAAGTATTTACAGACGTGTGGTTAAGGCTGCCAAAAATCTTTATTACTCAGAGCGAGTAAGGAAGGCCCACAATAAAAGTTGGGAACATTGGAACATCATTAATGATCTCAAACGTGGAACAAAAAATTCGACTTAAGTAAATACAGGTGATAACACTTTAAACACTTATTACTGAGAAGTTAACAAGTAATTTAAAGTCCCAAATGGATCCCTTATCATATCTACATATATCAGTTCGTGACTCTTTTTATATGGTTCATACTGACATAAATGAAATAAAAACAGTATTTAGAGATATTAAAAATAAAAAATGAACAGAGTTATTGGGTTTGCGAAACGCTACAATATTCTAAGCAAGCAACAGTATGGTTTTAAGGAGGCCAAGTATACGTGAGTTATTTTCGGCTTTTTGGAGAATCTGTACCTCAGACTGAACGAGTGTGACCTGGCAGGAGCAGTGTTCTGTGATTTCTCCAAGGCGTTCGATTGCGTATTTCATGAAATACTGTTGGGAAAGTTGTTTCACTATTCTTTTAGAGGTGTTACATTAAACTGGTTTCGGTCCTATCTTTTTGATAGTCTGATATTTTGGAAGTCAGACATGAGGTACTTCAGGGGTCTGTGCTTGAACCGATCTTGTTCCTAATCTACATTAACGACCTTGTTAGACTCGAAATTCATAGACGCTTTACAGTTTTTGCGACGCCACTGTTTTATGGGGTCACAGGATAGCTGATCAATTAATGAATATTGTTACAGACGATTTGTACCAAATTAAAGAGTGGTATGATTCTAGTCTCTTATGCATGAATGTTTGCAAAACAAGTATGTGGAGTTTTAAATTTAATTGTGGTGACATCAATCTCGCACATTAAAAGTAAAAAACTTAATACGTTTCTTGGCAAATAAACTAAAATTCCATGAATATATATATATATATATATATATATATATATATATATATATATATATATATATATATATATAATATATATATATATATATATATATATATATATATATATATATATATATATATATATATATATATATATATATATATTAACTGAACTTGCTCGAGGCTGCTATGCAGTCAGAATTATTCGCTGTGAGTTGGGAGAATCAGCAGCAAAAAGTTGTCCATTTTTCATTACTTGAAAGAATGTCATTTAAGATATGGAATTGCTTTGTGGGAATTTGTGATTTATTCTCCAAAAAAGAGCTTTACTCTCCATCTATGAAGCTAATACCAGAGAACATTGCAAACCCTTATTTATGAGTCAGGGTATATCAATATTTCACTGCTTGTTTATTCTGGATACTGTCTCTTTCATTTTTAAAAAGTATGGTAATACTAAAGAGGTTGTAAATCCATACAATACGAGACAAACTAACCATCTACCACTGCCTCCACCAAGAACTCTCTAATATAGGAAAATATTAAAATATTTAACAGTTTGCCACAAAACATTAGAGATTCTGAATCTCATATTAAGTTCCTGAGATCGGTTTCAGTGTATCTTAAAAGTAAGGCATATTATAGTGTACCTGAATATTTTAATAATCGCATATAGGTTTACCTATGATATGTTTTTGTTTGTTGCATAATATTTTGGTTTTTTATGTACATTTCACTTATTAACTGATTTGTTTTTGTTGTCCTGTTTGATTTTTCTTAGTGTTTTTTATTCATATATTTCTTGTTTGCCTTTGTAGGTTTTTTTATTGATGCTGTGTATAGTGTAGGATATAGCAATTTTAATTTAGCTGAATTTTTATCTTTTTACTAATTTTACTGTAAACAATAAAGCATGTTTGACTTTGACTTTGACTTTATACAAGACGAAACGTTGCGAATAAAGTTACAATAAAAACCATACTAGTCCAAGAAGTAAGTTCTTTTTACAGTAAAATAAAAATTCGATATAGAGCAATATTATTTTTTTAGCTTCCATGATAAACACGCTACAGTGTATTATAGATCTAGAGATTTTCATCCTTTCAAATTACTTAAAAATGTCTAGTTGCTAAATAGAAGGCAATTCGCAGAACTGTACCGAAACTAACAGTCATAATAAAAAACGGAACATTATCTAAATCTCCTTATATTAATCTAAACAGCATTCGGATTCTCGTTTGCATCAGCTTTAATCTGGATTTATGCAGCGGATGCACTCTCTGGAGATATTTTGCGGTTAATTCATGTTTAATAAATCAAAATTAAAGCAATTATAACCCATTTAATGCATCATTTTATGTTTATTTTAATAAAAACTTGATATTATGAGTTAAATTTTCTAAAAATATTAGTCGTTTCTAAAATATTAGTTATTTGAGTATTTAGAGCGCAAAGTAATGGATTTCCGCTTGAATAAGAATTATGACCTTTCAGAATCGGTAATCTTATTTTGCTCTCGAAAAAAACACGTAACAGTCGCAGTTTAATAGTTAAAACTTTTTTTTTCTATGGTCTGAAATCTGCAGATAAGGTAATTTTCAACATATATTCGGGCAGTGCACCATGGAGCAAGAACAAACGTACGACTGTCGATTATTTTCTGTTACCATGGAGAATAAGTGGTATTCGTAGTCGTGGCACACTTTTTGGAATTTAGTTAGTATTTTCACTAAACTGATAGATAAAAAATACATATTTCTTCTGTGGTTACAATAAGAATAGTTATTGTAATTATATTGTTTTAACAGTACAAATTTAACATTTTACTTGATGGTATCTAAACATTAACATACTTATTGATATATCTTCTGTTATTGACATTTCAGCAACTAATGTGAATGGACCCGATTAACTTAAATATTGTGAGTTACGTCAGCGTTTGATGAATTATCAACTGATGTAGATGAACAAGATGAACCCAAAATCTTTCTGGGCTATGTCAATATGTTACTAATAAACTCATTTATTATCCTTCTACACCACTACTTAAAAGAGAAGCCGATATTCGCCTAAAGCAGTGACTAGTATATAATTCGGGGTTCGGTAATTTTAGATATGTTGCGATGTCCGAAGAAATTTTTGCAATATAATTCAACCCAATAACTTGATTATGGCAACTTTCTTTTACATATTGAAAAAAGAATCGACATAGGGTTGCTTTTATTGACCTTAAGTTGCATTATTTCCTATAGAACGACAAATAATCTATTGGGTCATCGCTATTAGTTATTGTAAAAATACGGCCTCTTTTCGTCTTCGAATCTGGAATTTGCACACTAAGCATCGAGTCTTCATACCCAATGTCCTCGATAGTCATTTGAACGAGTTCGTCCCGCCTCCAGGAATTCCGAAAATCAGAACATTTTTTTTTAAATAGATTGATAGAGAAATGATTGATCAGGCGCATCTTGTTAGAACTTTTTTTATGTCTTCTTGAGTACAAATTTTAGATTTTTTGGCATTGTAGCCATCACTCTGTGGTAGTAAATAGGAAAAAATTTTCTTGTAGTGTTTTATATCGATGTTTAACACTGTTTTTCCGATAAATATGCAAGCAAGACGTTTTCAAAAAGCCTCGGTACAGTCTTCTCATTACACCAGCTTCTGAATAGGTGGTATTGTTTTTCAAATTTATTTCTGGTATTCTCTGGTAGTAATAATTATTATTATTAAATAATTATTATATTCATTTTACAGCACGAGAAGAAAAAATAACTTTAAGTTGTCGGGTCAGTACGCGAACGATTGTAATTTGTTTTCGGTTGCCATGGGAGCTATTCATAGCCCGCTCGACGGAAAAAGTGACAGTTTTCTTTTCCATGCGCGCTTTAGAGCGCAAAATAAGGGTCCTGCGGCATTCATCGATTTCAGGGACGGATCTACAATTACGCTCATGAGGTTTCAGCGTCGGGTCCCCGAGCGAAAGGGGGCCCGCAGGAACTTCATTATCTAAAAAACATTGTTTATACACATAGTTTCGTGTTTCTCTTTTTTAAATTCTAAAAATAAATAAACAAGAGCAAATTAAAAATCCCCCTATTACTTACATATTATTATTACTAACTCCAGCTTTTTATTTTGTGATTCTGTTAATGTTATTTATTAGTTTATTATTATAAAATCCACAAGAAATATATTGCTTTCCGAGCAACTAACTTTTTTGGTTTTGTTCATTTTATGTCATGTTTTTTTACTTGTACTTAAGTAAGTAATAAACATTTTTATTTTTTAATACTTAATTATTATAAAAAAGTCTTTTATGTTAAAAAATAGAGAACATTTGTTGTTTCGAATAAATAAACTTTAATTGTCGATAAAAAAATTTAAAAAGTTTTACAATACATACGGGGGGGATCGATTTTGCGATTTCATTTGAATTTAGGAATTAGTTATTTTGCTCGCGCCAGCAGAAAAATAATATTTTCGCTTTTCAAAAACTGTACCCCCCTTGTATAGTCGACAAAAATATTGTTAGAAATAGAAATGTATAGAAATAGAACTGTATAGAAATAGAACAAATTTGACGTGTTCCACTGCTAAAAAAATCTTAAAATTTTAATTTTGAATTTAGAGGGCTGATTCACCCTCTTGGCCCTATATACAGGAAAATGCTTTTATAGGAAAAGGTAAAATAAATTTACATGTTTTACCCCTTTATAAAAAAGTTATGCGTCATGTAAATAAAAAATATTTTTATTTTTGAGCGACGTTTCTCTTCAGGGCTGCTTTATAGACTGAAAAAAAAAGTTTTTATTTACAAAAAGATAAAAGAAATCTGTGTTTCACGTTTTTTTTTTCACTAACAGCTTTAAAAAAGTGTTTTCGTTGTTAGGGTGCTGTTTCATATCCCTAGGATTACCCGGAATACTGAAAAAATATATTTATATACAGTGGCGGCTATTCGGGTGAAGTGCTACTTCACCAGGAAAAATAAACAAGCAAACATCTAACTACATTTATTATATATCTCTTAAAATTTTAGCTTTTACATTCATTTATTCACCTAATTGGTAAAAAATTAACTGTACACGTCGAATACATATTTTACTTGACCGTTGGCGGCACGTCTTTTTAAAACTTTCAATCGAACTGTATTATAACAACTATAACAGTGGCGCAAACCGCTTCGACTTTGCTGGAGGTGCTATGTTTAGTTTACGATTGACAACGCGTACACGATGACGTCGAGGGCATGGAAGAATAATGTTAGCCAGCGCCATACAACGCTCTCAGTGAATTGCTACGGCAGTACACTACACCCACGTGTTTTTCAAGTTAGGGTGGTTGATACTTTTATTTTCGCGAATTTCGCTGCAACCGGTGAGTTCCTTTGTAGTTTGTTTGACTGTTTTGTGTTATATTTATTTCTGGTGTTGTTACAACTTTATTTGGTGTCGGGTTTATTAATGTACATTATTAGTTGACTATAATATTTAAGCTTTAAAATGAATCCGATCACGGATGTGGTTTGCATTTTGTTGGAAACTCCATTTAATCGTAAAGTAATAAGGTCAGAGGGATGTATTAAATGTAGGGCAGCCAAGGTTTGACTTGACAATTTCCGCAAAAAAAGAAATAAAAAAAAGTGGCAGAATATGGAATGTAAGTTTTAAATCGTCCTGGTTTTCGACGTACAAATTGTTATGTAGTAGTCAAATATTACAAAAATTGTTTTGTTGGCCTTGTTTACTATTTTCCAATAAATATTCAGTGTAGAATAAGGAAGGTTTTGCAGGTATGTTAAATATATCAAGGTCTCTCATCTACATTTGTAAAAAATCAAAGCACTATAGCATAGGCTTTAAAAGAAAATGCTAAACTGTATAAAATACACTTTAACGAAAACGTCCGATTAAATAGACTATTTATGTGCTTGGTAATTGACGCAGTTTTGTACCCTGCAAAACAAGAGTTAGCTTTTCGTGACCATGATGAGAGCAGCGAGTCAATAAACAGGGGGAATTTTAAACAGCTTTTAGGTTTATTAATATCGAAAAGTTCCCAAGAACTAAAAGATTTTTACTGGTGACTCGAAAACTATTCAAAACGAAATAATTGAATGCATTTCTGATTATTTAAATGATCATGTAAAAAATGAAATAATGAACACACAGTTTTTTTTTCTGTGCAAGTGGATGACACCATTGATATTACACAAACCTTCCAGTGCTCCATAATTTCAAGATTCGTTAATTCAGAAGGTTCAGTAGTCGAGAGATTCTTAGGATTTTATAATGTCAGCTCCGATAGAACGTTGGGGAATTTATATTCTCTATTGGATCAAATTTTGGACCAATTTGACTATAAACATAAATTAATAGGGCAATGTTACAATGACGCAAGTGTGATGTCTGGCCATCTAAATGGCCTTCAAAAAAAATTAAAGAAAAAGGCCCACAGGATGTATTTGTTCATTGTCTTGCGCATCGTCTTAACCTTGTGCAAAGCAAGGTCTAAAAAATATGTCTAAATGTCGAATTTTTTTTGCAAGTCTTAGTGGTATTCCCTCATTTTCTCATCACTAAGCCAAACGAACGTATGCTCTTACATCTGCATCTACGAGGCGTATACCAAAAATTACAGAAACTCGTTGATCTTCAAATTCGAAGTTAGTAAATGTTTGTTCAAGACTGGAATAAATTAAAAGACGTCTTTGAATTTATTACAAACTGTGATAAATCTGATGAAAAATCAATCCGGCTTACGAAAGGATTTTTAGGTGAGATGAACGATTTGGAATTCACGTTTTTGGCATTAGTGTTTAATGACGTTTTCTCAATCACGGATATACTATTTGACGTTCTTCAAAAAAAATCGCTTGACATTCATTTTTGCATATCCAATATAAAACGCTGTCGTGAGGAGCTCTGTAAAAATTGAACATTTTTTTTAGTATTATGTTTGATAAAGCACATTCTATCACAGAAATAAATCATTACAAACGTAAGCTAGTTAAGCTTTCACCTGAAGAAATTAGGGCTAAGTATAGAACCCTTTTTTATGAAATATTGGACCATATTTTAATGGAAATGACACTAAGATTTCAAGACTGTCAAAAACTTACATTTTATGTTTGGCAGATTCTGCTAAATTTTCCGAATAGAGTTTAAATTTTCCGACTGGCCCGTTTGAAAATTTGTTACAGTTATATGGGGAAATACTTTCAAAAAGTCAAAGACTTAAAAATGAGCTTGGTCCTATTTTTGCCAAAGAGAGTAATTGGAATATATGGCTGCAAGAGCAAGTGAAACAAATTAATGAAAATAAAGATATTTTTACCGAAGCATATAAACTGTTTTCCCTTATTTTGACAATACCGTCGACAAGTGCTTCAGTGGAAAGAAGTTTTTCTTACCTCAAACGTATAAACCTATTTAAGAAATACATTATCTCAGGAAAGACTTACTTCTCTAGGCAATATTTCGATTCAAAAGGAATTTCTGGAGGAGATTAGGGCAATTCGTCCATTTTATGAGGATGTTATAAATAAATTTGCTGCTATGAAGGATAGGAGAATTGATTTATTAGACAAAATTTAGGTAAATCGTAAAAAAAATATTTTACCCCCTCCACATATAAAAAAATTCTGGAAAAAAAAATATTGCGACATTTTCTTGCTTATTTTGCACTTCACTTACTTTTTCACCCGCGAGCCGCCACTGTATAATGTCATTCTTTTTTAAATCAATCTCATTTTTCAGATAAGCAAAAATTTTTATGAAGAATAACTTTTTCGCCATTAATCCTAAATAAAAAATATTTAAGCCAAATCCACGCCCACGCTGTATAGCCCATATAGTATATTAATAATAGAACATGAGCTGTTATACGAATATGTAATAAGTTCTCGTTACCGCGGCAACTCATAACAGATAAAACATTAAAGTGAAGTTGACTGTATATTAATTATAATAACTTCTTTGTCTAGTTTGGCGAGCTCTCGGTTTAAAAGAAGTATCATATTTCCTAATATAATGTTCCGCTCTTATTATAAAAAACCGAAGAATAAAAACAAAGAGCTAAACTTGCAATCAGTACATACATAAAAAAACAATTACCTCTGTATTGTAACGACTATATGTTATAAAAAAAGGGATGTCAATCATATTCATGAAAATTATGCATGCATACCGTGTGTAAATTTAAAGTACAAAGAGGTGTTCAGGCGTAACAGGAAGTCGTGTCCCCTGCAAACGTGAATCAAAGTTTTTATAAAGTTTTGAATTTATAATGGACGCTGTGGGTGTAATTCTTCGGTTAGAAAGTTCAAAATATTCAAATTAGTTTAATGGACTCTTCGTGACTGCTTTCTCTTAACAATTACAAAATGGTTTTATTAATTCTTTCAAGTTGTGTTTCGTTTTATGACGGCTTAAAATAGCTGGTAAATAATATGGACACAAAAAAGATGAAATAATATTAATATTAATTTTGCCACCTGTCTTGTAGTTTTTATTATATTTTTTGGTACATAGTCGATCTAACTGGGAGATTGACGTCAAAGAAACTCTAATTTTCCATTAAGAAAATCCTAACATCGACACCAGAACTTTTCATTTTACATTTATGATGTGTATAGCGAAATGCAAATATTCAGCTATAGAAGATTTTTTTATGTTTGGACATACCACGAAGGCCACGAAGGCCACTAAGGCCACGTGGCCCCTTGGTTGCTTTTTTGATGACCCATGCCCTGTATTACAGGGCGCGGACTCGGACTTTCCGTCGACGTTTCCAAATACCGGAACACACATTTGCACTTCACGGTACCTTTATAGAGAGCGCGGTAGTACTACCACGGAGCACGATCTTCCCCGGGTTCGAGATCGGACCAACGCAAGTCACCACCGCATTTCTCCGACACAATTTTGTTTGTTAGTACACCATTCATGTTTTCTAAGAGAATATCGAAGTAAATCCAAATCGCGTTTTATAATGTTTTAGTTAGGAGCAAAAAAATATGTCCTGAGTAAAAGTATATGTTTTTTTTGTTAAGATTATCGGAAAGTCAGTATTTTTTCATGTTTAATGACTTCCTGTTTCAAAAATGTTTATCTATTTGTTTACTAAAGAACTGGTGAGTTTTCAATATTCTGTGTAAATAAATTTAAATAATATTTGTTTTAACCTAAATGGTCTTTTTGTGCTAAAAAAAGTGTTTTTCGAGGTCAGCCGACATACTTTGTATTTGGCTGAACATATGGCTCGTCCGCTAGACTAACGGGGTTTCTGACGGTGATCCACATCGACCGGTCACTACTGCAGATATCATGTGATTTGTGCAGCAGCAGATTCAAGAATTCAAATTCACTCCGATATTATCTTAAATCTAGTGAAGAGTTAATATCCAAGGTGGACATCTGTCTCCCCTCCTCTTTAGCCTCTATAGCTGTTTCGAAAACTCAGAATTTATCTTATATGCTGATGATTTAAAAATATTTAAAAGAATAGAAAATAATGACGTCACTTATAAGTTACAGGAAGACCTAAACAGATTTTATGATTGGTGTAATGCTAACAGAATGATTTTAAATGTAGAGAAATGCAAAAGTACCAGATTTAGTAAGTCACCAAACTGCGGTAAAATTAACTCTCTTTTTAACATTTCAATAATAGAACAGGTTGACATAATAAGAGATCTTGAGGTTCTCATTGACTCTAAACTCACATTCTCGATGCATATTGAAAATTCGTAACAAAGCTTTGAAAATTTTGAATTTTATAAAGAGGAACACAAGAGACTTTAAAAATATCAATTCCATAAGACTTCTTTATACATCTTTAGTGAGACCACATTTAGAGAACTGCTCATTAGTTTGGAATCCACATTTCAAAACACCTATATTGACAAACTTGATAGTGTGCCAAGAAAATTTCTTCGTTATTTTGCCTTTAAATCATACTTTCAATTAGATAATAACATTAACTATAGTTTATTAGAAAATCATTCAAGATTATTTTTTACTATAAATTGCTTAACAACTTTAGTGATTATCCTGAATTGTTATCCGAGCTGCAACTGCACATTCCATCTAGATTATTAAGAGAAAACAGAACCTTTGAAATAAAATTTCACAGAACCTCGTACGGACCAAATTCGCCAATTTCCAGAATAATGAAAAATGCTAATTTATTCGACTGTGGTCTATTCCATATATCATTAAACTCACTAAAGCTTAAACTTAAGAATACAAGACTTTTTGCCTCTCAGAGCGGATTATAGTCAAAATATTTGTTATTTAGTATCGTCCCTTATCGTTTTATTCATGACTCGTGTTATTTTGACTTGTAATTGTATTCATGTTGGGTTGACTTTTACCTGTATTTCTTAGTGTTATATATTATTATTAATGTTAGTACTAGTATTAGTTTTTTAAATTATACTTTGTACGTTTGGGTCCTAGTCCTTCATATACTTTATCACAGTAACAAGAAATCAACAAGTGTCATGGTTCATGGGTTCAATCTCTTTTATCCCTGTGTGCATAACATGTAAAATGGGGAAATATAATCTAAACGTATGGAAATATCGACAGAACAATTATGTTTTAATAACCAACTTACAGTTTCTCAACTATTAAAAATTAAGAAAAAAAGATGTGTTAGAACACATAAATGAACTGATTTACATTAGCTTACCTTTTAATCGAAAAGTAAAACTGAATAAAGTAAAAAATACTCACACCATCCTACAACACAATACTTTAGTTTGATTTTTGCCTCTTTAAGCCAAAATATGAATGTTAAAAAAATTGCTAAATTCCCTTTACCCAAAACTTCCTTCATTATGAATCTTTTCTTTTATTAGGAATAGTAAAGTGTGTCTAATTTAATTCCACAAGGCATTTAGTTACACATTTATACTGTCTTCAGACATTTTTATTGGGTGCCACTTTGTTTCGCCCCATCGGATTCGTACGAATATTTTACCAGTTTCAACCTATACCACACTGGATTATTGGGCATAATTTAAAATAAACTGAATAAGTAGTTTTTAACTGATTTTAAGACCGCCATTTTCTTCCGTCATATTGAATTCGTACCGGTTTATATATCACATTTAATTTTTCTGCAAAATTTGAAGTCAACTGGTTAAGAAGATTTTTTTGCGGTAATTTTTAACGTTTTATTTGGCCGCCATTTTGTTTCGCCATCTTGATTTCATATCACAATTTTACCAGTTCATCTCTATATCACACTTAATGCTTGCGCAAAATTTGAAATTCATTTTTTTATTAACAATTTTTTTAACATCTCACTAGATCGCCATTTTGTTTCGGCACATTGCATTTTTGCCAGAAGATTTAAATGAATCGGGTAAGTAGTTTTTTAGCTGTGCGGTGGATTGGTAGACAAGCAGACAGATCAATAGACAAGCCAACTGAATTGAGAAATTTTATTTGACCGCCATTTGATTCCATCATCTTGAATTCGTACTACAATTTTACTAGTAGATCTCTATACCACAATTAATCCTTGCACAGATTTTGAAATCTATGTACACTTCCCCCGCCAATAAGTTCCGTAGAAGGATAAGTTTAGCCAATTTGATAGCCTGACAATGTTTCAGTCAGTTATTTTCCAATTTTGATGAAATTTTAGCTGTGTTTCGGAATGTTACCCTGAAGATTATTTAACAAAAAATACTGATGGCTTGAACATTGTACAGGCAGAATTAAAACTTACTTTTTTCTCCTTAACTTCTTAGGGTTTGGTTTAAAAGGTGACCTTTTCTTAACAAAATGATTTTGAATCAAGTCAATGTCTGTTTTCTAACACAAGCTACAAATATTTAAAGAAAGTATTGCTTTTTGTCCAACTTTATTAACAAAATCAGAATGGTATGATAATATTAAGATATTGGGGATTCGAAAACTAAAGAACAAGTAACTACAGTAAACAGACATCAAAAATCAATAGCACTATTGCCACTTCTATCATGGGACATGGCATGCTTTCAATGCAATTTGCAAAGCCTTCTTGGGAATATTTTGAAATTCTTCGAGAAGAGCTGTTTCTAATTCCGGCAACGTTTTTACGTTTCGATTACGAACACATCTACCAAGCATATCCCATACGGGTCCAATGGGATTTAAATCTAGGCTTCTCGGGACCTCTCCAAGCCCTGAATATTAACTTGGTCTAAGTATTCTGTAACAAGCCTTGTATTAATCGAAAATCGGGTCCAATGATGTGGGCGAAATGAATGACGTGATACATAACGGTCGCCAATTAAAGACCCATTTTCAATAAGGTTTATAGGGACATGCAATGATACCCCAGTCCATGACCATGACACTACGCCTCCAAATGGGATTCTTTTGGAGCATTGTGCAAATCGTTCACCTGGCCTCCTCCAGATACCAAATGATTCCTGTATTATATTTGATATTTTTGTTCAAAATTTGAGAAAAAAGGTATAAAGTCGTTTCTAATAATTTTTCTAACATTTCACTAGATCGCCATTTTGTTTCGTAATATTGGATTTTTACCAAAATATTACCATATCCCCATATAACTCTCAATTTTTGACTAAACTTTGAAGTCATGTTTTTCAGCATCTGGGGACCCTGAAACGTAAAGATCCGAAAAAATCTCAAAGGCTGATTTTTCAAGATTATAATACTTCCCTTTTAAGAGGGAAGTAAGACTCTTAAGTTTAGTAAAAGTTACTGTTTTTGCTTATTTTCAAAACTAAGAAACCCAAACACGTAACAAAAAGAGTTTAAGAGTTTTTTATACATTTCCAATTCAGAGGGAGGAGCTGTTATTTTATAGAAAGACCATTTTCTTGTAATACTTTTTCTTCTGGAATATCTTGTTCTTGCACTAAAAACTTATAGCCACATCTGCATTGTTCCTATATATTTAATAAACGCCATGCCAAACCGACTACCTCGTTTGCAGTTGGAATATAATGCATGCCGTTTGAATGGCACTAGCAGTAAATCTACTAATATCTAAAGTAATACCTTAATATATATTTCAAATAAACGTACCCAGACTTAGGGAGAATTATATGGTTTGACCATAATATATTTAATACTCCAATTCACCCCTTGAACCAAGCATGTTTTGAGATTTATTTTTCATTTATAACATATTTAACCTTTAAGACAGTTAAATATACTACAAATGCAAATTAAAACAAATCAATATTAAACATGTATGTTTATCTGATTAATCTAATAAGTTCAAATGTGGTTACCTGCTCTCAAAACTAAAGTTTAGAGTCCTTTTGTCCCACTCACGAATCCGAATTACATGATATTTACCCCCACCAGAACAAATATTTATAGACATTCTCCCTTAATTGGATCTATTTTCTAACAATAATCTAAGCTAACTTAACGTATAAACTACCCTCCCTGATGGATAAAATGCATATTCAGAGCTCCATAGTCAAGTTAGCTTATATTAGTGTTAGTAAATAGGATGTAGGTTTAAGCACAGATAAATATTAGATGTTAGTATTATTTTGTTTCCAAAATTATATATTATTCTCTGTAATGTTCCTGTACTATAATTGGGTTAAGCAACTATGCCATATAGCCTGTTATACAGAGTACTTAAACAAATACTAATAAAAAATAATAGCTGAAGTTATTATTTTATATTATTCGTTGCTAGTTCAAACCAAAGAGAAAAGAGGGAGTGTGTCAAACAATATATTACAACCACCATATCGTCCAGAATATTATTTATAGATAATATTCCAGACCTGCTGAAGGCTTAGAAATCAAAGATTTCCAAAGTTTTTCCTATCTACTGAGACCATTGTCTAGGTATATGTGAAATTTCAACTGTATAACTCTTCTAAAAGTCGGTTTCCTTTTCCTGATAAACCAACTGACACTGTGCTTTATATGTATAGGTAAACCGAATATACTAGAATAAAACTCAAATAATCTACAGTGGCTGGACATGTCCAACGAGAGGGCCGGGAAACGGAAAAAAGTCGGGAACAACGGTGAAGGCAAAGACTTGATTTGACTGCAGCACAATCAAAAAGGACAAATAATTGATGTCTTTTGCCAATTTGTTAACTTATCGTGAAATTGATCGTTTAATTTTAAACCCAATGGTAAAAAAATAATTAACCATTTCTGAATGGAACAAATAAAAATTAGGATAGATAGACAGATAGGATGTTGTCGAATTAGTCTTTTATGGACTCATCCTACCGGACATTTGCATAAAAAGAAATTTCTTCTTCATGCAAAAAAATCCGAGGGAAATTATTGAGGAAACATGTAGACTAATTTATCTCCAATAGTTTTCGATACATAATATAAAAATAGATTTCAAGCAACAAAAGAAATTGTGTCATTTACCTTAATTTATTATAGTCACTTAGATAAGATTTCATGGTGCAGGGTCACATCAGCGCGCTGACTACAAAAGAAAACAAAGTTTAATCTGCAGGTTAAGATAGGTCAATTTCTTAAATAATTTTTAGTAAAATTATAATTAGGCATTCTTTTCAGTTTAAAAACATTTTTTTCAAATTTTAAAGTAATGCGAATACTTTTAAAATGATGCTTTTTGTTGCAGAAAAAGGTGATGTCAAGTAAAAAGATAATCATCGTAGCGTGCCTGTTAGCAGTTTGCCTCTGCAATCCACAAAAGAAAAGTTGCATAAGGCCGGCCGTTTTCAGAGATGTTGGTGAAGTCGCTGATTATGTAAAATGTATTAAAACAATTACTGGATCACCACCGTAAGTAAAAGCCCAGAGTATTGTACTCATTAAAGAACTAACTGAACTCTGAGAAGTATCTGGTAATGGACATGACATCAACTAAATCCGCTTGAAGAATACTTTCAGTTTCGAATTTTACGATTTAAAATTATGAATAAAATATATGTTATTATTGCTCTTTATAGATCGCCGTCAATATTTTGTCGTAAATTCTTTATAATAAATGGCGGTTTTAATATTCATTTCGTAATCGTCAAATTATTGGCCACTACAGGCCCACTTGATCGTTGTTTTCAGTGTCGAAAGTCTTCGAAAAGGTAATTAATTAGGTATTGCACAATATGGTTTCAGACCAAATAAATCAACTGAAATGAAAATTTTTAGAGGTGTTATCGAGATTGTTGAAGAAATTGATAGGGAAAATAAAGGAGCCGGTCTTTACTTTCACTTATTCAAGGCCTTTGACACGGTAGACTGTCTGTATTACACAAAAGGGGAAACAATAATGAACTTTAGCAGAAGGTGCCTCAAAGTTCTGTCTTGAGGTCTCTCCTTTTTCTGTTATATGTGAACCATTTCGATGCTTATTTGCCAATTTGCAGAAAACGCATCTGTGATGCTTGCCGAGTTCTTCGCTCTCATAGAGTTGACCCTATAGAGGACTGGTGTAAAAAAATCTTCTAATTGTATATTCAAACAAAACTGGTCTTCTTATATTCGCCAAGGCATGCAACGCCGAGTTGCTGCTCGCCAAACGACAAGGCAAATCCTTTCCGAGAACTGATAATATTAAATTTCTTGGTATTTTATTAGATTAACTGTGTATACCACATTTCAATAATACTATTTTATAGATCCTACAATAGGTGTGTATCAATTTCCATTAATTTATGTTTAAAAATGTAGCATAGAAATTAAAAGTACTAAAAGTGTTTCATTCTCCTGGGGCTACCCTCTTTAGTTAAAAAGTTTTTTTTATATACAAAAAAAATAAAACAAGTGTGACATGTCATACCGTTTTTTTTTTAATAATATTTTCTACGTTTTCAGGGTGCTGCCCCATCCCTTTTTGGGCTACCCTCTAAACTAGAAAACCATTATTTTGTATCCAAACAATACTATGTATTTTTTTTTAAATATATATAATCAAAAAAAGTATCTACACCAATGACTCTCACAACTTTTCAATGTCAAAACATTAAACCTATTTCTTTTCTAATTTGCCTGTTATCGGTTTAGGCATTCCCAAAATATACATATTTTACATTTTCATAGCTCTCAAAAATATCAAAGATCTACGTCCATGTCACCCAAAATCTAATCCCCATGAGACACTGACTCAGACTATTTTTGGTGCAAATTTGAAACGTATGGGTTTGACCGTTCTAAAATTATCGTTGGACAAAATTTTGTTTAGACACAGATACGTACAGACATCATAATTTGTTTTCTAAAAATGTGTTTTTCTAAAATATTTACGATTCCAATATTTTCCCTATATAGCCTATACCTGATGCCACAAAAAAGTGATTCACCCTTATAACTTTTTTCGTTTTTAAGAAAATGAAATGAAATTTTGGTAGTTCAAATAGGACAGAATTTCGCGTTTTTTGACTATTACAGTGTTGCCATATGTTGCTTAGTTTCGTAGTTTTTGCTACTAACTTTTAATTTTTAAATGGTACACCCTATATATTTTTGATTATTTACATTCTATACAACATTCTATGAACAGACATGTGTCACTTGTCACATTTTGACATATTAAACTATTGTAATTTTAATTTTAATTTTAAATTTTTGATCTAGAGAGCTGTGAATTATCCATATCGAATAATTCATGCCCATGTAGTCTAAGAAAAATAGAATTTTCCCTTTTTTACTCATTTTAATTTTTCTACATCGATTTAAAAGTGAAATAAAAGCATTTTCCTAGATTACTCAATTTTTTTAAGTGGTAAGAGTGTGGCTCGTTAAGTCAGTCGAAAAAAACATTCCCTTGCGAAGAATTTGATATCCCACTTTAATATGTTGTCTCAAAATAATTAGCTCAATAACGTTAAAATGTAACTAAATATATTAGTATTACTGACACAAATTATCTAGTCATCCTTGAAATTAAAACATGGTGCTTTAAATAAAACACAAAACGTACGTTAAAGATTATGTTAACTATAATATCCAAAATCAATAGGTATGATACAATTTATAAGTTTATCTTAGATATTTAAAATATAATAAAAACGAATATCACGTCGAAGTCTGAAGAAAATTAAACATTTTATATTTAGTAACTCATTTTTTTAAGCGATCTGTCCAATTTTATCATAATTTCATTATATTGTTACTAGTAATTTTAAATCACACACTTGATAGTTGTACTATACTTGTAATATGACATGTTCTGTTGTAATGTTCACAGGTGGTTTTGTTCTCCTGCACTGCATTCAAAAGGTAAAGTCTAAATTATAAAAAAAAAATTGCTTTAAATTGTAAGAAAATTATTTATTAATAATACGCTATAATAGTTAACTAAAGCAAATAAGTATAAAATATTATACAAAACATTGGTTTCCTATGCACGGCTAGAACTTTGCTCAAAATGACCGCCTCCTTCCCTTATACATTTTCTCGCCCTTTTAATTGCATTTTGTAAAACGTCTTGAATCATTTCAGGAGTGACGACATTAAGTGCACGTCTAATACGATGTTCTTCTAGATCTAGATTTTTTCTTAGACTACATGGACATGAATTAATCGATTTTGATATTTCACAGCCCTCGAGATCAAAAATTTAAAATTAATATTAAAATAGTTTTATATGTCAAAATGTGACAAATGACATATGTCTGTTCGTAGAATTTTATGTAGAATGTAAATAAGCAAAAATATATAGGGTCTTCCATTTAAAAATGAAAAGTTGGTAGCAAAAATTACGAAACTAAGCAAGATATGGCAACGCTGTAACCGTCAACAAATGCGAAATTTTGTCCTATTCAAACCATCAAAATTTAATTTTATTATCTTGAAAACGAAAAAAGTTATAAGGGTGAGTCACTTTTTTGTTAGTAAATTATTATTACAATGTGAATATAACATAAAATAACAACACAACGTCTGCGGCACAGATTACATCTGCCAGATTCAGGTGGCGAGCGCCAATCATCAATACATTCCTTAGGCTGTTCAGCCGCAGTCGCGTCGTTAAGGCCATACAAATAATTGGGTATATGGCGAATATTGATACTTTCTCATCGGTAAGTGCAATCTGTATCTGTGGTCTAAAAGATTTGGTTATATAAACATTTCCAAATTTGCCTGGCAGGAACAGCTGGCAAAACCGGATCAAAAACAGCTTGGGGTTTTAAAGCAGTATTTTTCCATGCGTAACACGATTAATTAAAACTTTAAAAAACTATTTGAGTCCAGAAGAATTTTAGAATAAATGAAATTTTATTTTTTTAGATACGGGAAAAGATCAGTTTCACGGCCCAGTCCGCTCTTTCAAAAGCTTCATCCCTTTCTACGAGCCTACGATCCGGAGGAGCTGGAGCAGCTGATTTACCACATCTTAAAAGTCGAATCAGAAATACAAACATAGACGCATTTAGTTCATTTTCTGTTTGCTTCATTACTCAACATTTTTACCTTTCTCCCCGTCATAATTCCCAAACTAGCATAAATATTTTACGCAAGAAAGAGACGTTTCTTTTTTTCATAATCCTGTGGTTTTAAAAAAATAGGTTAAATTAAACATACAGAAAAAAAAATGTTACTGTACTGATTGTTCTTCCAGGCATGATTTACTTAATTCATAAATTGTAGTTTATATTTATTTGGAGCCATTTTGTAACGGATTTATGTAAAAAATAAAGATTTCGTTATGGTTATGGCTTCTAGGAAAAAAATTAGATTTTTACTATAACACGGCGTACTGTCTGACGCACAAGTCGTGGGCTAGATGAACTACGCGGGCAAGAAATATTAATTGCAAATATTAAATGTTCCGACGACTCCAACAAACCGGCAAATATATCGAGTGCAATAACACACAAAACCATGGGTTTTTAGTTTTATACGTTTTATCGCCCGGTCCCTTCAGACATCGCAGCCCAAGATCCGTGCGTCGGACTGTACTGTGAAAGCGAGTCTATTTGATAAAAATTATAACATTCCATCCCACATACAGAAACGTAGCGAGATTCTTGTTTGGTTTTTTTTTGGATAGGGTGAGGGACAGTTGAAAGGGGTCACAACGGAGGCACAAGAAACTTTTGGAAAAATATATTTACACACAGTTTATACCAAAAAAGGAGTTCAAATTTTCTTCCTTCAACATATATGAGAAGAACCAAACAATAATACATTTCACGATTACAATTATTAATGATTCTTGATCTATAATGATTACAGCGTTTAACTTGTAACTACCTATCTACTTTTTAACCAAATCAATCAGTCAGGAAAAACTATTGGATTAAGCTTAATTGATATAAAAAAACGTCAATTGCCAAATTCAGCATTGACTGATATCGTGAAAATTTGCAGATCTAGTTTTTTTGTTCTATGCGCAGATAGTACACTCTTCGGTTGTTTGAGTTCTTGTAAAAGCTTTGTAAAAATAAACCCTAAATATACGAAAACGTCCTATATAAATTGGAAGATGAAGTAGTCACTTACTAAAAAAACATGAAAACATTATTTATCGCATACAACCAAACTTATCCAATTCTTAGTCACAATAAATAAAAACAAACCAATATTGAGATATTTAATTAGTTAGTATGTCAAAATGGTAGGAATATTGATAATAAGAATGCAATTTTTGTCAGAAAACTACCATTAACTATTTAGTCCGTTATAAAAGAATAATAAGTTACAAGTGTATTATCTGCTTGATACTTAAAAAACACGAAACAGGCACAAACAAATTTGATAAAATGTATTATCTAGTATAAATAACATACATGTGTAATAGAATCTCGTTTTTTTGCCCACATCAGATAATCTGAGTAGATTCATTTCTACTCCGTATGTTTTTTATATTAATGAAACGAATTTATATCGGACGTTTCAATACACAGGGTGCCTGGAGATTCCATTTCAATATTTAGGGAGGCTATACTATAATTCGAAACATTAAAAAAAGTTCAGAAACGCTTCATTTTCAAGATACAGGATGTTCAAATTTCAAATTTTTTTTTTATTTTCTTGATGTTTCTCTTACATTTCTAGAGGTATTTGATTCAATAAAGCGACTAAGTGTCCAGAGTATATTTTAAAAAAAGTTTAAGGGAGTTGAGTTACATTTTTTAGGGGAACGTTTAGAGTTGTGAGTACAAATAACTGGGTGTGGCGCCACTGACCTGTGTCAGCTGGCGCTACAGCACATTTTTTGAGGTATTTTTCCGTATTTTTTTTATGTTTTATAGTTACTATGCCAAATTTCAAACAAATATCTCTAGAAACGTACTAGGCAAATACAAAAAAATTGGTAATCGCCTTTACCAACAACTTGCTTCATGCAGAATTCAACTAATTGGAATACACATTCTATATCGCGTATAATTAATTATTTCGTAACGACTTTATGCAAATCCAATAAACTGTTATTTATTTAATTTAAGTTAATTTATTTATTATTATTTATTTTTTATAATATTATTTATTGTAATTTTACCTAATACTTACATATTTAATTAGGCAGCCATTTTGTTTCGCCATAAAGGATTCGCCCTAAATTTACCAGTCTATCCCTGTTCAATACATGATTTTTGCGTTTTCAAGTTGGATAAGTAGTTTTTTGGTATTGAATTTTTAAACATTTCATTAGGCCACCATTTTGTTCCGCCATTTTACCAGGTCATCTGTATATCACATTTCAATTATGAAAATTTCGGCGAAACAGTTGTATTTTCAAGCATAAATTAATACAGTCCGAAACAAGCACAGCAGGATTGAAAAGCAACTCTATAAACCAGTTCAATAGATCCCTTAGAATCACATTTGTGAAATTAGGCGCAGTCTGTAGGATGCGGCCAAATGCTACCCTTACAAAGATAAACATTGTTGAATATTGAATCTATTACTTATTCTTAATCGAAAATCTTTTGTGTTTATCTGTGAAACCGTACTGCTATTGACGTTAAACGCTATTACAGGTCACAATTACCTGGGAATTATAGACATAACATGTTGCCATGTATACTTTGTTTAGAAACCTATAACGTGGAAGGTGTTTTAAGCAGATTATAAATTTTACCAGATTATCTCTATATCACACTTTATTTTTGACCAAATTTTGAAGTAGTTTCTTAATAATATTTTTTTACATTTTGTTTCGCCGTATTGGATTTTCACCAAAATTTCATCGCCATATTTCCATTGATGTTTGACCAAAACTTGAAGACAATCGGATAAATGGGTTTACTATGCCGCGTAAAGACAGAACTTAAGAGGGAAGTAAAACTAAAAGATTTTTAATGTTTTTTATGTAGTATATATCTTGAAAACGAAGCGTTTCCGGGTTCATGTCTCTTAAAGGATTTCGGTTTCAATAGATCCCCTGTCGTCTTGCCGGCATCCCTGCCTTAACAGAATTATGAACGCAACAAAAATAAGTTTCTGTAGTGGTAATTCGAAAATATCCGCTTTTGAATGTATTATATATTGTAGCTTCTTTTTGTCTCAAAATGGCCAAACTAGATCGTTAGTATTACAGTAGCTGAACCTTTCTGTTTATTTATTAAATTTTATACGTTATACAATGTAATAATTTTTTTTTTAATTTAATTGTAATAATGAACTTAAGACCAATACAATCCTAGTGGTAAGGACATACGTGGCTGGATGTCCTTAACACTTAAACGAACGGATGTGCATTTGGTCATAATACTTCTACTTATGCTGAATCGATATAGCAAACGCCTCTTTTAAGCACTTTCAAATTATGTAAATAAATAAAGTTCTCAAATGTAACTTCTTATTGATTGTTACTGGAATATTCAGTATTAGTATCTAGTATGTAATAATATAGATAATTATATTTTTTTTCTATTAAGTTACTGAAATGAGGTTTAATATCATAAATTTGCTAATTTACCTAAAATATATCAAATTACATTATAACGAATGGTCGTTTTCTTTGTGAATTTATCTGTACATGTTTTTATTTTAAATGCTATTTGGAATTGAAAAAATATAATTCATTTTCCCACAATTTTTAAGGGTTTTTGATCTCTTGAAAAGGAACATCACTGACGACACGGATTTGTAAACAATGGCCTCTGAAATAGGGCAACATTGATGGATATTATTTTGTGTTGTGCTTTGTATATTACAAAGCAGCTAACAGGGGTCGAATCGTAATCTTGCAGAAATACCAAATAATTTGCAATTTGCCATAAATTCTAAACTTTTATTGTAAAAATTACCTAGAAGAAAGGGTTTTTCGCAGGGAGCAGTGGCGTATCTAGAAATTGCTTCTGGGAGAGGGGTTTGAGATGGTAAAAATTTTCAACATCCATAAAAAAAGAAAAGTGTTCAGTTCTTGTTCTGTACCTGATTGAGCATAAATAAACAACCAAAAAAAAAACCAATATTTTATTTCAGTTGTTGATAAATCCGGCTCTGGAAGGGAGTTACCCTTCAATTCCAAAAAAAAATCCTTAATTTATACTATTTCTATTATTTTTGCTGAATCAAACTGGTTCTGGGGGGGGGGGGTTTAACCCCCAACACCTCCCCCCCTTTATACGCGTCTACAGCATAGTAAGAATAACTGGAGCTCAGCTTACTTATACTTACGCGAAAAAGCTTTTGTGTTTGCCCCCATAACAGTGGTACCATTGACCTCTTTTCTAAGTTATAATCGTCTGTGGATTATACATAAAATAAATTCCGGTAAAATTTACCATGAAGCAGGTATATTTTATTAAGAGACCTATGACGTCAAGTGTTTTGAACAGTAAGTACAGTAAAAGTAATATGGCAGCTGAAAGGTTAATGCAACTTGTGAAATATCATTAAAAAGGAAAAATTACTTATATTAACAATATGGAAAATAATTAATAGGTTAAATTTGAAATATACAGCTAAGCGGGAATTGGTACTGTATCTACTTTAATTATGTCTCCTTATCACACCCTTATCTCAAAACAATATCGTAAAAGGTAGAATATGGCTGAGTATTCATTATCACTCCTGCTAATGTATAAAAAAAACAACTTAATATACAGCAATGATAGAATTATTCATACTCAAAAACGTAAATCAACTTGTAAAAACTCTATGTGGTTATTTCCTACCGTCTTTGAGTTATTATCAAAATTATGTTAAACAGTCCACAATATTGCTGTCTTTAAAAGCAATACATTTAAAACTTTATTCCGCAAAAAGTTGACTGGATATCTACCCCTATACGTGGCACCAAAATCTCAAATCAGTTCGGGCAAAGCAGTTGCATTTTCAGGTATTAATTCCTCGGCGTAAATAATGTTTTCAGACCAGTCACAAACAAGCAAAACAGGATTGAAAAGTAACTCTTCCGGGCAAATCATTTCTAGAGGCCCCGTAGAATTGCATTAGTAAAATCTGGGGCAGATGCGGCCAAGTGTTATCACAATTCTACGGAATAATTTCTTACTTAACCTTACGCGAAAAACGTATGTGTTTATCTGTAAAATTGACGTTAAACGCTTTCAAAGGTTGCAGTAACATTATAGACAAAACATATGGCCAGGTATAGTTTAGAAATCTGTGACGTGAGAGGTGTTTTAAGCAGATTAAAAATAAAAGGCTAATTTTAGGATAATGCATAAACATGTTTTATTAATATAAATTACATTTAAGTAATAATTATTTACCCAATTATATTTATTTCTCGTTATCTTTATATGACGTTTAACCAAAAACCTTGATTTTTATCAAGTTTCTTAACAGTACGCAATTACTTTATAAGTAATATGGCATCTGAAAGGTTGGTCATTTTAAATCTGTCCATTTTAAATTAAAATATTACTTCTGACACATCATGGAAAAGGAAAAATTACGTATATTCACCACATGAAAATAACTATAACAGGTATACGTTTGAAGTATAAAACGTATTGCACTTCTGGTTAAGCCTAAATTAACTAAATTACAAGATATGTCTCCGGATTGCACCCTCATCTGAAAACACTATCTTAAATGATAGAAAATGACTGCGTGTTCATTATCACTTCTTCTGCGAATATATAAAAAAGAAAAACATAATATTCACCAATAATTAAATTTTTCTTTTTTATAGTTTCTCTAAATCTTTGTACACTAATGAGGAAATCTTTAACTAATATGTTTTTATAGCAAAATTATCTAAACAATTTTCAACTTAAATACAAACTATACATTCTTAGTTTTTTGGTTGCTCACATTCATTCAGAACATAGTATCAAATACAAAACCGAGTCAAATATATATAAATAAACTGTTTTCTTCAACTGACCAAACAAGTTATTGGCATATTAGGCTTAAATAAATTACATTACAAAAATTACAGTATTACTCTAAAAAGCTAAATCAACTTATAAAAAATCTATGTGATTATTTCCCTCTCAATATATTATCAAAATTATGTTACACAGTCCACAATATTGCTGTCTTTAAATGCAATACATGCATTTAAAACTTTATTAAACAAAAAGTTGTCTGGACATCTACCTTTATAAGTGGCTCCAAAATCGCAAATCAAGAAACTTCTACAGTTATCAGAATGAGGAATCAGAAAGAAAATTCTGTTATTCTTCGTACAAATCTCATGTGATTCAATCAATTCGAAATTCGTATTTTCCCTGTTCCTAGCTAAAATTTTCATCGGTGAGTCTTTTGTTTGATCATTATTTTGCGTTATACCCATTATCGAAATGGATGAATCTGTATGTGTATAATTATTTAAATCGGGTAACTCTTGGTTAGTTTCATTAGGTTTATATGAAAAATCAGTAGTTGCAATATATTCACCAGCACTTACATTTTTTTCCGTAATATTGCTTACTTGTGTGAATTGTGAAAATTCAGGCAAAGCAGTCACATTTTCAGGCATTAATTCCTCAAGGCAATTGACGTTTTTAGGCCAATCACAAACAAGCAATGCAGGATTAAAAAGTAACTCTTCCGGGCAAACCAGTTCTAGAGGCCCCGTAGAATCGCATTTATAAAATTTGGCGCAGTCTGTAGGATGAGGCCAAATGCTACCCTTACAAAGATAAGAATTGTTAAATAATTGTACGGAGTATCTTGTAGAATTCTCTAGCAAATCAACTGTTGAAGTTAATAAATCGCTAGTAATTATTTCACTAGTATCTTCAGAGACTTGTTCTGCGTTATTTTCAGTCATAGTTTCCTTTGTTTCAGTGCTGAAAGTATCAGTTTCAGAATAATTGTTGGTGTCACCAGTTATAGTGGAATAGTCGCTGGGGGCAGTTTCATGCGATTCAGTTTCTTCAGGGTTTTGAGTTTGTAACCCGCCGACTAGTGTGGTTTCTGTTGCATTTTCTTCAGCTGTTGTTTCCACACCAGTTACAGCATTTTGCACAGTAAAACGTTCAGTTGAAATTTGATTTACCAATGTATGAGGTATTTCGTGGGTGGACGTTGTACTATCTGAAATGTGCTCACTAAAAATTGTTAGGTCTTCAACTGATTGTGTACTAGTTTGTGAACGGTTAGGACATGAAACCTTATAAGCTAAATCGCAAACTAACAAGACGGGATTAAAGAGCAAATCCCTTGGACAAGATAGTTCAATTGTTCCTGCGGGGCTACCCATGTAAAATTTGTGACATTCAAACGGGTGTGGCCAAATATTGCTACTGCATATTTGATTGTCGCTTGCATTATGCGAAACTATTGGTGACAGTGAAGTGTGTGTTACATCGGTGATACCTTCTGGTGCTGTTACTTCCTGATAGTTGGTTCTTACAGTAGTGGATAGTTCATTTTCAAAGGTATGGCTTTCTCCATACAGATGTGTTCGTTCTTCAGGTGTAAATGTAGCATTTTCAGGATAAAAAGTGGTGCCAATTGACAATTTGTTGATGTTTGTGGCCGCTTCTAAATTAACACAACCATCGGGTGATTGCTCGTCGCAAACTAAAAAGTTTGAGTTAAAGTAAAATCCTGGAGGACAATCCATTAAAATAGGTCCATTTGATGAACAGGAATAAAATTTTGTACAGTCATTCAAGTCAGCAAAAACAGGACATTTGTATTCTACAACAAAAAATGTACATTATTCTTACCAAATGGGTGCATTGATTGGTGAGGATGTTTTAACTTATTGTATTGGCTTATTTTTGATATAAAAATACAAAATTTTATTTTCAATTGCATTTTAATGCAAATGTTCAACAATTCCCTAGCTGAAATATTATTATCCTTTTTGTCAAACTGATCCTATTAGAACCTAGTTGCTATGAAGTGAATACTGAATTTCTGCTCTAGTGTTATTACTTGTATATTCCAGTACTGGTATTTGTAGTACAACAAATAATTTTCTAAATTATTGGTTGTCGATATGAGATCTATCAAAATTCGATAGTTACTTTAAAATTTTAAATTGAATACCATGTATATTATCTTATTTTTGAACTCTTTTTAATAATGTAAACATATATATACTACGAAAAATTTACAATTTTATATTTTGAGATTTTTTATTAAATATAATAAACAACTTTACTGTCGGGTTGAAATGGAAAGTGGTACCATAAGAGTTAAGGTAAGCATATAAACGAGGTGTTTTTTTGACATGCGTTTTCGTACATCTATTTTTCAGTACAAAAAAAAATGTAAATTCAAAACTTCAAAGGTTTGACGTGGGACATCATTATATCGTATCACACTTATATGAAACAAAACAAAAAAGCATTAAAAGCTGCGAAAATTACACTGCATTTGATTTGTATTTTAAATGAGACACCTTAAACGCATATTAAATTGCAAGATTTATTTTTAAGGATAGAAAAAATGTTAAACACAAAAATTTTAAAACTTTATCTGAACCGCCAGGATTTACTAAAAAATAAACCAAACCAATTTTTTTATTTTATTAAATCAAATAAATTAAACTAAATCAACACCCCGTATGACATTGTTTCATTGAGCGGGTCCCTTCTTGCTGATTATAACCAGGTATATCTTTAAAAACAACCGATAAATTTGACAAAAACCCTGCAATAAGAAGCAAAGTGTTAGAAAGGAAGAGAATGTTCTAAAACACAAACGTAGAATCAACACGAATACATTGCATCTTATTGCAGGATTTTTATTAATTTCATGGTTATCTTTGAAGATAAAAGGTATTAAGCCAGATATATTTATAATCAGCAAAAATTTGTAAAACGATAGTATACAGGGTGTTTGATTTAAAATAATAAAGTCAATGCTTATTTTTTACCTCCCATTTGTCATCTGTTTACTTTTTAGAAAATCCTGGCCGGTCAGTTAAAGCCTTAAAACTTTTGCATTTAACATTTTTTTTTCTTTTACGATATAGCTTTTAGATCCTATTCAAAAGATAAACAGAAACTCTTTATAAACTACTTTGGCATAAGTCAATCCGTCAATCACATACTGAAGTCTAAAATATGTTTAGAATCTTCAGCAAAATGTAAAAACGCATATAATATACAAGATATTGCGTATATATTATTATTGATTTTTACTATTGAATTTCGATATATCTGGCAACAACGCAGTTTTAAATATATTTTTTCAAGGCAAATTTCAAAGCCATAGTGAAAAATTTAGCATGGTGTCTAACACCTGTAGCTGCCAATGGAAAAACTCCCATATTCTCGAAGAAACAGAACAAAAGGACAGAAATTCAAAGGAATATACTTTACCAAAAGACGACCACTATATTCTTTGGAAAATTAACAATAGGTCTACGAAACTACTTGGCGATTTAAATTAGAAATACCAAGGGATAATCCAAAATGTCAATTTTTTGCGAATAGCAAAAAAAAATAATAAAAGAACACCTAGAAAAAACAAACGATCAGAAAAAAGTTCACACGCCATAACATGTAGGCAAAACTATCAGCAACCAAAAAAATGTATTTTGCATTCCTTGGGTCTTTTGTAAACAATGTTTTTTGTCACAGAAGGGTGCCAAAAGGCAGAGGAGCGGCATAAGGCACAAGATCGGGAGGCATTCGCCCCTCGCTTCCTCTCTTGGTTACGCCACAGCCTTCTTTGCCAAGTATTGAAGAATAATTCCTCCTTTTGCAAGTTATTCAAAAGACGGCAACGCTTAAGTGTTTACAGATTATAGGAGGACCCGAAAATCAAGTTTAGATAGAAAGTAAGGATTATGGAAAGAATAACTAAATATTTCAGCAAAATGTCCAAAGCAAAAGAAGCCATTCTGGCAAACAAAAAAGACACCAACATAAATACACCGGCATATAAAGGAAATTCGATAGAAAATAACAAATAAGCGCATACTATGTGCAGTCAACTAAAATTTATGTTGGGCATCTGGGAAAATATAAGAGTCTCTTGATAAATGGTAGGCACTGTTTATTTCAGTTCCCAGTAAACCACGGCATTGCCGAAGTACCCATCTGCAAAATGGTTAAATCATAGCAAGGAGCTCTAAAATTACAGGGTCCCTAAAGCATGAAGATCTGAAAAAAATCGAAAAGTGATTTTTTACAATATTTCTCTCTTAGAGTAAAAATATCTTGGCAACGCCTATTGGTGTCGACTAAAAAAATGAAAAGGAAGCTAGAACATATGAGTAAAAGTATTTTTATTGCCTTTAAACTTTTTTAAGTATAACAACAGCGGCTTACCTGTAGTTGTTTGATCCTCCAATGTATGTGCTAACCCAGAATCGCTCGTTGTTTCTACATTTTTAGAAGGTTCAGAATAAATATTAGCCACTATCATCAAACCATCTGTTGACGTCATTTCCATTGCTAATGTAAGTTCAGTAATGCGTTCAGATGTTAAAGTTTCAGAGTTTAAAAGTGTAGTTAAAGACTCTACAGCTTGAGTGGTCTCTTGAATTGTATGTGTGGATGCGGCTGGTTCATTAATAGATGTGGTAGTTTCTTTATTACTAAGAATTCCAGTGGTGACTTCTTGTACATCTTTGATGGTGCTTTCAATATATTGAGTACATCTTTCATCTTCGGTAGTGTTTTCGGTGTTTGAAATTTTATATTCAGTTGTTTTAGTTTCTTCAATGTCATTTGTAACTAAATGCAAATCAGTGTGAGCCCATACGGGTACCGTATTAGTGGTATACTCGCCGATGTTAGAAAATGTTATATACGCTCTCGTTGAAATTGTTGATTCATCTTGAGTAGTTTCTTCAGTATCTTTGGTGAAATCAGTTGTTACAATATCGTTATTGAAGGTGTATTCTCCGTTAATTGTCGATGTCGCTGTTTCAGTATTTTGTAAAGTTGTATATGTGACTGTTGTAGGTTTTTGAACAAATAGAGTAGATTTTTCTGATTCATAGGCTGATTTCTCTGTAGTAAAGTCTGTGTTATATGTTATACCTTCAGTACTATAGGTAGAAGCTTCGCTATTTAGGAACGTAGTATATGCTAATGTTGTCTCAGTTTCCGCCATAGTAGCTTCCATATCTGTAGTAGATAAAGCATTTGAAGTAGAGATTTTATTAAAGCATTTAGCACTTTTAGGCCAGTCGCAAATTAAAAACTGATGATTAAAATGAAGTCCCGATGGACAATCCATTATGACGTGACCACTTGGCGAGCATAAATAAAACTTGGTGCAGTCGGTTGGATGTGGGTAGATTGGGCAATTTACTCCTAAAATAAGAAATATAAAATATAATTACCAAAAAAAACACATATATATATGTTTTTTTTTTTGAGAAATAACCAAGAGTTTTTTATTTTTTTATATAACGGAAACTTTCGCGGGTTTTGTCGACTACGAAATCATGCAGACAAATAGTTTTTGATATACATGTAAGTCTTTTAAGGTATTCTTACCAATAAAATAAAATTCCCGAAAAAATATGATATTAAATAAAAAATTAATAACTAATTAATAATAGTTTGTTGTCAGTACCTTCGTTTTCCAAATCAGTAGACTTGCATCCTGCATTTGCGGGCCAGTCACATAATTGTAACTTTGAATTAAAATGGAGACCTGCAGGACAATTCATTAGAACAGGACCAAACGTGGTACAGTAATAAAATTTACTGCAGTCTGTTGTATGTTCATAAATGCCATTCCCGAAACACTTGTTAGCTAAAAATTTACTAAAATGAGAACTTGTTTTTTGAGAGATATTAGGTATTTCATGTACCTCGGGAGTATGTATCTTTTAATTATACTAATTAATAATATCATTTGTCACCTATTCTCTTTTTTTATCAACCTCGGTACAACAAGCTTTTAAAATCAGGATTTCTCTATAACTGATATGATAACTATAAGTTATCGACATTGATATAAAATCTAGTTTTAGTAGCCTCTCTTAGGAGGCTGCGCTCTAGCTTTTAAAAATAATTTCGCGTTTGTAGTTTTGAGAGATCTACTGATAAGTGGCCACCACTTTGGAATTTTAAATGGGTCGCCCTACAGTTTATTTTATTTTTAGATTTTACGAAACAATCTAAGTTTTTTTTGTGTAGGATATTTTTTCACTTCACTTGCCGTTTCTTTTAAGGCCGTTTTACACGCTTGCAATATGCAATAATCTTGAACAAAGGCATGCGCAGTTTGACAAAAGGTACAAATGTCTTGCCACTGCGCATGCTTTTGTTCAAGACTATTGCAACTTGCAAGAAAGAATTGCAGCATGTAAAACGGCCTTTAAGTATTAATTATTTCGAATTTTTTTCACTTATACTATTGGCCGGTTGCAGAAAGCTCAATTGAAGTTTAGAATGTTTAACGCAGTGTCAAATTTGACAGCGGGTTCCTAAATTTCTGCAAGCAGCTTCTCAAATTCGAAAGCTCGGTTAAATATTCTCAACAGCAATTAAATTTTGTGCAACCGGGGGTATGTGAATTAAAACTTAAAATATTTTCGTCTCCAGATGTCAAATCAATGTAAGATTTTTATGTTATTTAGTTCACATGTGGAACTTTGATTTTAACAACGTAAGATTGCCGACTTTTATACAGAGTGTTCTAAAAATTATAATTTTGATCAAAAGTGATCAAATATATAAATATATATATATATATATATATATATATATATATATATATATATATATATATATATATATATATATATATATATATATATATATATATATATATATATATATATATATATATATATATATATATATATATATATATATATATATATATATATATATATATATATATATATATATATATATATATATAATAAAATCAATAAAAATGCGCTTTCACACACCTTTATCAAAAGTTCTTGGCCGGAAAAGATATATGTAGAATAGCAGAAATATATAATTTCTGCTGGTGCAAAACGGCCTACAAGAAGAATTGCTTTCGATTATGTCACAGGGTACCCTCCTGCGATCATGATTTCTGGGCCTTTACCCTCATCAGGGGAAGACTTGTACCCAGGGAGATCTGAAATAACAGATTGCTCGATATGACAAAATCGAAAACGAGACGTCTATCATACTGGAACAGTACTACTTTTTATACTTAGCATGTAGTACTGTTCCAGTATGATAGACGTTTCGTTTTCGATTTGGTCATATCGAGCAATCAACAAATTTTAAAATATAATATTTTTAATCCAACTTCAACTTTTATCTGCATAGTTTCGCTTAATCTGGCAAAGCGCTTACACAATACTACAGAAACCTGTATTAGCTAATTTCTGACAATGCATAATATATTATTCGCGTCCCCTCGTGAATTCGCCTTTCGGGGCATGCTTCGTCAATCTGTCATCGCACACATTTTCGTATATGCTTAGTGACCTTGAAGTGGCCAATAAGCGGCAAGCTATCTACCAAATCCCGAGCTGCAAATAATTTACCGACAGTGTTTCGTCTGAATAGGGTTATGCTGTATTGTATACGACGTGGGCTCAATACGAAGACTGTTGCAAGAAAAATCACTTGCATTTTAGCTTACAGACGACGACCGTAGAAGCGAAGAGAAATGTTTCTACTCTGAAACGGATAAGGACATTTCTAGGAAGTACCATGTGTCAAGACAGGCTTAATGCCTTATCATGTTTGTCAGTTGAACAGAACCGTTTTCTTTCTATTCCTGATTTGAATGAAAGAGTGACTGACAAATTTGCCGCAAAAAGAAATGACTGATTTGCTGTTAATTAAAAAAATATTCGTTTAACACGGATTTTATTACGAGTGCAGATAATTACAGGCAGTTTTTTTTTTAGTTTTATGTTGACTTTGCTTCAATATTTTGAGGCATATTGTATATTGGTTGATCATTAATAATGCTGACAGGTGAGTCTTTGTGTGTAATGTTGTAGTTCCTATAGATATATATGTGCCATAGATTGATCAAGATCACGCTTAAGGTCAAGGTCATCGAATTACTGTATTTTCGCCTATATGCAAGAGTTTAAATCAATAGGTCAAGTTGCAGTGGCTCAATATTCAAAATTTTCGGGAAGTCATAGTGACAAGTGAGGTTAGATAAAAGCTTGTAAACTTATTAACATCCGGTTTGGATGTTTTATAAAAAGGAAAATTTATATTTTATCGGAAATATAAATACTCTGGAAAGAATAAAATAAAATACTTAGTCGATACCCTCATAGAGCATTTCAGAGCGGAATAAAGCATTGGTCTTGTAAGTTTTGGAAACTTTTACTCCCCATATATCTCTTGATGTAGCTAATTTTAGTGGTCCATAAGAAGTGGAAAGAAATATCTTTTATTGATGATGCAGCAGAACACTTGCAAAGTAAATATGATACTTTTTTGCAAATACCTGGTATCAGAGGCTACGAAGAGACCAAAATTAGGCTTATGAAGGAAGAATGTCACATCGTAAACCTATTTTCATGACTCTAACACCCACTGGGTATTACCATCTATATTAAACTTAGCTATTCCGTCGTAGATGACTCTCTTAGTAGATTTAATCAGCTCAACTAAAACAACACTGTTTAAAGAGCCATACGGGGATGAAAGGGAGTGAAAACCGAACTTAGAGAAACAGAGGAATTTTCAACTACATTGACGATGAATTCTGATGAAAAATAACAACCGAACTTAAAAAAGTAAAGGAAGTTTCAACGAATTTGACGAGTTGAGAGATAAAAGCAATAATCGAGGATAAATCTATCAAAATCTTATCTGTTAATAAGAAATATGTACTGCAGAGAAGAAAACTTGTTAGTTATTACCAAGATATAAGGACTACATAACCAAGCCAAATAAGCCAATTAGACATACAACCTGCTCTAGGACCTCATCAACCAGCGAACTTTCGACGTATCTATCACATCATCCAATCTCTACCTTATAGGCTGGATAAAATTCATAACGTTTTCTTGAAAATATTAGAACTTTTTGATTAGAACAGAATGACGAATTGTAAGGTTTGATAAATTTGATACTTTTAACTATACGGTTTCTTGTGAAGTTATAGCTTAGCGTTATAGGAGATAATGCTATCGGCTATAAGGTCTTATATTTTCAAACAATTTAATCATATAGAACAGATTCTATTTATCAAACTAGTAATTATTAAAGTTTTATAATAGCAATACAATGGGACACTGCCTTCTTTTGTATCGAACTCTTCACAAAGGGAAGAGTCACTTAGTTTTTGTATTGTGATTATACTTTCCTAACTAACAGTGTGCAGTGAAAATTCGTATTTCAAATCGCGGGTTTCTCTTTGACATTGCCAATTATATAGAATTTTGGTTTTGCTCTAGAAAAGTTACTAACTACCCCCCCACCCCCTTATAAGAATTTTCACGGTGTACAGGATGTCCCATTTTGGGTACTATTGCGGGGTATCTCCATTATTTTTATAGATAGAAAGTTGCGGTTTTCACGGCAGTATGCTACTTTTTCGTAGAACTAAAGACGCCGTTAACAAAATTCTCATGGCCCTTTTAGTTTTTATGATACAGGTCTAAATTGAAAAAGTTGCATTTTCAGTCACCCCCCGTATCTCAACTATCAGATAACTTATCGAAAATGTGAAAACTGTTTCTTATATAACTTTTCCCGTAGAACTCAAGTCCGCCTTCGGATACAGGGTCCGGTCAAAAATATAAAATGTGTCTTTTTTTTACCTTTTCAAAAATATATAATAGTATGCACTTTTTTTCAGAAACATCAAATAAATGGCAGTTTTCTGAAATTAAGTGCATAATTTAATAGTAGGCCATGAATAACAATAATTAATATTTTAAAGTTACATATTGATAACGAAGAATTGGATACCTTGCATATAGGTATCTTCTTATATAAAAATACCTATAGAGTTTTTTAATAACAGAAAGTTTGTAACAACAGTTTTATAGTATAAAGTAACAATATTACAAACACAAAAAATAACAATATTAAAAAAAAAAGAAAAAACAGGTGATGTTTAAATTGACGCCCAATTTCTGTAACGCAAAATTGGCACATTTTTGGAATTCTTTGAATCGCGTTAAATAAATCATTGGTCTCATTCGCAGATTTCGAAAGGCTAAAGGACCGTAATATCGTGTTTTATATACTTCATTTTGTATATAGCCCCATAAAAAAATCTAAAATTGAGAGATCTGGAGATCGTGGACGCCATCTAACGAGTCCGTTGGTACTTATCCATCTTTGAGGAAAATTATCAAGAAATTCCCTTAAGAGCATAGAGTTGTAACTTGGGGCAACATCTTGGTGTAGGTAAACAGCATTGTATTGGACTAATGGGATATTTTCGAGCAGTTCTGGAATAACTTCCTCAAGGATTTCTAGGTATCTACGTGCTGTAAGACCTCCTTCAAAAATCCTATAAACTATATGTCTGCCCAAAATAAAACATGACACCCCAACTCCACAGCGTCCTTGTTGTGCCCTTTCAAACATTAAATGCTGATTTTCACTATGCCAGTGCCTGGTATTGTGATGAATAAAAATTCCCGCACTGGAAAAAAAGCATTCGTCTGACAAAATAACAAGTCTGCCAAATAAATTGTTAGCATCGATTTATTGCAAATACCACTGGCAAAAGAGTGCCCGGCGCTCGGCATCGTTAGGATGCAAATGTTACACTATATTAAATTTTGTCACAGCAGTTTTTCTACATGAGGACGAAGGTGTTGCTTCTATATATATATATATATATATATATATATATATATATATATATATATATATATATATATATATATATATATATATATATATATATATATATATATATATATATATATATATATATATATATATATATATATATATATATATATATATATATATATATATATATATATATATATATATATATATATATATATATATATATATATATATATATATATATATATATATATATATATATATATATATATATATATATATATATATATATATATATATATATATATATATACATATATATATATATATATATATATATATATATATATATATAATATATATGTCTATATATATATATATATATATATATATATATATATATATATATATATATATACTAGGAGATTTTCTTGGGTTTTTGGTCTGAATTATCTTTTTGAAAAATAAAACTTGTTTATTCTTCGGAAATCATTTTAATTTGTTTTTTTTTTTCCCAAACGTTTCGGCAACATGCCTTCATCAGTGGATTCTAATACAGGTCACTAAAACTAACAAACAATGCTGTTTTGGATTCTTACTTATAAACATGTCTACTTTTTTCTTTTTTTTTTTTTTGTTTTGTGTAAGAGGATAAAAATGTTCTTTTATATACATATACATCCATACATAAGTACACCCCTGCACAGATATATACATATATACAGAAATTTAACAAACACGTATAACCTAATTAATATTACTTTTTTTTTATTTTTAAAACAAAACGTTCAAATTGGATGTATAATTATACTATAACTCACCTAAGAAGGTAAATTTTTTTAATCCATTCACAAATGGGACATATACACTTAAAATTTGTTTTACATATATGTGACAATACAGTATATACATACTTAAAACTACTGACTGACTGAAATTAAAATTCGTTTTGCTGCTGTTGCTCGTCATATATATTGTTTTTATTGGGTTAAAAAACAAGGTGTTTTATATTGTTATTATTTTGGTATGTGGAACGAGCGCATTTATTTTATATTTTTGTAATTAGTGTACCTATTATTATTTCATTTAAGATAAAATGTAGAAAATTGAACAATTTTTTTATTTTTGCAAATTGCCATTTAATTTTAAAATTTAAATTTAGATTTACGAGAAAATTGCAGAATATATGCAGTTATTTTATTACGTTGTAATATATTTGGTTTAAGTTTTTAATTTCCGTTTTGTCATTAATCGAATTTTCGTGTTTTTTAATGTACATCATTTCCAAGAATTCCCTTTTTTTCTGATTTATTTCAGTTTTTAAGATTTGTGTGTCCTTATAATTAAATTTATGGGATGTTTCATTCTCATGTTTTGTTAATGAAGTTTTATTTTTTTTATCATATTTATGCCCATTTAAGCGATTTTTGAGGTATTGTGTAGTCTGACCGATGTATACTCCAGGGCAGTCTTTACAAGGTATTTTATATATGGTGTGTGTTTTTTGATTGGTTGGAGTTGGGGTTTTGAGAGAACTAAAATATTTTTTTTGGAAGGTGTTGTAACTTTTGTGGCATACGGTTATATTATGTTTATCAAAAATAGTTTTTATATTTTCTGAAAGGCCTTGTACGTATGGGATTGATAGAAACTTATTTTTATCTGTATTTTTTTCGGTTGGTATAATTTGATTTGGGCTGTTTATTTTATGCAATCTAGAATTAAATATAGAGTTAATTAATTTTTTTGGATAGCTATTTTGAATTAAGATATTTTTAGCTCTTCTTATTGCTTGTGGTTGATATTTTACATTGCTTAATTTTATTTCTCTATCGGCTAGCCCGATGATAACTGATTTTTTTTGGTTCATTGGATGTTGAGAAAAATAATTTACATATCTGCCTGACCATGTGCTTTTTGTATACCATTCTGTTTCGATAATGTTGTTCTTATTATGTAATGTCATATCTAGAAAGTTTATTTGAGAATTGTTTTCAATTTCGATAGTGAATTTCAGCTTTTCATGAAAATTGTTAAAGGCGTTTAAAATATAATTGCATTTGTCTCTGGGAATTAAGGTTATACAATCGTCGACGTACCTATAGAAGAAGGGAAGAGGAATATCTAAGATATATATATATATATATATATATATATATATATATATATATATATATATATATATATATATATATATATATATATATATATATATATATATATATATATATAATATATATATATATATATATTTATATATATATATATATATATATATATATATATATATATATATATATATATATATATATATATATATATACTGGGTGGTGCAACCAAGATGGGGTGGACGATTGTGGGCAAACGGAGAGGAATTTGAAAAAAAAATTGGGATATGATTGATAGTCAATAACGCTGTGTTTTAAATTTATACCCATTAAACAGGGTGGTCTGAAAAGTTCGTGGTGAACCAAACTTGTGTTTTTTTAAATGGGATACCCGGTATATTATTATTTTAGTTGATTCTCCTATTCGTTGCGATCATTTTAGATCAGGTTAGTTGGGTCTAAAATTTATACCAAGGGAATGGGACGAGGTTAAAGTGGAAAAAAGGGTTATACTCCGGCCATTTTTTGAAAACAATTGAAGCAGGTACGGAAAAACCAAATATTCTATAAAATGTATTGTATTTAGGACTACAATAATCGCTTGTAAGTCGTTCAAAATTATTCACTGTTATACATGTTTTGTAAATTTACCTTGGATTGAATTTTTTTAAATGGAACACCCTGTATATTTTACTTTCATGTTAAAGATAACATTACTAGCTTTCAGAAAATACCATATTTGATACCTTTCTGACCAACAGTTTTTCAGTAAATTAGCTGTGAAATCAAAATTTCTTCATTTTAACACGAATTACTCTGAATTCACCTTGTTAAAATTGACAATTTAATATTAGGAGGCCATGATATCATCATAAATTGAACAAAAGATTGACAGTCCTATCAAAACAGCAAAGTGTCAGAATATTGTCATCAGTAAATAAATAAATATTGTTCTTTGATGATGCGATGCCGAAATAAAAACAAGATAGAAGCTTTTGCAAGATTATCATAGAGATTTCAAGAAACAGGAAATGTTGCTTTCAAAAAAACGTAAAGTAATTAATAAACCAGTTACCAATGAAGATAATGCTTTGACAGTATTAATAACAGATCTTTTTTTACAAAAAAAAGAAATTTAATATAAATCAACAAAAACAATGTAATTAAAACAAACTTATAAAAGAAGTTCAACTAAACCGAGTCTATCCATAAATGAAAGTTTCACTTTTTTCAAAGTCAGGTCTGAAATGTTGCGAAAACTGCTTATTATTCTCAACTTCATATCTTCCACTGTGGTTGGAACCTCTTTATAAACTTCTTCTTTAACATGTCCCCATAAAAAGAAATCTAGTGGCGTTAAATCGGGTGACCTCGCAGGCCACTTAACTGGTCCACCTCGCCCAATCCAATGCTCTCCTTTCCAATTATTGAGAAAATGTCTTACATGCCTATGGTAATGCGGGGGTGCTCCATCATGTTGGAACCATAAGGAATTGCAATACGGGGCAACTCATTTCTCAAAAAATTTAAATAGACTTCTCCCGTTAAATGCTCTTCAAAGAAATATGGTCCTATAACATGAGAGCCAATTATACCTCCCCAAACATTAATTGACCATTTATTTTGATGGTCCACCTGACGAATCCAATGTGGATTTTCGGTTGAATAATAGTGCATATTATGTTTGTTAACCAAGCCGTTGCTTTTAAAAGTTGCTTCATCTGAAAACAGCACCCTATCTACAAAACCTGGATTATCCCAAATTGTATTTAAAAACCAAATTGAAAACTCTTGTCGTTGGACGTAATCGCGATCATACAGTTCTTGGTGTAATTCAATGTGGTAGGCATGATATTTATGTTGTTTCAGAATCCGTTTAATACTAGTGCGTTCAATATCAGTAGCTCTCTCAATTTCCCTGGTACTTGTGTGTGGATTTTCTTGCACTGTTAATAACACTGTCAAAGCATTATTTTCATTGGTAACTGGTTTAATAATTACTTTACGTTTCTTAAAAGCAACATTGCCTGTTTCTTGAAACCTCTCTAATAAACTTGCAAAAGCTTCAGGTCTTGGTTTTTTTTCGGCATCGGGATATCGTACCGCATAAACCCTGCTTGCTAGTAAAGGGTTTTTTTGACACTCGCCCAACATAAAAGTCATGTTTATCAACTATGGAGTACTTAAACTCATTGTTATTTAACAATTTCTCGGCTTATCGTCAAAAAACAATGTTAATTGATGCTAATTCTCTGACACTTTGCGGTTTTGACAAGAATGTCAATCTTTCTTTTCATTTATGATTATATCATGGCCTCCTTATATTATAGGTAGTCAATTTAAGCAACGTAAATAATACCGTTTCTGTTAGAATGAGTAAATTTTGGTTTCACGGTTAATTTACTAAAAAACTGTTGGTTAGAAAGATATCAAATAGGATATTTTCTGAAAGCTGGCGATGTTATCTTTAATATGACAGTAAAATATATGGGGTGTTCCATTTAAAAAAATTCAATCCAAGGTAAATTTGCAAAACTTGACCACCCTGTATATCAGTGAATAATTTTGAACGACTTACAAGCGATTATTGTAATCCTAGATATAATACATTTTATAGAATATTTGGTTTTTCCATACCTGCTTCAATTGTTTTCAAAAAATGGCCTGAGTATAACCCTTTTTTCCACTTTAACCTCGTCCCATTCCCTTGGTATAAATTTTAGACCCAACAAACCTCATATCAAAATGATCGTAACGAATAGGAGAATCAACTAAAATAATAATATACCGGGTGTCCCATTTAAAAAAACACAAGTTTGGTTCACAACGAACTTTTCAGACCACCCTGTATAATGGGTATAATTTTAAAACACAGCGTTCTTGACTATCAATCATATCCCAAAAATGTTTTTTCAAATTCCTCTCCGTTTGCCCACAATCGTCCACCCCATCTTGGTTGCATCACCCAATATATATAAATATATATACGTATATATATATATATATATATATATATATATATATATATATATATATATATATATATAACTAGGTATATATATATATATATATATTTTTTCAATTAAACAAAAATATCAAAAGAAGGTTTATAAACCGCTTTATAAACCAAAAAGCGATGAAATAGTTAAATATTTGACATTTATTTTTGTTTGTTGTCATAAACAATAGTCATAGCCTACTATTAAATTATGCATTTAATTTCAGAAAACTGTCATTTATTTGCGTATTTCTAAGAAGAAGTATTATTAATTTTGAAAAGGTAATTTTATGTTCCAATTAAAAAATAAAGTAGGGTCCGGTAACTTTTTGACCTGACCCTGTATACTAATTCCGGCAGAATTTCGTTCTACGGGAAAAGTTATATAAGAAACATTTTTCACATTTTCGATAAGTTAGCTGATAGTTGAGATACGAGGAGTGCCTGAAAATGCAGCATTTTCAATTTAGCCCTGTTTCTTAAAAACGGAAAGGGCTATGAAAATTTTGTTCACGGCATCTTTAGTTTTACGAAAAAGTAGCACACTGTCGCAAAAACCTCAACTTTTTATCTACACCCTGTACTTTATTTACTAAGAGCAGAGTATAATTTGCTGCAAAAAAAATGAAAAAAGGGAAAGTTTGTAGCATACTTCGTAAACCTCCAAAAAGTTTTTAAGTGTGAGAAGGCGAGATCTTCTAAGTAAAACGACTAATTTTTTGTAACTTTCTTATTCTTTATATTTTGAATTAAATTTTGGATATGTTAAAGATGCGCTCTCTAAGTATATTCTGCTGATATTATATACAAAACGGTATTATTGGTCTAGCTAGTTATCCAGGGCGTAATAAAGAGGTGTGTAAAAAGATTAAATTTCATTTGCGACTGTATAATGAAATGTTTTATGAATCATGATTTATATGCCATTGAGTTACTGTGAGACATATCTCTAAAAGTTCTTGCAATTTTAAAGCTATCTGGATGTTCAAGGCTTACTTACTTAATATATAAAAAAACATATACAGTGTGTCCTCGGAAAGATATAACTATAGCTGTAAACGTTATTATTTTTTATTTTAAGAGAAAAATCCATTCTTCATGTTGGTCAATAATCTAAAATTACTCCAAGAAAGTATCCTTATTTTTGTTGTTATTGAAACATTTTATTTAGAAAGATTATTTACAAGAAAATAGAGGGTTTTAATATCGAGTATGTATACATAAATTTGGGTCGACTTTATAAAATTTCCTATCTTCCAAGGTTCGTTTCTTGGGAAGATATATGATTAGATGAAAAATGTATTACATGTAGTCTGATTTAAACAAAATGCATTGAAAAGCTCTATTTCTCTCCAAATAATCTTTTTTATACAATGTTATACAGGTTACCCAAGAATTATAAACATCTAAAAAATCCCAAGAGCAAAATATTTGTATTGCCTAGTTATTGAAACATTTTATAAAAATAACGTTATTTGGAAAAAATTTAAGTTTTCAATACCTTCTGTTTATTTCAAACTCTCTAATACATCTTTATTATAATTATATACGTTCCCAAGACGCGTGCTTTGGAAAGTAAGAAATTTTATAAAGCACAGTCTGAATTTATCTACACTCGTTATTAGAACCCTCTATCTCTTTCCAAATAACTTTTCTTTATGAAATGTTTCACTAACTATAAAGCTAAGGGTACTTTACTATCGGAGTAATTTTATAATTTTTAAATTTTTGGACCACTTGTATAACCAATTCATCTTCTAAAAATTACTTTTCAAAGTTTCCAGACAAGCAAAACTCTTTATGAACAATGAGTTTTTTTCTTCAAATGCAAAATAATAACTTTTGCAGGTATAGTTACTTCCATCCGGGGAGACACTGTATAAATTGTGAGAACTTTTCGATTGATTAATTTTTTAAAACAACCTGCTGCTACTAATGAATAAAATAAATATTTTTAGATAAAATATATACAGGGTGCTGCCAAAATATGAGCATAATCAATATTTAAAATTGACTCAAGTTGGTCGTGGTTGCATTTAAAAAAATATTTGGGTAATCGTTGCCTTCAGTCGGATCTGATTTTTTAATAATTATTTTTGTGATTGATATCGCCAATGGCGTAGCAGTAATTTTTTTAATAGGGCAAAAAACTTTTAAGAAGTATTTATTTAGTAATCATAAATATGGAATCAAAGTAAATCAAATTTGTTTTACTAACAAACTTATGATAGTAACAATGTAATAAATAATACAACAATAATTAATACCTTCTTTGTAAGTTAAAGCCTTATAAATGTGCCCTATAATTTACATAACCAGTTTCATTGAATGGCTCTACCCTGCTATGCATTACACTTTTGTACTTTCAAACAGATTTAACTAGACTACTAATTTATTTCTTTTTAAGACAACTAGAGATTTCTAAAATATTAATTTGATCCAGTTTAACAGTGAAGTTCATGCAATTTCTTAAAGAAGAAAACCATTACAGTCTTAATAAATCCATAAAAGAAGTTTGAGTCTAGATTTGAATCAAATGCAAATACCAGTCATCGCCAGCTAGTAACCAAATGTTTAAATGTTAGTATGTGAAAGTGCCATTTATTTATTATCTCCAATGGTATTTTCTGTGTATTGATTCGTGTCTTGTTTTCTTACTTTTACTATTTTTACGGAATTTTTAATAGTAATACAGCTTCTTTGATGATAAAAAATTTTCACCCTTCGATGCGTATTTTTTATAGAATTTTTGATTCATTTTAAAAAATTATATTATAATAAGTTCAACAGTTCAAGCTAGGCATCCTCATCCATACGAAGATAATTATGATCATGGCCTAGTTCGAAGCTAAGTTCATTTCATAAAGTAATAGGTAAACAGTTTTATTTCTAATAGTTAGTTTTTACACCATCTTGTCCGATGCTACTTTTCATTTTAACGGCAATGACAGCCGCCAATGTGGGATATATCGAATATACCGTTTATAGAAAACCAACCAGGGGGATTAACTGATACCAAAGACAGGTGATACTTTAAATAGACTTTGACTTAGACTTTGTATTGTATTCCCTAGAGTAGAAATTCATCGAGATCTTTCTGCCTAGCACAACGCACGGAGTCGACCTCGCACAACGCCTAGAATTTTCAGTCGTCGACGTACTACAAGTTCGTTTATAGATAAGCATACTTTTTGCTGTATTTCTAAATAAGCAGACGCTTCTGTCAACTCCAAATCACATATCAGCGCTTATTCTAGATAAACCGCAACGCGCAAGCTGATTATTATTGTTTGCTTTGTATATTGTTGATTAGGTATACGTGTTTATGCATAATTTTAAAAAAATTGATTAGGCATGTTATTAAATAGCATTCTTACACAAATGTGTTAAGAAATAAATATTTCTAATATTACGCTCATAACCATTGACATATTATATGTCAACGGCAAGAACAAAAGAAGTCTGTCACTATAACTTTTCAGCGTTGTCTTTTGAGGTGCCTGAAAAGTGGGAGAGATATTTTATTATTTGTCATACTTGCAGCATATGTTTATTTACTTTAATCGTTGCATCAAAACATACACCATTTTATCAATAAAAGGTGTTGGATCTCCCTGTTATTATGTCTATGCTCTTTCCTAATAAACAAACAAGACAAAAGATAACAAGGCAAAAATTCGATATAATATCTGGTTCATTAAAAAAAAAATGAATTAATACACAGGGTTCCATACTTTGGCAATTTCAGTTTCTTATATCCAGACCTGACTGTAGTGTGTGGTTTGGAAGAAGAAATCGTAAAAAATAACCAAAGTATGTAGACTTCTTATAGGTACATATTGGTTTAAGTTAATAATAAAATAAAATAAGATTTTATAGAAACAGGTACAGCGCTCATAAAAAATATTTTTAAATCAAAATCTTAGAATATATCAGAAGATTTTTGTATAGACTTATTAAATATTCTGTCTTGTTTATTTTAGTTACATAAAAAACTAAGATCAAAATAAAGAAAAAATATTCTTCCGAAAGATAAAGCTCAAATTGTTGCAGTGATATATAATTTTTAATCTAGAGAATTTAAATAGTACTAGTTAACAAATTTTCTATTATTAGATTTCTTCCCTCAAAAATATAAAAAGAAAATTGTTCGTCTATAAAAAAAAGAAATCAGATATTTTTGTAAATTTTTAACGAAATTTTAGGATTCAAAAATTTCTCCAAAGGGCTACAAATTTCCTTATGTAGATGTTTGTTATTTGTTTATTTATTTCTAATTTTAAGATAACAATTCACTAGAATTTCGTATTAAACAGCACAATATAATATAATTAGGAAGGATTATAATATTTTTGTTAGGTAAGTTAATTTTATGCTAATATATATGTGTTGCAAGTAAAGATAACCTCAGTATAAAACACTATTAATATATTTCTTAGAGCCCAAGTGACAAAAGGATACAAATATAGACAGACTTACAAGAACTTAAACTAAAAACTGTTTAAGTAACTTGGTTTTGAAGAACCATAATTATTTCTTTTTCCATATTGAGAAATAGCTCGCAGGACGTAGTTTAGAAAGATGGTAATTAATTTCAATTATTAAAAATATACTTTTTACACATGTTTTAATATCTAACTCTTTACCTGAAACCGAAGTGAAAATACTCAATATAAACACAAATTGCACAAAAACACGCCAATACTTTTGTTGGCCACCATTTTTTAGCGACATTTTACTTATTACTAACATGGTATCATTAATCATTTAACTGGTTCCTTTTCTTTAGCACGTTAAAAACATTGTTAAAAATACCTTATTACTAATGACTTTTGAATAATAATAAATTAATTATTAATATCGTTGATATGAATTTGGGTCAATTGCTTTTCTTTGAAAATTACATTCCTACCTAAAACTTAAAGAATATATATATATATATATATATATATATATATATATATATATATATATATATATATATATATATATATATATATATATATATATATATATATATATATATATATATATATATATATATATATATATATATATATATATATATATATATATATATATATATATATATATATATATATATATATATATATATATATATATATATATATATATATATATATATATATATATATATATATATATATATATATATATATATATATATATATATATATATATATATATATATATATATATATATATATATATATATATATATATATATATATATATATATATATATATATGTTGATTTTTACTCCTTCACGGATGGAAAAATACAATGTGTTTTCATTCCGGGTGTACATCCGTTCACTATACTGTCGTTCTGAAAAGAACAGTTTTGCTGACGTTTCGCCAAAATCCCAAAGTGTTGGTGACTGCGACGCTTCCTTTTATACCCCTCTCGGGGCCGAAGGTTATATCTGCGCAGGCGTTGGTCGTTATTTATGTTTTCCGGATGGTGCTGTTGTTGCGCTAATGGCGCTTGAGTTTTTGCGATTTTAGATTTGTCGATTATTGTGTTCCATACTGTTGGTAGTTTTAATAATTCGTCCCTTTTATTCAAATCACCTTGTTTTTCAATTTCTATGGCTTCTCGGATTATTCTGGTCTTATAATGTTCTATATTGGCAATCTCCCTACACCCATCGAAATTTATTTTATGGCCTGTTTCCTGATGATGTAGGAATAAAGCTGAGGTTGTTTGTTTATTTCTGATGCTGAGTTTATGCTCTTCCACTCTTGCTGATATTCGCCTGTTAGTTTGCCCCACGTACAACTTTTCACAGTCCCGGCACGGAATACTGTATACTCCGTGGTTTTCCAGTTTGATTTTATCTTTTGGGTTTCCGAGTAGTTTACCTATAGTTGTTTGTGGCTTGTGTATTGTTTGTATGTTGTGTTTCCTAAGAATTCTTCCGATTCTGTCTGTTGTACCTTTTACATATGGTAAGACTACTCGTTGTTTTCCCTGCTCATATTTTTTGTGGTTCGTTGTTCGGTAAACCTGTGCATTAATAGCTTTCTCTATGGTGCGATTTGTGTAGCCATTTTTCTTTAAAGCACTAGATATTACCTTAAGTTCGTTTTGTCCCGTCTGTGTTTCAGTTAATCGCACGGATCTGGATATTAGAGTATTTGCCACAGCTTGAATTTGTGCTGGATGATGATGTGATGTTGCATTTAAATATCTGTCTGTATGTGTTGGTTTTCTATACACGGTGTATTCGAAATGTCCGTTATGCAGTTTTGTGACCAAAACATCTAAAAATGGTAGTTGGTTGTTTTCCTCTAACTCTAGAGTAAATTGTATTCTGGGGTGGATTGAATTTACGTGAGTCAGAAATTTTTCGAGCTCTGCATGACCATGTTGTCATATAATAAATATGTCATCCACATAACGAATCCATAATTTGGGCTTTAAACTTGCTTTCTCAAGAGCTTCTTTCTCGAAGTATATCATAAATAAATTCGCGACTACTGGTGATAGCGAGGACCCCATTGGAGCACCATTCATTTGTTTATACATTTGCCCGTTGAAAGAAAAATAAGTATTTTTGAGGCAATGCTCCGAGAGTTGTATTATATGTGCCTGGAAATCCTCGTTCATAGCAACCTTGTCCAATGCTTCGTCGATGGGAATACTGGGATATAACGATTTGACATCTAGGCTTGCTATGATATCGTTTTTTTCAAGGACGATATCTCGTATAATTCTTGGAACAGGCCTATAACAATTGTCTTGTAGGATATCCTGCATTTTTGGTATGATTTTTTGTTGAATTTCGGGGTTTATTGGTGAACTTTTTATTTTATTTTTAGTTGTTTTTTCTAGGTACGTTGTCGGGTCCCTTGGAACAGGCCTATAACAATTGTCTTGTAGGATATCCTGCATTTTTTGTACGTAATCTTGAAAATTCATAACCACAGTTACGTTTCCTTTATCTGCTGGAAGGATTGTGATGTCTTTATTTTTTAAATTTTTTCGAAGGTTTATTAGGGCCCTTTGTTCAGTGGCATTTAGGTTTTGTTTTGGTGTTTTGCTTGATCTTAAAATTCTTGCCACCTCTTGTCGAATCTCCTCTGGTTTTGTTTCTTCAGAGGAGTCAAGGACAGCTTCCACTCCAGCTATTATTTCTTCTTTAGGAATTTCCTTAGGAGATATCGCCAAATTAAAACCCTTACTCAGTACGGATTTTTCACTTTCTGAGAGACTGTAGGATGATATATTATGTACTAATTTCTCGACGTCTACTGATGATCCTTGTGGCTGACTCGACTTTCTTAGAAGATTGTCATACTTTTTCGAAAGTTTATCTGTTTTAATATTCTTATTTGATTCTGTTCGCCAAAATGCCAAAGTTTCTATGCGATTCCACAATAAAGGGTGAATGATGTTACTTAGTTTAAGGTGTAACTTTAAAAGTTCTTTCTCTGTCTTGGCTAGTTGTTTTCTAGTTTGATGGATTTGTTCTTTTACTAGCATTTTGAAGTATGGTGTTAGTTTTAGTATGATAAGACAACCGTGTAAAAGTAGAAAGTAAATCGCTGTCACGACACTTAATTTGAAAGGTTAGATGACATAAAAGATTAGTTTTCTTACCTCTCAGAAAATCTCCTCCCCGTAGAAGAGTATAGTGTTGATTTTTACTCTTTCACGGATGGAAAAATACAATGTATTTTCATTCCGGGGTACATCCGTTCGCTACTGTCGTTCTGAAAATCACATTTGGCATTTTCGAAGCTTTCTTTCTCGCGTCCGAATAGAGACTGAAGGGTTAATGACTGCGACGCTTCCTTTTATACCCCCCCACTTGGGGCCGAAGGTTATATCTGCGCAGGCGTTGGTCGTTATTTATGTTTTCCGGATGGTGCTGTTGTTGTTGTTGAGTTTTTGCGATTTTAGATTTGTCACATCATTAAAACTACCAACAGTATGGAAGGCAATAATCAACAAATCTAAAATCGCAAAAACTCAAGCGCACTTAGCGCAACAATAACAGCACCATCCGGAAAACATAAATAACGACCAACGCCTGCGCAGATATAACCTTCGGCCCCGAGTGGGGGTATAAAAGGAAGCGTCGCAGTCACCAACCCTTCAGTCTCTATTCGGACGCAAGAAAGAAAGCTTCGAAAATACCAAATGTGATTTTAAGAACGACAGTAGTGAACGGATATACACCCGGAATTAAAACACATTGTATTTTTCCATCCGTGAATGAGTAAAAATCAACACTATACACCTCTACGGGGAGGACATTTTCAAGACAATCAAGACGTATGAGAAACTGAGAGGTAAGAAAACTAATCTTTTATGTCATCTAACCTTTCAAATTAAGTGTCGTGACATTTATTCGATTTACTTCCTACTTTTACACGGTTGTCTTATCATACTAAAACTAGAAAAACTAACAGCATACTTCAAAATGCTAGTAAGGCGTTATTAAAAGAACAAATCCATCAAACTAGAAAACAACTAGCCGAGACAGAAAAAGAACTTTTAAAGTTACACCTTAAACTAAGTAACATCATTCACCCTTTATTGTGGAATCGCATAGAAACTTAACCTTTTTGTCGAACAGAATCAAATAAGAATATTAAGACAGATAAACTTTCGAAAACGTATGACAATCTTCTAAGAAAGTCGAGTCTGCCACAAGGATCATCAGTAGACGTCGAGAAATTAGTACATAATATATCATCCTACAGTCTCTGAGTGTGACTTGTACTTGGTCATCATTACCCGAGTAGTTTGTTGTAGTCCTTCTAGCTCCGTATTAATCCATTTCAAGATTCCGAAACTGTAGGTCAGCACGGGCACAGCATAGGTGTTAATTGCTGTAATGAGATTTCAGGCGTTCAGTTCTGTCTTCAGAAGAGCTCGCACTCCTTGAACGTACTGATCTTTCAGCTTGGTCTTTCCTTACTTATCTAGGAGCAGTCTAGCTTGTTGGAACCCTAGGTATTTGTAGATCTCTCCATGGTTCATCGCTAGAACTATTTCTCCATTGGCTACATCACCATTAATGACTTTGCCTTTTATAGTGCTGTACACGAAAGAAAACCGGGCAGAGTCAATCGGTTTAGGAAGGTCGGCCAAGAAATCTCTTTAAACCAGTGGTGTCCCGTCGTTCTTTAAATAATATGGCACTCCTTTTTGACTATACGCACTTCAGATAATTAAAAAATGTAACTATGCTTAATGAACCTTTATCTATATTTGTCTGTTTTCTTTCGTGTACCGCACTTCTATATCTCTTTTGTGTTACAAAAACGGCGAACTTTCGAATTTTAAAATGATTTAATTTTGATTTTTCTTGATCGATTTACCTATAAATATATTTTTTCTTGAGTTCTGTCATTAACGGTTCCCGGGCTACTGCCTACGTCCACTATTATTGGACCACCCAGTATAGTGTTACACGATTTACAAGTCCAGATTTTACAAGTATAGCCACCATCAGATCCAGTGAACGAGATTTATCAAAATTTTAATTTATGCAGTTCTACTTTGGGCTACTCGGGTATGCCAAAAGTGGCCGTATGTCTCCATTTATCATATTACTTTATATAGAGGCCGTCATTGTGAAGTACTATACAGGGCGTTTCCTAATTGCGTGCTCATGTTAAAGGGGGTGTTTTTATATCCTAAAAGTCTTAACTTTTGAGATACAGGATGGTAAAGTTTAAAACATTTTTTTTCATCCCAATTCTGATGCTATTGTAGATAACTGCATGAAATTTGATACACGTCTTCTATGCATTAAGGAGCATACGGATTTACCCAGGTTAATTACATATGCGCGGCACTGATAGAAATTTCAAAAATTGATTGTTAATAAAAAATGTCCTGTTATGCATAAAAGACGTGTATCAAATTTCACACAGTTATTAATCTATAATAGCATCAGAATTAGGATTTTCAAAAAATATTTTTTTAAAACCCTGTATCTCCAAAGTTAAGACTTTTAGGTTCATATTAAGCTTTTTTTTTTCAAAAAGGTCCAAGAATCACCCCCCTTTAACATTAGCACGCAATTAGGAAACGCCCTGTATAGTACTTCACAATGACGCCCCGTGTACAAAGTAATATAACAGATGAAGACAAACGGTCACTTTTGGCATGCCCGAATAGCCCAAAGTCGAACTGCATAAGTTAAAATTTTAATAAATCTTGTTCACTGGAATCAGTGCTGGCTCCCCTGCTATAACTACAATGATGTGTTAATTTTGGAAAAATATGAGTTCTGTAGTTTATCAAATATTAATTGCAATATTAGATATTTTTTGACACCCGGTATTGAATAGAAAATTAATTATTTTGAAGCAGTTTATTGACAGCTACTTTATGAACAATTTTACAAAATATATAAAAAAAAACCAAGCCATTTTTGAGGTTGACGGCTGTGATTCTAATGTTTCGATTCCTTCTAAATCGTTGTCTTCCTCAGAAAATGATGAGGTTTCGTCGTCACTACTTGAAGATCCCAGTGTGATAACTAAATCATCAATAACCGTTTCAATTTTGCCATCTACTTCCCAGTATTTATCTTCAATAGAACGAACTTCAATACGCACGTGTATGCAGGCAGCCTTAAAGGTGTATGACCGAGGTTACGTAAAAGACCGTCAATTTTATACGTTTTTTCTCTAGGCTTGTTGGCTGATATTACTTCATATAATTGATATTTTCTCTATGTTGAATCACATACAAGATTGTTCGATTTAAGCCACGATATCATATGAGCTTTTATAGAGTATTTAGTTGGCATTTTATCTTCTACGTGAGAATGATAAGACGTATTATCCACTACCACGACTGATATGGGAGGAATGTTAGGTAGAAGCTTCTCGAGCAACCACTTTTCAAAATTATCTCTATTCATCTGTCCATGATAATCTCCAGTTGTTAGTCCCGAGCAAAAAACTAAAGCAGCACCTGGAACAAATCCGGCTTCTGAACCAGCATGAACTATAACAAAGCGACTACTAGAGCGGATTCCCTGAACAACACCTGTAACACTTTCACTTTGCCAGCATTTGTTCACTTTCATATCATTATCTACCCAGGTTTCGTCTAGATACACAATATTGCGTCCTTCTTGCCTATATTCCCTTACAGTTGATAGATATTTCACCCGCCAGTGAAAAATATTTGGTCTCTCAATGAGCAATTTTCGTTTATTTTGGCACTTGCTCCAAACAAAACCATTTGATCTTAAAAGCCGATTTAAGGTTTTATACCCGTACGGAAAATCTATTTGTTCTTTACAGCACGAAGTAGGGGTTTGCAGGTCGGAACCTTCTTCAAGTTTACATAGAAATCCTCTATTGTTCTTCGAATTACTTGAAAATCACCATCGTCAATTTTATCTTTGTATGATAATCGGGGTCTTTTTTTACCAGGAGATTTTAAAGGTGAAGTAGAGAACATGAGCGATCATTATGTTCTCTTTGAATTTTTCTTACACTACTTTCCGAAACACCAGTGTAAAATGCAGCGCGTTCTGGGCGATTTTGAATAGTCAAACTATTATTTTCAGCTTCTCTAGTACAGGCCTCTATAACGCTCGCAATAACTTCACGTGCACCGCTTCGAATTGCTTTTCCCGTTTTGCTCGCAATCGTTACTTTGAAATATAATTCAACGCGACGCATTTATATAGAAACGAAAACAAATGCTCGAAATATATAGGCGCCACTGGAAATAGCTTGAACCTTCTAGCGGCAAGTGCATGGAGACTCTAGGCACATCCCAATTACAAGTGGACCAGTGCGAAATTTACTAAATCCTCGATTTATTTTTCTTACCGCTTAGCGGAAAACTATTACAACAAATAAAATAAAATAACATAAAATCTATTTGCGTACGTGTTCGTGTCCCGCACTTTACAATGTTTAAGGCTTTACGTTTTTCCATTCCAAATTCCATATGGATGTCTTTTGAGAGGGTGTATGTCACGTCAATAAGCTTTTTTAGTTGATTATTATTATTATTTTTTGTTATTATTTTTAATTTGTTTTAAACTATCGGCCTTATACAGACTCTATGTAATTTTATTTTACACATCATACTCGACAAAAAAAGTTATTATTTATTAAAAGTTTTACTTATTTTTAAATAAGATTCATTTAAAGGCATATGTGATTCGACTTATATGGTTCGAAACAAATACAAAAACAAAAAAAAATTAATTAATACTTTTGGGACAGCTAAATTAAAGAACCTACAAGAACAAGTCAAAAAGCATATTATACTTTTCTAGTAATAGACGTAGTTTTTAAGAAAGTTAATCGTAAATATGTAAAAACACTATAACATTTGAAGGGTTTGATGCTTTTTTAAATCTGAGGAACAAGTCGTGGGCTATAAAGCTATGCGGGAAAAATTAATCATTGGAAATATTAAAGGCTACGACCAGTGGAAAAAAACAGAGAATATGTCATAATTTTCCTTACTTACGTTTATGTATTTGCTGAGCTCCTTGTACATTATAAAAGTAGTTTTTTTGTAGCCAAACTTATTTTTTTAATAAGCAGAACGTTTTATGTAGAATACATTTTTTTGCCAAAATCGATAGTTTTTCCATTTGATAACTAGGATTACATAGGCCCTGTCTAATAAATAGTGTGCAACATCTTAAAATGGGATATATATGAAAAACAAAAAGCGTTATATGTATATCGGTTAATTTATTTGACAAACAATTTAAACTCTAAAAGTTTTCAAAAATCGTATAAATAGCTCAGTTATTTATCTAATATTTAAACTAATATGACAACGTAAAACAAATGTTGGATGTCTCAGATGGCTGGATGGAACAGACGAACTTAGCACGATCCAGCTAAGCACCGGGAAGCATCAACGTCGAAGTACTCGCCATCTCCACAAGGTAGTGTCAAAGCTTGTCCAATAGTGCATATTACGAAACTTAAACAGTCGCTTGGGTTGGACGTCAAGAATATTCTGCAAAAAAAGAATACAATTTACATCATGCCGCACTCTGGGGTGAGGGGGAAACATATAAGGAAGACAAAGTGTAAGGTAAAAACTAGTAAGTAAATTTATATTCTGAATTTAACGGCAAATGACCTAAGTGAATCATTACTGGAGGCTTTAATTTTTTTAATATAATTAATTTTTTTATCTTCCGTTTTCTGCTCGTTCCTTGATACTTTCGGAACATGTTAAAATTTAAATTTAAAGCCTTTAAGTGACACTAGATGCCAAAGTACTATAGATGTTGTAAATCATCTATTGTTCTTTCATAACAAGTTTTAGTATCATACTTTTATTTCGACCAATGCTGTAATAATATGTTTGTTATCTCCTTTGCGTAATAACATACCTAGACGCACGTCAGAAGTATGTCCCAGTGTTTTTTTGAAGGGGCTGCGCTCCCCTGTTATACGTACTAAAAAAGGGGGAAATATTCATAATGTCGTTGGATACTAACATAATGGAAATTAACAGATTTACTTATAACAGGCTTACAGAAAATTTAAATATTTAACATATACGAAAGCTTTCACGGTTTGAGTCAATTAAGAAATCATAGTTCTTGGGTTTAGATCGTGAATTACCTTCCGCGTTTCGCCTGCGATTGCACGAGGCACAGGTCGGGTGTGCCCATCGACGCGTGACTCACTGTGTTGATTCGTTTCAACGCATAATGTAACACGTAGCCCGCATCTCTATTGAAATTCTCAGGGTGCTTAATAATTTCAATTAATTCTCTTATTTTTCGTTTATAATAACCCGAGACTGATAATGCAAGAACCTTGGTATCTTTTACATTAATCATGTGTCCTGTTGTTTCTTACTTATAAAATGGTGCCAATAGTCATCATTTTAATTTTTCAATCACGAAACATTAAGTATTGAAGTATAAAATAAGTTTTTAATTTGATTTTTTGTACTCATTAACCTATATTAATGTGTTTCCTATAGTCAAGTTTTTTACTAAAGTTTAAATTTACTTTTTTTTCTATCATTTGGAGTCCCCACCGTCTGCATGGAATAAATAGGGTGTACAGAAGTTAATTAAAGATTAGTTGAACACCTTGAATAGCAAACATATATTGCAACCATGTGTCCAACTAACCCTAAATTAATTTTGGACAACTTGTATATTCTAAGCAGACTGAGGGTAGGGTATTGCAAATTGATACAGTTAAAACTTAAAAAAAAAAAAATTTTAAAAAACCGTTTAAACCTTATTTTGTATGATTTAGTGAGAAAAGCACATCTTAATATCTCTTGTCATTATTAAAATATTTTTCTATGAAAAATCCACTAAAAACTTTGATTGTCCATTTCATCTGCCTAGCACTTTAATAGTTTAATAATTATCTATTTGAAGTTTATAATCAAGACCTTTGTGTAATAAGATTTGTAATGCACTTGTCTAGTAAAAAACTCGGACGCACCAATCTTAAAGATGGCGCCGTTTGAAGAAGATCGCGATAGTTCAGTGAAAGAAAAAATTCCGTTTGAATGCTGTAAAACAAGACAATTTAACTATATGTTATGTGTTAAATGTGGAAAAGGTTTTCATCAATCATGTACAATAAGAGATTGGGCTGGAAAATTGAAAATCATCGATAAAACACGATTAATTTGTTGTGAAGATGACATAATCACAAATTCCAAAGAGGTACAAAAAAACCAAATAGAAGAGAAAAACAAAGAAATTGCATTACTAAGGGAGCTCATTGATGAAATGAGAGGCAGAAACTGTCTCTTTGAAGAAAATAAGAAGCTACTGGAGGAAAAATTGGAAAATGTTATGAAAAGTAAGGTTAGTGTGAGTCCAAAAAGCCCGCAAAAAAATGACGCAGATCCCGCAGCTTTCAAATCTGTCGTTTCAGTCCAACACAAAGTTAGCTCTGTAGCAAAGACCAAGGAAACTGAAGACAGGAACGAAAACAAACCTGAATATAGAAACGAAAATGAAATGTCAATATTGTCAATGTCTACCTCAACGTCATTAACACTGGCAGAAAAAAAATCTGAAAATAAAAAATTTTCAGAGGCCGTGAGGGAAAAATAAAAAAATTCCAATGAAAATCTAACAAATCAACAAACCGAATCTAAAAACATAAGTCCAAACTCCACATCTAACAAAAAAGAAGTGGAAAATGAAGTAGATGGAAGAAAAAACGATAGCTGGGAAACTCAGAAACGTCGAGGATTCAAAAACAAATCCCAAAATGTTACTCGAACAAAAGACCGCCCCGAGCCCCTACAAGGATCAAGAGAGGGTGAACATATTTTAAAAGCAGCAGAAAAGAAGGCCTATCTGTTCCTATCAGGCTTCGCACCTGAAACGGAAGGTAAAGATATTTTAACTTACCTGGAAAACATGAAACTTGAAACCGGATGTCAAGTTGAGAAGATGAAGACACTAAAAAGTAAACAATACAGCTCCTTTAAAATAGCTGTTCAATATTCAAAACGAGAGGAATATATGTGTTCCGATCTGTGGCCCATAGGTATCCTGATTAACCATTTTCTGAATCTGCAAAGCCGGTGAACGGGGAGCCATGTTATAAACCAACCATTTCCAGTGATACTCTACTGAATACTCAAAGCATGAACAATAAGCATCTTGAACTAGAAGTACTTCTCTCTACAGTTGAGCCAGACATGTTTTGTGCTTCAGAGCATTGGCTACAGGGAGATGATATAGAACATTGTCATTTTTCTCAGTATAAGCTTAACAGTTACTCTGTAAGATTGAAGTATAGAGGTGGGGGAACTGCCATATATTCTAAAAATAATCTTAATTTCTCAAATATCACAACAAATTGTTCTCCCATTAAGAAGGATTTTGAATTCTGTATGTCAGAAATAAAACATAACTCAAATTGCTATATTTTCATATACATGTATAGAGCACCTGGAGGGGATATCAATCTATTTCTCTCGAATGTATCTGAATTACTGGATGAGCTATACACTCCAAACAAATATATCATTCTAAGTGGCGACTTTAATATTAATTTCGATATTAATAACACATACTTGATTGCACTATATATATTACTAATATATCTGACCATTATGGTCAAGTTCTCAATTTTATAATATCTAAGCAGGAAACAGGGTTAACCTATATTAAGAAACGATTTTTTACCCACTCAAATATTAACAGATTTATAAGCTATCTCAGATCTGAAGACTGGACTGAAGTCCAAGCTATTGAAGGGGTCAATGAAAAATACACAACATTTTTCAACATATTCTTTTATTACTTTGACTTATCCTTTCCAATTTCATCCTCACGAATAAAAAATCACTCAGATACCTGGGTAAATACCGAAATTAAAAATTATTCTTCTTATATTAATAGTCTATATGTCTGGTCTAAACAAACAAATAATGAAATTATCTATAAGCAGTACAAAGCAGAGAGAAAACAGTATAGACGGTTCCTAACAGACTTCAGAAAAAGTAATACCGATAATAAGATTTGTAACTCGAGTAACAAAGTAAAAACTGCGTGGAGTATTTTCAATACCGAATCTAATAAAAAAAGGGCAAAAACGGATATCTCGTTACAATTGCAAACGGATGAGATTACTGAAGATGCAGTAGTCATTGCAGAGTTATTCAGCAAACAGTTTAACTTTTTACCTATCCCAACTAACGATACAGATACTAAGCACCAAAGTAATATACCTACAATTTTTCTTGCACCTGTTGATGAGAGGGAAGTACTCAAAATTATGATGGATTTACCAAATAAGTTCTCCGCAGGACTTGATGAGGTACCCGTTTGCATTCTTAAGTCAGTGGGTAACTGCGTGTGTTCTCCACTTGCTAACCTAATAAATGAATGTTTCTACACGGGGATATTCCCAAACGAACTTAAAAAAGCCAAACTGGTTCCTGTTTTTAAGAAGGGTGATCGCCATAACGTTGGCAACTACAGGCCGGTGTCACTGCTGTCGGCAGTGTCGAAGGTTTTTGAAAGAGCCATTTACACAAGAATAATGAACTTTTTAAATTTCCATAATATCCTAAATCCAAATCAATTTGGTTTCAGGCCTAACATGTCCACGGAATTGGCAATTTTCAAAACAATTTCATATATAATGGAGAAAATAGATAAGGGTGAGCAGGTGGCAGGGCTATATTTTGATCTTTCAAAGGCCTTCGATACCATCAACCACCAGTTAATGATTTCAAAACTGGAAGGGTATGGGATTAGGTGTGTTTGTGCTGCTTTGCTAAAATCGTATCTTACCGATAGGTATCAATCTGTGTGCGTAGTCAGCAAGGGTAAAAATCACTTTTCAAGCGCTGTTGAAATGAAGCAGGGCATCCCACAGGGCTCAATCTTGGGTCCAATATTGTTTCTGTTGTATGCGAACAGTCTCTGTGACGGAGTAACTACTGGGCTTGTCTGTCAGTACGCTGACGACACATCTGTCATGTTGGCGGGCAGGTCCGTGGAGGCCCTGTCTGGAGGATGTTCGACAGCAGCAGAGAAAATGTACAGATGGTGTCAGAATAACTATTTACAACTTAACACGGGTAAGACAGGACTAATCACATTTGAAAAAAAGCTAAACCAGAGCTATTCCCTTTATGTAAAACTGAATAGCAGGTCAATATCAGTGGTGAATAACATTAAGTTTTTGGGGGTAGTTATAGACTCCAACTTAAGCTGGGAGGACCATATTAATTTACTACAGGGTCGTCTGAACAGTATGTGTGCACTCATACGCAGACTACGGGAATCACTTTTTATAGACAGCATCCGAACTTTCTATTTTACATGTATCCAATCACTAATAAATTATGGGATCTTGTTTTGGGGCTCTTCAAAACACGCAAACAAAATTCTCAAGACACAAAAACGTATCATCAGATGTATTCTTAAACTAACCCCTCGAACCTCTTGCAAGACTCATTTTGGTCACCTGAATTTTCTGACTGTGCCTTGTTTATATTTCTTAGCCTTAGTTATGTTTGTCAAAAAGAACCCACATTTATTTAATGTAAACTCAGATTATTATTCAGACTCAATGACAATGGTAACTAGAAACAGGGCAGGTCTTAGTATCCCCTCACATAACTCAGCTTTTTTTGAGAGACGTCCTTACTATCGTGCAGTGGGGGTATACAGGTCACTACCAAATAATATAAGGCATATTGAGGGTGTGAATCAGTTTAAAAAGAGTGTTATATTTTACTTGCAGGGTAAGTGCTTTTATTCTTTTAATTTTGATTTTTAGCTACTATTTTAAACTGTTTGTGAATGTACTTAATGTTTAATTATGTTACCAGTGTCTTATTGATTTATTAATTTATTTGTTAATTTTATTTAATATTAAGGTTTTAAAATGTATACACAAAATTTTTAATTATTGTATTTGATATTAAGTGTGCCTATATCATTTGTTTTTTCTTCATTTTTTTTTCCTTGACGTTGCTTTATCTTGTACTGAGATTTCGTTGGCAATAAAAGATATTATTATTATTATTATTATTATTACTCATATGATGCTCTCCAAAAATTTAAAAAAAATCTAAATTTCAACCTACCTTGAAGGTTCAGCAGCACATACACTCTCGGCATTCACCAGGAATTCTGAAAATGAAGAAAAGAGAAAATTAATAGTAAGTAATAATTTCTTCCTTTTCTTCTTGAAATGCCGTAGTAGGGCATTGGCGATGGATGATGCATGCCTTGAATCTTCAATGCACTGCACTCTGTTGAGTGTTAGTATTAGTAGTAGTAGTAGTAGTAAGATGGGGGACAAGCCCAGCAACTAGGCCTAAAAGGCCCTTTTCGCTAACCCCAGTTCTCTCCACCTCACTGAGTGTTACTGTCTGCTGTTAAGAATGAAAATCTATCAACAGAGTGGTTATTTTTAATATCCTTTGGACTAAAGGCAACTTCTTAGTATTCAAAACCAAGCATACTGAGAACTGGAAAAAGTGTCGGTCCTGGAGACACGACCTACCGATCGCGTGGCTGACACTCCTTCTACTGCACCGTCGAGGTGTATACCGTGGTCAATTCAATTTGTCCACATTTTAATCTGCCATAGCTTTCTGATTGATGAAAAAACAAATTGTGAGGTTAGTATTATAAAAAAGTATAAGTATCAATTATCAACAGGGCTGAGGTACTGAATACAAAAATGTACTTACAGTAAAATAATCATTACTTTTGATACTGTAAGTATTTTACTTAAGTACTTGTGAATTAGCGTTACTTGGGACAATATATTCAGTACTTTTTTAGAAAAGTACTTGTACTGGTACTTAAAATTTCAAGTTTTCGTTAGGTATTACTTATTACTTAAAAATGTACTGCAAAATCCTAATCTACTTAAAGTACTTTGTAGAAGTACTCAAGTATTTTTAATACTTAAGTACTTTTAGTTTTAAGTCTTCTTCGAAAGTAGGTATTCAACATTAAAAAGACTGTGTAGAAGTCTGTAATGTAGAATGTATGAGAAATTTCACTAATAAATCATATCTGATCCAAATAAATTATAAATTGTATCTCTACGAAATAAACATAGTTCAGAATTTAATATTGGGCATCATGATTGCATAAAAGATTGAATTCCAAACGACATTCTAGTTTTATTCATGCGAAGTTTTATTGTTGACGCCAGCTTTAATGATTCTGAGGATTAAAGTCGAATAAAATTTAAAAAATACTTACCTATGCTTGTTTTTACATTTACAAAAATGACAAGATTTATTTCAAATACCTGATGTTAAAATACTCCCAAAAATGCCTAGTTTAAAATTTTGAACTTACTTAATATAATAAAGAAATATTCTTTAGTATATAGGTTTTAGCTACAGCTTTGGAAACTAATAATATACAAGCACCACCATACGCGGAAACCAGAAAGAAATAAAAACGTGTGAAATTGGACTTCGTGTCCCTAAAAAACCTAACAACCATTTTAATCGGCAAAATTTCCAAAGAAAGACCATCCGGCGTATATAGTTTTTTTGAATTCTTTACTTTCTTTTCAGCTTTTAACAAGATGGTGAATTGAAATGCAGATTTTGATCATTCGAAATAATTTGTTAAAATTTTAAAATATAAGTATGTTTGTCATTTATTATTTAGAGCTACATCACTGCCATAAATGTGTATAATGAAATAATCAAATTTGGTAACATTACGCATAAAAAATGTTTGTTTAATATCTCAAGCAATTATAGTAAAGTTGTTTAAATGGACTACAATATAATAGATTAGTTGTTTGTCATGCGTAAAACCTACTCGTATAAGTTCTTGATTATATTTCACGCTTCAGTTGACAATATGTTTTTACTATTGCAGCTTTAGAAATTCAGATAATAACAGATATTTACAGAGAAACGCTATAAAGTCGACGCTTTAATTTAAATACATATTGATTTATTAATTTTATCTAGTATATTGCGTTTTTTCTTCATTTGTAGTGACATTTTTTATATAATTTTCTTTAAAACTGATTTTTTTTTAAACTAAAACATTATGGTTATGGCCAAAAAATCAATTGAAAAATGAGCAATGGTCATCTGTTTTAGAAAAGAAGTTATGACATAATAAGAATAACAAATATTTAGTTATTATTTAAAAAAAAAAATTACTTGATTATGATTGCAGTATTTAAAAATCGACTAAATACTTAAGTATTTAGATGTACTGTAAGTACTTAAGTATTATAGATATATTTAAGTACTTAGGAAATGTACTTAAAACTAAATAGAGCATGTACTTAATACTTATACTTAAATTTCAATTTCTAAGTAAGCAAATACTGGTACTTAATGCAGCAAGTAGAATTTTAAAATAAAGTATTTAATACTGGTTATTTTAAGTACTTTGGTTGAGTACTTATCACAGCTCTGATTGTCTTGATATATTTTTAAATAAAGCACATTGTAAATTTACTTCAATATATAGACCTCTTTTTCCCGGCTGTAAATATATTGATATCATTATCTTAAAAAATAAACGAGAGAAGATAAAAAAAACATTTTAACTGGTGTGTCAAGGTCTTCCGGAGGGTTTAGAATACCCTCAGATAGAAGGGTGGTAAAATACTGGGTTAACCAATTCTGGCGTGACAACCACCAATTCTGGGGTGGCAATTACCACCCCGAATGACGCAACTGGTAGCAAATATTATTTTTCTCTCGTCACTACATATTTCTTATGGCGAAGTATTTCTCCATTTTCTCGCCTATTTTTTAAGATAAAGGTATCAAACCAGGTATATTTACAATTCAGAAAGTAAATTTACAGGTCTCATTTAAAAAAAAGGTAAGTTACAGTTATATCACTGACAATTGACATTTCATATATTTGTTTACACCCGTATTCAATAAAGAGGTTTAAATTTAGACCAGGTCTAACTTGACACTAATAGGTTTAAATTGACAAAAGCGACAAAGAAACAAATATTTTTTCTAAATGTCACAATTACAAAATATTTCTGTAAAATATATGCAAAACATAGCTGAGAACTAAGAGTTTTAATTGCCATGGCATCTAGATCTGGTCTGACTCGTGAACCTTTTTGATGATTGTGGGGGTTAATGTTTTATGAAACTTAGCAACTAGGGCCACAATTTGTTGTTTAGATTATTTTGATGTCATGAAAAATAAAAAAGTTATAGCAGCTTAAAATGTAGACAAGTTAAAGTGACCACTCTGTACATAGTAACAACATAGTGAAAATAACCAGGATTTGCTCACTCTCTGCCTGCTCTTTTGTAAACATATTAGATATTAGAGAACTTTTCATCTAAATGTAGCTATAATATATAAATTTGTATTTAAAAAGTTTTATTTATATGGAATAGTTACTAAATATATATTTTAAATTTTGCTATCACCAGGTCCCCATCACACTTATTTGCAGATAACTTATGCACAAGATGTGAACGGTTCTCTAATAGAGATGTGGCCTTTATTATCAAATAAAAAATAATTAAATTTAATAAAAAAAATCCTTATTGCAAGTAATATGTTTTAATAAGTTTTCTTATTTAATTAATTAATTTCAAATTAGAGGATTTAGAAAAAAAGATTTACCTTCAGCAGGTATTTCAGGACCTCCTGGATTGAAAGGAAGAGGAGTGGATTCAGGATCATCGTCTTCTGGAAATTAAATATAAATATATATTAATCTGACATATCTTATACTTATTTAATGTTTTATAAAATTTGTAAACTAGCTTCACAATTTGTTTTTTAGGCCATATTGGTATCGTGAAAAATAAGGAAGTTATAGCAGCTTAAAATGGTATCAAGTTAAACTCGTGTTAGCAAAAACTTTTAATATTCTACATATAAGTATTGCAGTTTATACAGAGCTGTCCAACATTATTGCCATTCCAAAAAATATATTAAATTTAGAGCAGTACTAAAAAAAGAAAATTAAAAGACCATCAGATGGTAACAAAAGTTTTCCTATACATTAGTTCATTATAAATTAAAAATACTGATTTCTTTAGAAACTGACATTAATTAAAAAGCAAATAATATAAACATCCTAATACAAATACAAAAAATGGTCACAATCGCATATTAGTGATATTGACATTGAAGAGGGACCATGCTAATTCACAAAATAGTTTCACATGGCTTCTATGGCTTCGATGTCTCCAGTTGAACTGGCTATCAGATCAGACACTACCTAATCACGAAAAGCTAACGCATCTCCTGCATATCGTGAGTACATAAAAAGCAAAGCAAAAAGGCGTTTTTGGTCGAAGACCCAACGTGGGCACTAGTGAAAAACTGGCCCATGGACAACGAAAATCCCCAATTAAATCTAAAAATAGGGCAGTTGAATTTCCGGACATTTCGTATACAGATTTTGATTTTCTTGAAATAATGCCAGCAGTAAGAGCAGTGGTTTCTCTTAAAAATGTTTCTGGAAATTCGATTTTTTTCCTTTTTTCCTAATTTATTAAAAAATGTTTACTTTCTACCCCTAGTTATCAACAAAATATTAACATAGTACTTAAGTCGAACTTTATATAGAAAAATATAATCATTTTGATGTATTTTTCCATTTTCTAAAAATATAAATAGTTTCCTAAAGAAAAAAAAATTAGTCGAAAAAATGTATAAAAAAAAAACCATTTGGCGACCGTTTAAAGAAAAACTAAATTTTAATTTTGTTTCTACAGGTATTTCACTCCTTTATAGTAACCCTGTATAAAGGAAAAAATGCCTTTATTTGTTTTTATGCACCGTCGTTTAAAAGAGCTAAGCGTTATAGAAACAAAAAAATGTATTCCCTAGGACTGCCTTCTATAGTATAGTAAAAGATATGTTTTATATGTAAATAGGTAAAGGAAATCTGACGTTTCATCGTTTTCACTAACCTCTTTAAAATAAAATATGTTTGTCTTTGGATCTGCTTCATACACATATGGCTGACTTATATAGAAAAAAAAATTTAACTGTAAGAGATTCAAAAAAAACTTTAAATACATACGTATAGAATTTTTCCTGTATTAGTTTTTAAGTGTATCCAAAATTATAACCTATACTTTTTTAAATAGGACACACTGTAAATTATTATTTCGTTAAATGCGCCTCTTCTTACCGATTATAAAAATACCAGGTTTGAACTCTCGATATTATCCGATATTTCCATTTTTTCGTACTGTTACTGTATCGTAGTGTATCATGAGAAATTCTAAAAAACTCGAAAAAAACGTGTCCTATTTCATTAATAGACAAAAAATCAAAAACGATAGGAAGGTCCGTTTGGCACCGTTCCAGAGACCCAAGTGTGCTCTAAAAACGTACTAAATTCCTCTGAAAGCGTTACCAACAAGAAGGCGTTGAAAAGAAAACTGAAATAAAAATAACAGTCACCCATGATAAAACAATTGAAGAAAGAACTCGCCAAGCCATATGAATAGCGTATAAAACTGTTTAGTGAACTGTGAACAAAAATACATTAGTTATTTAATTTTTGACATAAGAGCATTATTGTTATTGTTGTGTAAATAGTATTTGTAAATTCAGTTCTTTAATTTGATTATAGGTATTAGAAAATAGTAAAACTTTGATCCAATATTTCAATTTACACGTTAGAGCTTAAAATTGACATGATCATGATTTATGGCGAAGCTCAGAAAAATTCAAGAGAAACAAAGTGAACTATATAGGCAAGGTATTGAGGAAACACATATAATAAACGAAAAGGCTAAAACCAACATAGTAGCGTATGTTTAATTTGACCCAACATCGTCAGTTCGTCAAATACCAAATGAATGTGGAATCGGGAGTGAGAGCACCAGAAAAATTTTAAAGAAATATAAATTTAAATCATTTAAATACGCAATTCACCATCATCTTTATAAAAATGATTTTAACTGGAGCTTAATATTTTATGAGTGGTTTTTGGGACATGAAGCTAACGACAGCCAATTTCACAATTTTATTTTATTTACGGACGAATCCCGTTTTACAAATTTAGGTAGGTTCAATAGGAACAGTTCCAGATACTGGGCTACTGAAAAGCTCCACTTAATTAGGAAAACGGGATTCCAAGAAAGGTTTGGCGTTAATGTGTGGCTTGGTGTGGTGGGGGCAGAACTTGTAGGGCTGATATTTTTTTATGAGCTCCTCAACGGAAAAAAATATTTGGAATTGCTAGAAAATCAGATACAGGACTATCTGGATAACCTGCCACTGAACGTCAATCGCCGAAAGTTTTTTTCCAGTTAGATGGCCAGCGAGGTCGCCGGATCTTACTCCGCTGGATTTCAGCGTTTGGGATTATATAAAATATAAAGTGTATGCAGAAATTCCTACATCAATACAGGACCTAGAACAACGCATACCAACGACCCTGGATGGTATAACTCATTAATATTTAGAAAAAATCTTCCAAAATGAGCTAATAAGAAGAGTTAGATTATGTCATAATAGAGAAGGACAGCGTATTGAAGATTAAATGTATTAATATTGCTGACACATAGTGTTTATTAAGTGTATCCTTTTATAAATGTTAGAACTAGAAAAGTTATTAGCACTCTAGGGTAGCCATTTTGTTTTTTAAGTAAAATCGTTGTTTCACCATTTCAAAAACAAAAGCGAACTTGTGATATGTCGTTGAAAAGGATATTTTATGCAGAATAGGATAGTGTATAAAAATACAGGGGGTTCGATTAAAAATAACAAAGATGGGGTAATTTCCGGTAAAACTGGAATGTGTGGGATATTCAATTTCACGTAATTTCACCTTTGTTTTCTTATATATAATACCACAAGAAAGAAAATCTTGTCGACAAAAATTTTTGTTTGATATGAAAGTTTGTTGCTTGGCAAATTTGGGATTGACTTTTGTTGTAGAAATACGCACGTGGGTAGAGAGCTTTATTTAAATGTCCAAATTGATCAAGTGGCAAAACCGGAGAAAAAATTATTTTTGGCTTATTAATTAAAGAAAAATTTCTTTCAAACACCATAGTACCTACCCTTAAAAATTATCCAAGTTATTTTTTTAAAGTAATAAAAACATCGTTACTAAAACATATACTGATTAGGGCTCTACCCCACCACAAAAAGCATCAGCGCCTATGACGTATGATTGCAATTGTTTTAATACACTGTTAAGGCAAGTGATAACAACTGCTCACTTAATGAACTATTTTTTCATAAAACAAGAGTAAAAAGTTCATATTACCAGAAGATATACAATATAAGAGTATAGATGAACATTGAACACGACAATTCAGGCTTGGGAGAGATTTGACTGAGTGGTGACTGTGATGGCAAACGTACGTGAAAAGAACTGCCAAAAATATTATAATTATAACATTAAAATAGTTTTTAAACAAAAAAAGTACAATTTAGTGATAAAAACCAAATCTAATAATACTTTTGACAAAAATATATAATTAGATGTTGCAAACCTTTGTGACTTGACTAAACAAGCAGTATTCACTGAATAAGAAAATCGAATCGTAAGGTAGGACGCACTATATTAAATATTTGGAAATGTTTCATTTCTCTCTCGAACACGTATTATTGCACACGACTACTATGTAATTTTTAGACAGAATTTACTTGTAATTTACACTTAAAGGTAAGCAGATATCCATCGATAATCGAAACATTATGAATAATTTAACATTAAGGAAACGCAAGGACAACTGAATTTTACTCAGAATGTTTTAAATAAAGTAAAAATAATTTTACCTTCAACTGGTTCTTCCGGACCACTAGGGTTGAAAGGAAGGGGAGTGGTTTCTGCTTCGTCTTCTGAAAATGTAAAAAGTTAAATTATTAACACGGTATTAATATTTAAAAAAGTGACTTCAGATTCGTCTTCTGAAAATTTAGGTTATTGTCAACACACTCTAGGTAAAATTTAGTCACTATGATATTTACCTTCAACTGATTCTTCCGGACCTCCTGGATTTTCTGGAAGAGGAGTGCTTTCAGCAGATTCTTCGGAAGCATCTGGGTTTTCTGGAAGAGGAGTGCTATCAACAGGTTCTTCTGGAATACCAGGATTAGTAGTAACTTCAGAATCGTCTTCTGAAAATGTATAAAGTTATTGTTAACACAGTGTAGGTAAAATTTATTCACGATAATACTCACCTTCAACTGGTTCTTCGGGACCTCCTGGATTTTCTGGAAGAGGAGTGCTTTCAGCAGGTTCTTCGGGACCCCCTGGGTTTACAGGAAGAGGCGTGCTTTCAATAGGTTCTTCGGGTCCACCTGGGTTTACAGGAAGAGTAGTGCTTTCAACAGGTTCCTCCGGACCTCCTGGGTTTTCTGGAAGAGGAGTGCTTTCAACAGATTCTTCGGGACCTTCTGGGTTTACGGGGAGAGGTGTACTTTCAACGGGTTCTTCGGGACCGCCAGGATTCACTGGAAGAGGAGTACTTTCAACAGGCTCTTCAGGGCCGCCCGGATTTGCCGGAGGTGGAGTGGGTTCAACGGGTATTTCAGGACCCTCCGGATTAATCTTTATTTGAAAGAAAATTAATTTATTTTTCATTTTTTTTCCTATTCCTTTTCTTAATTTCTATGTCAATAATTATATATATGTATATATATATATATATATATATATATATATATATATATATATTTTTTTTTTTCTCAGAATCTGTCTCAGACAAAATTTAAAACTGTCACTTAGAAAACAACCGAACCTTAAACAAAAGAGCTACAACGTACATCTTTTTAAAATGGGTTTCCCAATTTTTTATCTCATAACAATAAGTAGGTAGTAGGTATAATATTATGAAACAGTTTTAAAAATAAAAAATTATTTTGAGAAACAAAATTTTGCGTGATAAAAAAAGAAGTTCTTAAAGAGGTATTCGGGAACATGCCATGAATTAGTAGAATCATGTGTAAAACAATTTACAATAACATGGTACCGAATCATTCTTCTTTGTGACCCTCTTTTTTTGTTAAGCAGAAATCTTGTTTCTTCAAATAAATTTTTTATTCTTAAAATCGTATTTACGGATATGTTTCCACAAAATGTGGCTTCCCTTGCGCTGTCTTGACCTTTATAGAAAAGGGTAATAATTTGTAATCATTCCTCTAATGAATATTTCATTTTGTTAGAATTTGACAAAAACTTTAACGACAGTGACAGATAGATAGGTAACAACTACAGGTAATTCTTATCTATGCAGTGAAAGAAAAGTGATAAAGTATTTTTTCTTATAAAAGAACATATTGCGATAATATTAATCAATCAAATTATATCGTAGCATACGTAAAAAAAATTAGCCTTTGAAATATGAGATAAAAAATTGGGTATCCCATTTAAAAAGACCAAAATGTACGTCGTAGCCCTATTGTGTGAGGTTCAATTATTTTTTAAAACACATTTTAAATTTTTACAGGAAAAGTTACAACGATTCGTTCAAAAATACAGGGAAAGTCAAAAATAAGCTCTTGTTCAGTCCCCGTTGGCCAACTCTATACTTTGTAATATTGAGTGTTTTTTTTCTTTCTTTACATGTATGTATGTTATCTTTAATTTTATTTTTATTAAGGTATTACTAAGTATTATTTTTTGCAAATGCATTTTTTGATTGTGTTTTCTAGCTTTGTCAACAAAATTATTTAATTTTAATCGACAATAAAGCATATTTTTGACTTTGACTTCGACGGTGTTGATTTTGAGACCACATTTGTTGGCTTCTCTTATTAAAGCTGTAAGTTATTTTGCCATATCTTGACGTGTCTGAGCTATAGGCAGATATCATCGGCATACTCCAAGTATCAGAGGTAAGATGTTAACGCCCATTGAAGTCCTCGGACATCTTTGAAGCCTCTGGTCAGGGCCCAGTCAAACACAATGTTGAAAATGAGTGGTAATAATGGGCAACCGGATTTCCCTCCACACCCGAGATCTTTGCTTGCTGGCTTGACCTTTGTGCATTATTCTGCATTTTGCTCCTCGATACAATTCCTTTATAAGTGCGATTATTTTCTCCTTATGACTCTGAAGTTTTCCATGTGATCTCGTATGGTATGTTGTCGAAGGCACGCTAAAAATCTGTAATATGAAGTAAAGGGGCGTTCTGTACTCTACTGATTGCTTGATGATAATTCTCAATGTGTACGTATGATAGGTGTTTTAGTCTAAAGCCAGCTTGGTTGTTTCTTAATAATTCAAATTGCTACATTCAGTCGTTCATATATTATCTGTGCTAGGATCTTGTTTATGACGTTCAACAAGAGTAACAAGACAATGCCACGCCAATTATTACATTGCGTCAAATCCCCTTTATTATATCAATAATTAGATTTAGTGTAATTTCTAAATATTTTTAGCGAATCTTGGGGTATGTGTTTTAAACAGTCGCAGTAAAATACTCAGATTGTGACTTGCCTTAAACTACTATATAACTTCTAACCGATTGTAAATATAAATCATAAAACATTAGTTACAATTATATATTGATTCCGATAACAGTTCGATAGCACTTTGGGATTTCCGTTAAACATGTTCCGCGTGACCTCATAATATTGACTCGAATTATGAGGATTTGGAAAAGTTTAATTGTAGATCAGGTGACATCGAAATGAAAATATTATCTTTCCACAGACGAGATGTTATTAATGGTATTTACATACCTGTACACTTTTTCAATTTTCGTACATCCGTTAATACACGATCAAACCTAGATAGGATAATTCGAGCCTTTCTACGTAAGGGAAGTGTACCTATCACCGACCAGTACTTATTACCGTCCATCACATATTTTTCACTTAAAACAGTGTCAGTGTAAAATTCTTATATTTTATAGTTTGCAGCAAACCGCCCAAAATTACGTTAATTACAACAGTCTTTAGCCATACATCGCGGAAGCACCCACGATATCTTAACAAGTGCTAATTTGAATACAAGTTTATTTAAGGTGAATCTATAAATTAATGTAAGTATTAAACGATATTTATTTATTAGTAGGTTAAATATAATGTTTTAATTTATTTTTTATACTAAAATCTTATATTTTATTACAAATAATGTTATAATTAATTAAAAATGATTGGTCGGTGATAGGGGCAGTCATTATATACAATGTCTTTTTTGCCGACCAGTCGGTGGGAATCAGAAGAGTGCACTATTTTGTTTTTCTTTAATTTTTTATTTATTGAAAGAATATTAAAGGACAAAGACTATTTTTTTCATATAAATAATAACTTTTAAAATTTATAGAGCTATTACCGACTACTTAAAAATTTTCATTTGTCTTCATTATGGTGTATAGAAACAGTAAAATATTTAGTTTAAACGTGGAATGTTATATTTGTGTCCGATATAAATTTGCAAATATTAAGATTATTTTCTTGCCGATAACTATGATAAAAACGTTTTCTAACACAGATTATGCGATATTACCTCAATACGATCAAAATTTTTGCCCAGTCTAACTCAAAATTGTATTTAAATCGATAAAAAAAAGGTCGGTAAATTGGACCTAAATTCTTATCGGTTTCGTATGACCGACCAACGGTCGGTAAAACATACGCCCAAGATTTTGACTGTCTTTATTATCGACCCATCGGTCGAAATTTGGCGCCAAACTTTTGGCAAAATATAGCTCTCTTAAAAAATAATGGGGGTTTCGGACTTGCGGATTGTTCTTGTTTTACCCAAATAATATTGATAATTCTAAATTACTTCTTCTAGTAGCAACAAACAAAATGCCGAAACCGAATTCAACTGATTGTATGTACATCAGATTATTCCATTACTTTATCACAAATCGAACGACAGTTGGATCAAAGGAAACATAAAGAATTTCAAAACAGCGGATCGATTTGAAGTGGTCCAATAGAGAATACAAGTTTATTTTATTTTTGGAAAATAGTAAAGGAAAAAGGTACATCAGCTACTGTTCCAAATGATGATGTTATTACCGCGCACAACACTACGCTAATCAATAATTTACCAATTCTGGATTTCGATTCCTTAGATCTAGACTTGAATTATTGCGAAAATTTGTGGATGGACATGGAAAACGAAGAGTTAATCGATGATCTTGATCTAACGGCATCTTCGCAACAAAATCATGGCAAATTTGAAATTCTGTGTAACGAAACCGTTGGACCACCGAATGCTAAAGTATGGGTTTATAATCCCGCTAAATCAAGTAATGTTTTATAGAAAGGTAATATTTGTAATTTAGTTATATTACATTTACTTTTTAGCTCCAAGACACCGTAAAAAAAGTGATAATTATGTCCATACGGCCAGTGATTCCCCAGTTACCGTTTCTTCAAACCTTGCTAACAAGGATTTGTCTCTGAATCCAAAAGAATTATCTGTTAATGGCAATACTGCTGCTCTGAATGGTAAGTAATTATAATTAGTAAGTGTTATGTGTCACTCATGTCCCAAAATATATGAAATCAATTGTTTTAATTTATTTATGATACTTTATTTTTAGATGCAAAGTTTATTGACAATAAAATTCTTGATGCCTGTAAGTCAACCATGAAGGGGAAAGGCATTAGAGAAACAACTAATGCGCTTGAAGAAATATCTATATCAAACACTAAAGATGAAATTAATTTAAAAACTCCAGAAGCTCTTGTACCTTCCAACACAATTCAGGACTTACCTCTAAGCCCATTTGACAACTTTAATGATTTCGAAAAAAATAACACCTACAGTTGCTACATCGGAAAAATATATAGAATACCAGAAAAAGGTAAATGCGGAGAAAAATCAAAGAGGGCGAAAAAAGGCGAAAATAGAGAAAAAGAACCTAAACCAAATATGACGAAAAATAATAATGAGACTGATAGCGAGGCAAAGCATGTCATTGTAATATATGAAGAAAAATATTTTCCTGGTTTGAGCCTTGATTTAAGTTCGAATAGTATAGTTGTCTAAACAATGGCAAGGAGTGGTGTGAATTGGACGTGGATCGAGTAGGATAATATACTCACATACAGTCCAAACGAAATTGTACGCAAAATAAATCCACCAAAGTTAATTAACCGCCGAAGCATTTATTGTGTACGTGAAATTGAAGAACTTAGGAGGAGTTAAGAAAGCAGTTTGTTCCCAAAGGAACATAGTTATAAGCATTTATGTTTTTTTTTGCTTAGATTCAACTTAGAAATGTTAAATCCTTTTTAAGTTATGTTTTTTTTCTTCAAAAATTGATTTATTATAATTTCTTGTATTATACTAACACAAATTACAAAAACTAAATTAAAACAAAAATCAAGGTAAGTATCAGTGATATTCTGCATAAAAAATAGCAGTCGGTAATAGGAGCCAAAATGGTCGGTAATAAGAACATCACACAGAAACGGTCGCTAAAGTGTACATATCAGAAGTTTCAGATAAAAAAATATTAATTTTTTTTTAATAAAAAGATCTATTTTCCGTTATTTCTTACTCCCTGATTCTTAAAAACATTTTAAACTTCAAACTAAAAAGATTAGAAGATTTAGTTTTTAATTACAAACTTTAATATTAACCTTTTTCTGAAGAAAAAGCTTAGGTGGTCGGTGAAAGGTACATTTACCTTAATGAGGCAATTGATAAAATTACTAATGGCGCGTGTCGAGAGCATTCACCCCAAGATCCCTTAACTGCTCTCTTCGTAGTAACAGTTTTTGTAAAGGGATCAAAAGTGATAATGTAATTTAAATTTATTTTTATGCTACAACTTTACAACAATGGGCTAATAAAAAGTTACAGCTTAATAGGTACGTAAAAAAGATCAAATTTTTATTAGATTATAACATTCTTATTTTGAACTTTTTCATGCGTTACTGACAAATGTGTGTCTGCTAATTTTTTTAAATTATAATTTATTTTTTATTTTTAAGTCTTAAAATATACAAACTCGAGGTGTATACTAGCTGGTACCATCCACCCTAATTTTCCGGGGCAATAATCAAAATGTAGAAAAAATATTTTTAGCGCAAAAAAGAGTGATTTGAAATGTAAGTGAGGATTTAGATAATCATGCAGTGTATTTACTGCAATGCTCGGCATTTTTACATACAAATATACACTAATTAATTTTATTACACAGGATACCACACGCACTTTAAACATAATTTTTCCAATTCATGAACTCACTCACAAAAAAAAAACATGGTATTTATGTACAAAAATTTTTTAATTTTAATTTAATAATGTATGTATTTGTCCTAGGACGCATATGAGTTATTATACAAAAGACATGAAAAGATAACGTTCTTCGGACTTCTATTGTAGTTGTGTACGTCTACCACTGCTTCGTGGAAATCAGGCCTGCCACGCATATGCGGCCAACACCATTTTGGCAAACCAATATTTCTGTTTAAAGGAAAGTTCAAGCTTTCAAATATAAAAACATATGATCGGTGAAATAAGCGAAATACCTCAAAACTACCCCTTCGGGGGTGATCTGCCGTTTACTTCAGGTTAAGGTTAGGACAAAAATGTCAAATTTGAAAGGTAGGATAGATTAGATAACTAAATGTTTTATTTATTATCATTTGACATTATTTTTCGGGCAAAAATTGGTTGCCTCATATTGTATTTAAGTCAGTTCACTAGTTTACATCCATTTTGTGATTGTGGTGTAAAAGACAATATTTTGTTAATGTTTGGTCGCTAAGTGCGAAAATGATGGTAAAAACTTCCTAATACGTAAAATTTTTGAGTTACGATTTTTTTAGCCAAAATTAGTGAGTATTTTAATCACAAAATTTTAAAAAGTAATGTTTGTTGGAATTAAAAAAAAATAAATTCGGGTTATGGAGCCCCCGGAAATTCGGAGGAAGATTTAGAAATATATGATGATAAGGCAGAACCCGATAATCTATCAGAAAAAGACGGTTCTTATTTTTCCGAAATTGAAGGAAAAACACCCTATTTAATCGAACAAGCTGATTGAAATGATCTAGTTAGGAACCTCCAATTGGTCAAAGAGCATACTGAACTATTAGGTTCAAAATCACAACAATGGAATTTACAAGCCACTGGAACTAAATTTATAATATTTAGGAACCGTAACCAAGCACTATCCTCGTTTTTTGTTTTGTGTCAATCCAAATAGTGTTATGGAAAAATTAGGCTTTGCACATAACCTAGACGAATAGCGCTTAGTTATAGATACTCTAAAATGAGTTTAAAAGCAGTTCTGCTCCGTAATGGCAACAAAAGACCCTCTACTTATCTTGCAGATGCAGTTGACACGAAGGAGTCTTTGGGATAGTAGAGCAACACAGACCCATTACCGAGGCCATTACCAAGTAAAGGATTGCTTCAGAGAGATCAATTTATTTCGGCCAAGCTAACATAAATAATATACCTCTTGTTGGTTCTAAAAACGTTCTATTACCTCCATTACATATTAAACTGTCAATGATGAAAAAATTTGGAAAAAAAAGAGTTGATGCGTTTAAATACCTTAAACAGTATTTTTTTAATCTAAGTAATGCTTAACTTAAGGAAGGAATATTTGTTGAACCACAAATTAGAAAAATACTAAGGGATGAAAAGTATAAATTAAATTATGTCGAATTAGCTGCCTCGAAAAACTTGTAGAAAAACTACTTGAAAACTACGGCAACATGAGCTGTCGCATGTCTCTTAAAATACACGTCTTGCATTCTCATTTAATTTTTTTGCCCGAAAATTTGGATGCAGTAGTGACGAGCAAGGTGAACGGTTCTAGTAAAATATATTAATAATGGAGCAATGCTACCAAGGCAGATGGGGACCAGCAATGTTGGATGGATTATTGCTGGTTTCTTCTAAGACAAAGCTATCAGGAATATAAACGAAAGTCAGCATTTACAAAAAGTTACTTACACAAGGTTTATACACTTGAATTCGCATGTATATTTTTGTAACTAGAACCTGATATCCTTAGAATATCTTGATTTTTTCATTTATTTGAATTTTAATATAAAAATATATAAAAATGGCATACAAATTTTGGAATAAAATAAAAATAACTGATGCATAGCTCAAAATCTATACCTGCTGGACAATTTTGTTTGTTGAATTCGTAATCAAGATGCTTTAAACTCTCCCGTACAGCCATTATATCATAATTCGCATTTTTTTTTCGTATTTGTTGACTAGTGTCTATTCTTGCGGCCAGAAAAAATTCGGCAGACTAGCGGTTTTATTTATTTTTGTATATTTGTATATCAATCACGAATAATTATCTATATCTTCGATGCCACCAAAAATTTTGCAATGGCATCTCTTGGACTATAATAGTTTCACCAAAAGCTAATATACTTTGCTGTTTAAACATCAATTATTTGCAAAGGAAAATTTGCAGCTACAATATGTGATAATTAGTTTTCCCTACGGCCACTTATCAAACTAACAAAAAAAAGCACCTTTGACTTGGCTTGAAACTGCCTTATATCACTTTTTATACGCGTTTTAAAAGATAGCTAGTCAAAAGCAAAACCTGCCTTTGACTTATTTTATTCGCAAAAAAAATGTTGAGCGTTCGAAAACTTCTGCTTCTTTATTTCTTTATGTAGATATGTGTTTCAAAATATGTATTTTATTTTGTAATGTAATTTTTAAATATCACCCATAAATATTTACGATTTAAATCATTATATTTATTACAATTTCTACACATGACCCTTGCCGCTTAGAGTCCATACACTTTTAAAACCGTAACCAAGCGCTATTTGTTATGCAGAATAAAATGTGTTGGTCTCAATCCAAATAGTGTTACGGAAAAATTAGACTTTGCTCATAAACCAGACGAATAGCGTTTATTGATAGATTCTTTAAAATGAGTTTAAAAGCAGTTCTGCTTCATAATGCTCCAAGAGAAATAGAAATGCTAAGAGAAATAGAGGGTGTTTTGTTTATTAAAGACCCCTTATTTCTCTTGCGCATGTAGTTGACATGAAGGAGATTATTACTATTATTTAAATATAGATAGTGAAATCAATTTCCAGCAACTCACCTCTTCACTTGATTCTTCAGACTCAGGTTCTGGTTTTACTCTACAGTCAGACTGCCAAGGATGAACACATACTCCAAAAGCAGGACCGAATTCTGTACCTGGAGCGCATGGCCTTTCAATGAGTCTGCCATGATCACATTGGAGATAAAGTGTACACCTGGTAGGGTGTGGATGTAAGGTTACTTGATTTATTGGAATAGAGCAATCGATACCACCGAAGCCAAAAACTGCTCCATGATGATGTGACTCTTGATGTGACTCATGATGTGACTGATGATGTGACGGCGCGAAGTGCTGAGGATGTTCTTCTGTAGACCAAACAATAAAATATACTTATCATGGGCGTATTTAAAGGATGTAGACCCCCCCCCAGAGTTAATAACCCATAGCAAAAATTTTTAAATACAAAATAATGTTCTTGTGCTTTTTTATCTCTTTTCTGTAATACCACGCCCCACTCCCCCATTTGAATTCGCCTAGGATTTTTAAAATCAGAACAAATTTTAATTGACATAAAATACGGGAATCGGCCCATAATCTAATAAAATGAGAAACATATTTTTGTAATAAAACAAACCAAGAATTAAGTAAATTTTTTTAACACATTTAAGCACGTTTATTGGCCACTGAGGTTACTTTTTTATTTTGATATATACACGAAGAAATTAAGTAATCTCACAATAATATTTATAATAGGTGGTTATTAGTGTTTTATTTTTTCCGGTTTTCAACAATATTTTTATATACCGACGGGTCGTTTTATTACAACAAACAACAAAAAAATACGCTACTACTCTAGCGTATTTTTTAAGTACAGCTGTAGCAGCAAACATAGAAATAAATATACCAACAGCATTTCCAGAAATCATTAAAATCAGAATGGATTGACAATAAATTTGCTACACCGTGTATATAACCTTAAATAGAGTAACTACATATCAATGAAATATATTGTTACTTACGCCAACTTCTAGCCCTAGTTCTAGCAAAAAATGTAATTACTAATATGAAGACACTTGACAATCTCATTTTTCTATTATTTGTCTAAAGTTACTGTCAATATAAATCAATTGCTTTACCTTTTATATTATTACAGAAATATTTTTATAGGCATTTTTGTAATCAGAAGATTATCATCTTATAGAAATATTGTAAATGACGAGTCACTGATCAGATTTTATATACAGGTATAAAAATTATCAAAGTCTGAAAAACCTATTTTGGTTTTAGGAAAACTGCATTGTTGTCTATTTGTTTCAATGAAACAAAATTAATACCTAAGCTAATAAAAGCCTAAATGGATTTTCCATAAGCAGGCTTTCATTGTAAATATCTTAAGGTTCAAAACAATTTTGTTCTAAGAAAATAGAAGGTAAATTTAGTATTACTTGTTTTTTGTTAATTTTCACTTGTTTGGCAAATAGAAATTAAATTTAAGTAGATATTGTGGGTGAACTTGTATTCTTGGAAATATATAAAATGCGTCAAAAGATAGCTTTTCTTTCAGTGCTGAACTACATTGGTTTTGAGTCGTTCTAGTCCAGCACAAGCGGTGTAAAATTCTATTAAAAATAACCCGGGCTTTGGTAGCTTACTGGCAAATGTATCCATTCTACAACTACTATGACCTAAATAAAGGTGATAAACACTAAAAGTATATTTTATAACTTTTTTTATGTAAATTCGCTCTTTGGCTATTTCGCCAAAGTGATGAAACCCAGAAACGTCGGAAGCAACAAAAGTGGGATTACAACTACCACAAGTATAGTAGACCCTTTTAATGAGTTACCCAGTTTTGGATGCATTGTGTGCTTGTACTGCAAAATCTTGTGCAAACGATTTATCCAAGCGCAAAAGCGTTAAACACCAAAGTTCGTTGGATTCGCCTGCGCCAAGAGTATTGAACTCACATTCGTACCACAAAGCACAAAGGTATGTTATTCATAAAGTACTGTTTCGACTTCGGCTTGTCTCTTCAGACAAGGAAAGTTCCCTGAGACAATAGAAATTTTATTGCATTAAGCTAATTTACATATATCATGTTTCTTTCTCAAAGCCAAAGGCTGTGCCAGGTCAAGAATTTGATGAGATTTACCGATTTTTTAAATTTAGTTTGCACTTTCCTGTATCAAGTGTGCTGAATATTTTTTTCCGTTTCTCGTAATGTTTTTGAAATGTTTCTTATGAAATTGTTCAAATTTTCCCTATGGCAAGCAAAATATTCAATTCTGCATTGGAAGTTAAAATATTTTCTTTTTCCATATCTGAGTAAGGCATTTTTAATTATTTAACACGACGTAACTACAACAATAGTGACATTATTGTAAAAAGTCATGACTAAACAGATGAGTCTGACACACTTATTGTTTTTGTTGAAGAAAATGGAGGCCTGGTAGCGCATCTTTATATTTAATTACCTATTGGGATTGCTTTTGTGATATATTTATTGTTTCTTAATTTGTAACAGTTGTTTAATAATTTGATGTACTGAATTATATTTTGTTAATAAATACCATTTCAAATTTCAGAAACGGTTGGATTTAGATATATGGTATATCATATAAATTATACTTAGAATTTTACTAGGAATCAAAAAAAAGTTTATTTATAGGGTGATCCATTAAAAATATAAACTTTTTGTATTTCCTTGTTCACTGTCCATATTTCCACATTTATTTAGAAAAAAAGTATTTTCCAGTACCTAAATCACGATAATTTAATTTTTTTTGTGACATGTAAAATTAAAAAGTTAAAGTGTTATGATTCATAAATAAGGTAAGCATGAATGGAGAGTGTACTAAATCACTTCTAAAAAGTAAATTTATCCAAAAAATTCTAAGAGATTAAAAATTTACAAGACTGAATTGGGAATTTCACTTTGTTATGGAAATGACCAGTGACGTCCTAGTAAGTCCGGGAGGGCTAAAGGAATCCTAACGCGGAAAAAATGCGGAACCATTTCCAAGAGGGGCGATAATGTTCAAAAATAACTGATGACTAAAATAAAAGGTATCACAGTATATCGATTACCAAACTTGATAGCAAATTTTTAGCAATGCACGAGATGTACTAAAAAGAAAGAAAACAAATATTAACATTTTAGCAAAAAACTGTAAATATAAAATTTTTAGGGTTTTGCCTGAACCACCAGAATTGTTTTTTGTCAGAACAAAAAAACTAAGCAACCCAAATTTGTCAAAAAATACCAACTTTTGTGTCTTCACTGGAACACCCTTTTTATCATATTTTTATCACAATCTCCCCATTTTTACAATATATACAGGTTATATATTTACTCTAACCGTTCGTTCAATTTTTAACATAAAAGAAAAAAGGAGGCACATAGAAAACAGGTGGGAGCTGCAGGTAATGATTGATTAGCTGTCATTATCAAATCTAAAATTTTATTTTCACTTCTTTATGCTATTCAACTTAAGAAAAACTCAACCTAGTGCAGGTTTATTATACAAATTAAACAATCGAGAATATTAATTATTTAAGCTTCATGCTCAGGTAGTTCGGTTGAACATGCACGACTGTCATACCTATTAGAGGTGATTTTGAAGGTGTTTGCCGATTGCGAAATTTCCTGTGATATTCCCGATGAGAAAATATCATCCTGTACATCTATTGCTCCAGGATGGTTTGAACAATTTGGATACATTTTTCAGGAAATATACTGGGGAGTGATTCAATATATATATATATATATATATATATATATATATATATATATATATATATATATCAAGCATATTGAAAAATAAATAAAAATGACACTATTTTTGAAACTTTTCCTAAGTAAGGGTATGCAAAAAATGTGAAATTTTTTATAATATATTGCCTTGAAATTTGGTGTATGAAGTATAATTAACAAAAAAAAAAATTTCGCAGCATCAAGAGCAGTAGCTTGTCAGGTTATTTCGCTTGATAAAAATCTTAATTAATGATGAACATATCAATTGTCTTGGTACAAAATATTTGTTGTGGTAATTTGAAAGTATATGGGTGGATTATGATGAAAAAAAGGGTGGTAAAATTTCAAGTGCAATAGACCCAATAGCTACTTGTTTATTTTTATTAAAGACGTCCAGAATTTTAACCTGGTTTAGACCTCGAAAACTTTCAAGCTGAACTTTGAAATAAAACTTAATATAAATAGAATTAAAAAGAATGAATCAAAAAATTTTATTAAATTAAAATAAACCGACTTAAAAATAAATAATAATATTTTATTGTATGAAATTTTGACCTCATGAAGTTGGCCTAAAAATAATAAAAACAGTAAATAGATATTATATTCGTGGTATATATGCAGTATGTCCACGGATCAGGTGCGTGTCAGGCGAGCCCGCAGGCCCAGCGTCGCGGTGGGGCGGGTTATTGGGGGCCCCCCAACCTTTAAAAAATATCAAACAACCCGAAAACACAAAAACACAGACATAAATCTTTCGATTCCCGGGCTCATTTAAGGCCGCTTACATTTTAATGTACAAAATTTATAATTTATTATTTAAACGAAACAGAATAGTCGCCAGAGTATAATCTTATAAAAATAACAGTCTAAACCTTCGAACATTGAACTATATCGAATTAACAACAAACACATTTGGTTGTATTTCCATTGTTATTAAATTAGAAAGTCTTAAAGAACATTTTGATGTTGTGGATCAGTTATCAATTTCAACCGCGAAATCTTGAAATATCGAGTCTCAATTGAAAACCAAAAGAGTCCAAACAGTGAAACATTTTTTGAAAATCATAAAAATCGTCTAAAAATAACAGTTTTTTATACTTGTTTGGATATAATATTAACTCAGTTTAGAATTAGCTATGAAGCACATAAAAACATTTATTCAAAATTGAAATTTTAAACCCACAAACATTGTTAAAGACCAAAGAATCTGATATTTTATTCTAATGTCAGAGTATTGATAGAAAAATATCCTAAAGACTTAAAACTAAATCTAGCAATGGAACTAATACAATAAAAAAATTTACTTTATGAAAAAATAAAAAAAATTCACAGTATCAGGGAGTTTTCAGATTTTATTTAAAAAAAAGTCAATTACTAATTACTAGAATAATTAATACTTGCATTGTATTTTAGTTGTTTCTAGTACCCCCTGTTACATCGGCTCAACAAAAAAGAACTTTTTCAAAGCTGAAGCTAATAAAAAGCTCTACAAGATCTAGTATGACACAAAATCGCCTCAGCTCATTGGCCATAATATCTGTAAGAAATGAAGGAGCAAAAAATATAGATTTGGACAAAATAGTAGAGAAAAATAGTTCCTTTTGTTAAGGTACAAAAGTTAACGTTCCAGTGGTAAATCCAATATTTCTAAAATATCTCAGTTTTAGAGTTTTTTAGAAATATTAAAAATCTTGTTCCCCATTCTTGTTTTAGAAATTTTATGTTTGTTGTGTTGTTTACAATAATATTTAGATTAAATCTATATGTTTTTTCCTAACACTGGAACCTGTGGTGGAAGATAGATCAAAATATAAGAGTTCTAACCACACTATACCACAACTTGTTACGTTCTGGACGCGCGTTTCGCTAACCAAGTTAGCATCATCAGCAGATGATATAAACTAAAGTAACTTATCCTAACCGAGACTATTTATAGGTAAATGTGGTCACACTTGGTTGCACCCGACTGCTCCGTTGTCAAGTAAACAATATAGGGGACTATAGGGAATAGGCCCTCCGTCTTTATTTAGTGCTTTCTTACCACATTTAACTATTTCTATACTCTCAAATGCATCCAATAATCTATTATTAGATACATTTTTAATCAACTTAAGATTATTTATTCCTATTCGGTGATTGTTTTCCAAAGCATGTTGGGCAACGCTTGACTTTTCTGTTCTTCCGTATCTTAAATGTGCCATGTGTTCTTTAAAACGAATGTTTATGGAGCGTTTAGTTTGCCCAACATATTTTAGATCACAGTCATTACAGCTAATTTCATAGATGCCACTCCTCTCCCTCAAGTCGACTTTGTCTTTGGGGTTTCCAAGGAGATTTTTCAAACTATTCTCCGTTTTGTAGGCTACTCTAAAACCTACGTTTTTAAATACTTTTTCTAGACCTCTCGTATGTCTAGGATCATATGGGATTACTATGAATTTATTGGAAGCCTCAGGTATTTGAAGAGTAGTGGCATCTTTTAACATTTTCTTATGCTTATGTCTATTTACTAATTTATGTACAAAATTATCATTATATCCATTAGTTTTAGCTATATTTTTAATCCGATTCATTTCATTGTTAAAACGTTCTTTACTTAGTGGAAAATTGACTAACCTGTGAGTTAAGAAATGGAATGCTGCCATTTTGTGTTGACGGCAATGAAATGAGTCGGATGTTATATATCTTCAGTATTAGTAAATTTCCTATAAATATCAAATTCTAATTTATCGTTATTTCTAATAACTAACATGTCGAGAAAAGGTAATTGCCCATTGTTCTCCTTTTCGTACGTAAAATTAATGGAAGGATATTTATTGTTTAATGTTTCTAAGAAAGTGTCCAAATTTTCTGTTTTAGTATCAAAAATAGCAAATATATCGTCTACGTATCTATACCACACCCTTGGGAAATACTTGAGTTCTTTTTTGAATTGGGTTTCTAATCTGCCCATAAACAAATTTACAAGGAACGGAGATAAGCAATTGCCCATCGCAGTTCCCTCTAGTTGTTTATAATATTTATTGTTGTACTGAAAAAAATTTTGATTCATACATAATTTTGTGAGAACTAAATACTCATCAATAATTTCTTTCTTCAAATTATTGATTTCAAGTAGTTCCTTTAGGTACTCTAAAGCTAGTGGTATGGGTACACTAGGAAACAATGAGCTTACATCAAAAGATATTAAAATTTCACCTTCTTTTAAGTGAACATTCTTAATTTTATCTAAGAATTCTAACGAGTTAGTAACCTCAAAGTTATCATACGAGATATTTAATTTGCCGAATTCTTCTACTAACCATTAACGTACAATATTTCAAAATGGTTAGTAGAAGAATTCGGCAAGTATGATAACTTTGAGGTTACTAACTCGTTAGAATTCTTAGATAAAATTAAGAATGTTCACTTAAAAGAAGGTGAAATTTTAATATCTTTTGATGTAAGCTCATTGTTTCCTAGTGTACCCATACCACTAGCTTTAGAGTACCTAAAGGAACTACTTGAAATCAATAATTTGAAGAAAGAAATTATTGATGAGTATTTACTTCTCACAAAATTATGTATGAATCAAAATTTTTTTTCAGTACAACAATAAATATTATAAACAACTAGAGGGAACTGCGATGGGCAATTGCTTATCTCCGTTCCTTGCAAATTTGTTTATGGGCAGATTAGAAACCCAATTCAAAAAAGAACTCAAGTATTTCCCAAGGGTGTGGTATAGATACGTAGACGATATATTTGCTTTTTTTGATACTAAAACAGAAAATTTGGACACTTTCTTAGAAACATTAAACAATAAATATCCTTCCATTAATTTTACGTACGAAAAGGAGAACAATGGTCAATTACCTTTTCTCGACACGTTAGTTATTAGAAATAACGATAAATTAGAATTTGATATTTATAGGAAATTTACTAATACTGATAGATATATAACATCCGACTCATTTCATTGCCGTCAACACAAAATGGCAGCTTTCCATTTCTTAACTCACAGGTTAGTCAATTTTCCACTAAGTAAAGAACGTTTTAACAATGAAATGAATCGGATTAAAAATATAGCTAAAAGTAATGGATATAATGATAATTTTGTACATAAACTAGTAAATAGACATAAGCATAAGAAAATGTTAAAAGATGCCACTACTCTTCAAATACCTGAGGCTTCCAATAAATTCATAGTAATCCCATATGATCCTAGACATACGAGAGGTCTAGAAAAAGTATTTAAAAACGTAGGTTTTAGAGTAGCCTACAAAACGGAGAATAGTTTGAAAAATCTCCTTGGAAACCCCAAAGACAAAGTCGACTTGAGGGAGAGGAGTGGCATCTATGAAATTAGCTGTAATGACTGTGATCTAAAATATGTTGGGCAAACTAAACGCTCCATAAACATTCGTTTTAAAGAACACATTTAAGATACGGAAGAATAGAAAAGTCAAGCGTTGCCCAACATGCTTTGGAAAACAATCACCGAATAGGAATAAATAATCTTAAGTTGATTAAAAATGTATCTAATAATAGATTATTGGATGCATTTGAGAGTATAGAAATAGTTAAATGTGGTAAGAAAGCACTAAATAAAGACAGAGGGCCTATTCCCTATAGTCCCCTCTATTGTTTACTTGACAACGGAGCAGTCGGGTGCAACCAAGTGTGACCTATAAATAGTCTCGCTATCTGCTAATGATGCTAACTTGGTTAGCGAAACGGGCGTCCAGAACGTAACAAGTTGTGGTGTAGTGTGGTTAGAACTCTTGTATTTTGATCTATATGTTTTTTGTTTTTTAGTATTTTAATCATTTAAAATAATAAATTAAGTTGAAAAGATTGGTAGTATTTTTTTGACTATTCATTATATATATTATTAAAATATAAAAAAAAGTTATTACATTAAGTATATTGTCAAAAAATGTTTTAGGCAGGTGTTACAATGGTATAATTTAAGGTAGTTTTTTTTGAGAATGGCATGGGGGGCCTCTAAAAAAGTTCGCGGGAGGGAGGGACTAAGAATTAAAAAATACGAAAAAAAGTCTCACTCTTGATAAAATTTTGGCTTAAAAAATAAATAAGATTCGAGTTATCAAAAAAATTAATTTTGTTTAAGCGTTTTTGCGTAAGAGTAAAAATGTCTCATTTTACAAGATACGAAAAAATTAACTCTTGATAAAAGTTTTTGCTTGAAAAATAATTAAGGTTCGCGTTATCTTATAAGGGGACATTTTTGATTATTAAAAAATACAAAAATGATGTTTTGCTAAAAAGCATACCTCGTTTATAATTTTCTTTCAAAAGTACAAACATTAAATATGTTTTGAATGTAATCCCAAGCAGAAGTATAAGATTTAGTCACAATATTTAAAATTAAGATCACATTACTTTTTGAAGTTCCAAAAAATCTCAAGCACACCTTTAATCAGAGTACCACTAGTTCTAAAATAATGATGGCACTTAACTACGTACTTGTCAATGTCTCTATTTCGTGAAATAATTATCAACTTTTATCAAAAGTAAGTTTTTTTCGTATCTTTCAATTCTTAGTCAAATAGACCTCTTATAAAGTCGACCCGAGGACAAAATACCATTGTTTTGCTTTTCAGTGTTTTTTACGTTTATAAATTTTTTTTCTGTCTTATATTTATGAGATAAATCAAACTGGACATGAATTAATTTACCCTCTGCAAAACCTAATTACAGCATCTAAGGGGATTCAACACAAATGTACTAACTAAATAATTTTTATAGAGGTTTCCTTTTCTGTTTTGTATATAATAAGTAGTCGATTTGTAAAAATATATGCATATTCCTGAAAAACACTTTTTTGTACCCTATGAATAATACCTCTCTCCCCTATTGCCCATTCTAGCAGTATTACTACTCAACTTACCCCAATACCTAGCACTGGAACTGGCAAAAAGGGCCAATCCGATAGTAAAAACACTTATTAATCTCATTTTTTTATCGCATTTGTCTCGACTGCTAACCTAAGCCAGCTGTTTTGTCTTTTATAGTATTATCAAAAAATTTATTAGCACACTTCAAAGATGTGGATTACCAAGAGACATGGAATTTAATACATAGCAAGATACTGAATCACAATTTTTATGTCGGGTAATAAAAAATACACAAAATTGTAAAATTAATCTCGTATATTCAAAAATACAATTTTATAATTATTTGCATTATATTTACGCCATATATTATATATACCACAAGCAGATGCGAATTTAATGTTATATTCTTTTGTAAATAAAAAATAAAACAATTCATAGAAATCATTTAGATAAAATCCCTAGCAATAAATCTAGTTTTTAGACACATGATGTTCATTTTTAAAAGAATAAATTTTACTCATTAATAACCTGTGATAATCGATGATGAGCGAACCCTGAAACCCTATTTTTTTGACGCCTCTTGAAAAATATTTAATAAGATTTCATGTATTTAGCTGATTTTGAAATATTTAGCCTAAAAAATTTGTAAAAAGTTATTTAAGCAAAATCGAAATAGCCATAGATAACGTCAACACCTAAACAAATAGAATATATTTTATTATTTTTGTCACCCACAATTTATACGATAGAATAAAAATGTTTATAAGAAATAAAACAGAATTGACAAAAAACATCTATTTATAGGGTAACTATATGATATATACCACGGGTATAATGTCAATAGTTTGACTCCGTCATCGTAAAGTCAATTTTCAGGATGGTTTAAAATTTAATTTTGCCTTTTTTTGTACAGGGTGTTCCAGCGAGGACTGAACAGGGACCTATTTTCGACCTTCCTTGTATTTTAGAAAAATTCAAAATAGCCAATCGATGTATTTTTTTCTTGTAGAATCCAAAAATGTCATCGAAAAAATATTTGAACCAGAAACAAAAGAGTTACGCTATGCATCAGGTGTTTTTTAAATGGAATGTATCGTTTTTTATACGATTTTTGGAAAGAGTGATTTTTTTTATGTCCGTTCTGATTAAAAGATTTGATTTTGCGATAGCTGTTTATATTACATTTTAATGTTTTACAAACTAAAATTTTAGCTTCACCTGTTTAAAATATACGATAGGTTGGTATAGGTGATCAAGGTAAAATGACGTTTGAATGCTTTGTCAATAAAAATTGACATTATTTTAATTATTGTCGAAGTCTTCACCTAAAAAATATATATTTGACTCTGATCGAAATGAAATACTCTTTGGACGAGAGACTACAGATTGTTATGCTATTTTACAAGTGCCAAGAAAATGCAAGAGAATCAAAAAGAAGATTTATTGCAAATTTTCATAGAAATATATCCATCAATACAATTCTAAGGATAAAAAACCTATTTGAGGAAAATAAAACTTTACATGATAGAAAAAGAAATTCAATAAAAAATAATTATTAAATAATAAAATAAAACTACTAATAACATAAGTTTTCAATGTGACCGCGCCGTTTTTCTCGAAACAACATCGATAACCCCTGTGTAGCCTTTCTAAACTTGCTGTTACAATATGATTTTCCTGGTTAAGGCGGTTTATTTCATCGACAATTTTTCCCATGATCTCTTGAATATTTTCGTTTCGTTGTCTGTATACGACGTTCTTCAAATGGCCCCAAAGAAATGTATCCAAAACTGAGAGGTCGGGGCTATTGGGCGGCCAAGCATATGTTCCATTTCGCCCTATCCATTCGTTATGGCGCCAATTTAAAAATTGAACCACATCATGCACGGCATAAGGAGGCGCCCCATCATGTTGCCAAATTAAATTCTGATATTCTGCCAATGGTAAGTCTTCCAAAAAATTTTCAATTTCGTTTTCTAAAAACTCATAATATCTGTGCCCATTTAAAGTCCCAAAATTTTATTGTTTTTTATCCCACACCAAACATGAATAGAATTCCTCCCTTGAAATTTAATAGTCTGGAACTTTTTTGGATTTTCAACGGCCCAGTGATGACTATTATATCTGTTGAATACTCCCGATGTTGTGAAAGTAGCTTCGTCGGTCCACACAATATTTTTGAATAAATCAGGGTCTTCGTTTTCTTGCCGATTACCATTTGAGAAACAAATTGGAAGCGAAGTTCTTTTTGTGCCGGTGTTAGGTGCTGAAGTGGAAGGATACGAAAAGGCCTAAATTTATGAATTTTCAGAGTCCTGTGAACAGTCCCTCGGGTAACTCTTCTGCGCCTTACACCGCCACCGTACTGAACTTCCCGAACTGCATCCGAAATAGATTTGGTTGGATTAACTTGAAAATAATTTATAATGGCCTGGTCTCGATTTCTTCTTCTTTGTATATTTCTTTTTCTATCATGTAAAGTTTTATTTTCCTCAAATAGGTTTTTTATCCTTAGAATTGTATTGATGGATATATTTCTATGAAAATTTGCAATAAATCTTCTTCTTGCTTCTCTTGCATTTTCTTGGCACTTGTAAAATAGCATAACAATCTGTAGTCTCTCGTCCAAAGAGTATTTCATTTCGATCAGAGTCAAATATATATTGTTTAGGTGAAGACTTCGACAATAATTAAAATAATGTCAATTTTTATTGACAAAGCATTCAAACGTCATTTTACCTTGATCACCTATACCAACCTATCGTATATTTTAAACAGGTGAAGCTAAAATTTTAGTTTGTAAAACATTAAAATGTAATATAAACAGCTATCGCAAAATCAAATCTTTTAATCAGAACGGACATAAAAAAAATCACTCTTTCCAAAAATCGTATAAAAAACGATACATTCCATTTAAAAAACACCTGATGCATAGCGTAACTCTTTTGTTTCTGGTTCAAATATTTTTTCGATGACATTTTTGAATTCTACAAGAAAAAATACATCGATTGGCTATTTTGAATTTTTCCAAAATACAAGGAAGGTCGAAAATAGGTCCCTGTTCAGTCCTCGCTGGAACATCCTGTACTTTTTTGAAGTCTATTTTTTTAGTACCCCCTTTTCCCTTAGTTTCCACTATACACTTAACTCATTGATAAAAGAAATATTTTGTGCCAAGAATAAAGATATTTGATATTTTCAACATTCATTAAAATTTATAACTCAATAAACCGGAAAAAAATTGATCCTCCTAGGGAGTATCTACCTCACGGTGTGGCGCAATTACTTTTTTTTTGGTTAATTACACTTCATATACCAAATTTTAGGATAATATAGTAAAGCATTTCAAATTTGTGAAACTCTTAGGTATCCATATCCAAAATGACGTCATTCCGCCATTTTTATATTTTTTAATTATTAGCCTGAAAAAAAATCATCCAAATTGGTCAAAGCATCTGAGAGTAATCCGTATTCACATATTTATGAAAATGTGTAAAGTCGAATTAATATTATCTTCCTTTTTTGACATATAGTGGTTGAGATTACAAGTTTTAAGTCATTTAGATCAAGTTATTTAAAATTTCAAAACAAAAAACATACACCTTCTACCTTGGTGAAGAATTCACATGAATGTTTTAGTTTATTTTTTTTTATTTAGTTATTAACCTGAAAAAATCACCCAAATTGGTCAAAGCTTCCGGGAGTAATTGATGTTTACAGATTTATATAAATATATAAAGTCGAATTAATATCCTGCTCCTTTTTTGAAATGTAGCATGTGGTTAAGATTAGAGGTTTTTAAAATCATTTAGATTAATACAAGTTAGTTATGATTTCAAAACTAAAAAACATACATCTCCTACCTTGATGAATAATTCACATGAATGTTTTTTTTGAGGTGTCAATTTTTACTGCTATTTACACTATTTTATATTAAAAAGAATAAATTCCTATGAAGAATGGAATTTCCTATAATTTTATAGCTCACATCAGTTTTTGTGATTTTTTTAAAATTCTGGCATTTTTTCAAGCTTGCTATAGAACCACTATGGCTTTACCAAGAATACTAAAAATGTCATCCAAACTGGTCAAAATATCCCGGTGTATCGGTATACATTCATGTTAAAAATATTATTTCCCCATTGAATTTCATTCAATCAAATTGGAAACCACGGAGTATACAGCATTCCGTACCAGGACTGCGAAAAGATATACGTGGGACAAACTGACAAGCGAATATCAGCAAGAGTAGAAAAGCATAAACTCAGCATCAGAAACAAACAAACAACCTCAGCTATATTTCTACATCATCAGGAAACTGACCACAAAATAACTTTCGATGGGTTATAGGGAGATGGCCAATGTATATATATATATATATATATATATATATATATATATATATATATATATATATATATATATTAATGGATAAATGGATTCTTTAGGATGACCGCTAAGGCAATAAAATTTGGTTAACCATAGACACGTGTTTCTGACTTGAGGTCTTCATCAGTACAGTCAACTAGTTTAAAAACGAGTACAACTAGCTCCAAAATGAATACACAAAACAATGCTAGAGTCACCAACAGCAGCAAAACCGACATTTGTAATTACCAGGAGAACGCTCATCATCATGCGGTCATCCCAAAGAATCCATTTGTACTTCATATACTAGTTCTTGCCGCGTTATATATTTTCTACTTTTGATTTACTACTCTTGGGTTATGAGTTTAGCCACAGGTGGCTATATGCTGTTCCGTGGCAAATAGAGTATCAAGTCCGGCAAAGATTTCGAATGTTCTCTTGGTAATCACAAATGTCGGTTTTGCTTCTATTGGTGACTCTGGTATTATTTTATGTATTCATTTTGGCGCCAGTTGTACTCGTCTTTCAACTAGTTGATTGTACTAATGAAGACCTTAAGTCAGAAACACGTGTCTATAGTTAGGAAAATTTCATTGCTTTAGGGGTCATCTCAACGAATCCATTTGTACTATATACTAGTTCTTCTATATATATTCGATTTTAAAAAGTTACGACTTGGGTATTTCAAAAAAAAATCAATACAAAAAAATTAAAAGCAATTTAGCGTTTTTCACTCTTAAACTTAAAATTTTAATTTTATTTTAGGGAGCTGTTTCACATCCTTATATGTATTAACTCTATATAAAGAAGAAAACTGCTTTTATATAAAAAAAAAGAAAATCAATTTGCCCTGTTTTACAGTTTTTTAAAAAACTGAGCGCCATTGAAATACATAATATTTGTATTTTTAAGGAACTCTTGTATCCACAAGAAATTTGACGTTTTCTAAGCAAGTTAACTGCTTCTGAAATATATATATTTTTTACTTTAAGATGTCTGTTTCCTTCTCCTGAGGCAACCCTGGACAGCTGAAAAAAAATATTTTGTATACACAAGGAATTTCGCCGTTTTTCGAAATATTATGTAATTTTCTATTTAAATATATATAATCAAATATGAAGCCAATATAAGCCAATGACTTCTACAACTTTTTAATGTCATTTACACTAACTATTTCTCTTTTCATTTTAACTGTTATCGGTTTATACGTTCTCAAAATATGATTTTTTTCGTTTTATACCCCTTAAACATACAAAAGATCTACGCCCATGACTTCCGAAATCTAATCCCCTTGAGACACTAACGGAGACTATTTTTGATAAAAATTTGAAACGAATCGGTTTGACCGTTCTCAAATTATATTTCTCCCAAATTTTGTTTACATACACACACATACACATCCGCACAGATATCATATGTTTTTTTCTAAAACTATGTTTTTCTTGGGCTAAGGACTCGAGAACGCCCCAACTTACGTTATTTGAACATTTTTGCGATTCTAATACTTCTCCTATTATAATGTATTAATAATTATTATTGATAACTTCTTTCTTTTTTGAAGTCGATTAAAAAACCGACCCATTTTATGTGTTTTAAACTTATCCCTGCTAGTTTGATTTTCGTTAAATTACTTTTTACTAATGTTTAAAGCTAAATGTGTAAAAAAACAGTTAAAAATGTCATCATATTATATATTTTTGAAATCCGGAAAAAATGTCTTATGTCTAATTTTCTTAGCTTTTTGATTTTCTTTTGTTTTGTGTCATACTACTAAAATATATCCCACGCCAAAATCTACAAGTCTTCTATTTATACTTTTTTGTATCTCAAAAAATAATAGGCCAAAATGCATGTCAAAGTATACAAAACCAGCCTCTACTTTTACCATTAAAATATCTGCAGTCATTTACCTTTTACCCCGTTTAGCCGGTTTTATGGGGCATCTGCGGTAGGGTTACGGTTTAAAAAATGCTTACCACTTATCTTTTTTGTTTAAAATGTATTGATTATATAACATTTTTTTTTTCTACAGACAAAACTTCATGGCAATATATTTTCCTCCAGGAAGTATAGGTTTTGAGCACCTACAACAATTTTGAAAACCTAGAGCTTGTGCTCCCACTAGTGTTTAGGTTACAATAAGACTAAAATTGACCGAATACAAAAAATATATTTCGAAAACGTTTTAATAAAGATATTTGTACTATATTCTTCTATTTATTATATGTACATGAAATTATTATTTATAAACAGAATACAAAATAGGGATGATTATCTTTGTAACATAATTTTAATAGTTATTTACATTGGAAGGTACAATTTTAAAGTTTTTTTAATATTTATAAATATACCCAATATACAGGTTTTACCAATATAAAAAAATCATGTTCTTCTCTAAGGTGTGTTGAAATTAATATTTGCATTGATTTTGCATGCGTTATAAGAAAGAAGATATCTGAGTAACTAACGCTCCCACTTTTAAACGCCTTACTTACTGGTGGAAAAAATGCCCCGAATAAGTTGTTCTTTAGTTATATTTTTTCCGTGTAAAAAATAATGTTTTTGTTTATTAAAAAACTGTAAACTTTCCGATAATCTTAAGTAAAAGCCAACATACTCGTGACATTTTTGGCTTTGTAGGTAAATAAGATGATGAGAAGTCGACGCGTTTTTCAAGGTCCAACGCTTTCATTTGCTCAATGAGTTCTATACTACGGAACTGGAACCGGCTCCGACTATTGTCAAGATCTTCTAAAAGTGTACTAGGGGCAAATGTGACAAAGAGAGCATCGTGTGGTATTCTTGTCTCACTTCCACTCCTAATAATAAATTAATTGAGTTTATTTTTATCAAAACCATTTGGGCAGATTTTTAGGTAGTTCCGTTGGTTTTTTTTTGACTAAAAGTGCACTTGTGCGGGTAAAATAGTCGAAACTTCCGAATGTGCTGACAAATTTAGCAAAGTTGTGGTATTAGTTGATTTTATTCCTGTGGGAAGTTAACACCTATACATTTTAAAGTGACCGGTGCAATGAATTAGAGTCCTGTGTTGATGCTTTATGTACAGGAAATTAGATTGTCAGCGTAAAATCTACATACCTACCTATTTAAAACTCAAGACAATTTCTTTTTGGTTTCGCCAGTAGCCGTCATATAACCGATTTTGATATGTACTTGTTAAAATTAAACCTGTACCTACAAATGTGATAACACTACACTGAGTTGAAGAGATATTGTGAAATAGGGAAAAACACAATCCACCCCTTTTTACCCCCTTAAGGCCCTTAAGTATGTAATTTCAAAAAATCCAGAAATTAGTTTTTAGAAAATAATTTTCAAAAACTACGGGAGATAGAATTGTATTATAAACTCATTTGGTTAAAAAGAGACTGTAAATAAAGGAATAGAACATTGTATACCTAGTAGGAAAAACATTCCCGGACGATACACAGGCAAGATGAGGCGAGTCGAGGAATGAGGCTTTTCCTACGAGGTATACATACTATTTTTCCGAAAATCGAAAATTGTTGAAAGGACATACATTATTACTATTATTAATTTTATTCACAAATATAAGAAGCCATGAAATATTCGTCTTGTAACTATGACATATCGAATTGCCAAACTTGACATTGTTTTAGTATACAAATAACTGTAAAAAATAATATTTCCTTTAGCCCGCCACTCACTATTCGTTGATTCGTTCATTCTTTCACCCCCTCTAGTGTAACAAATCGAAAATTCCAAATTCATTTTATCTACAGTAAGCCTAACATTTGATTAAAAAAAAAAGTTATTATTTTTTTAAAATTCTATTTAGTATATTTTTTCCTACACACCAAAAATACCATAAAAATCTATATTTGCAGCTGTTATTAAATTATTGTTATTGATTATTATAGCTTATTGCTGTATTATCTTCTTCCAAATTACTTTAAATTATATATAAACAGCTGTTTTTTAAAACCGATATAAATTCTATAGTATTTTATACTTTTATAAAATATTACATCTTTATTCCCGTTTATCCCAATGGGTCAGGAAAATACCACAGAAGGACGGGTTGGATAAAAATATATTTCAGTTCCGTAGATCGAAAAGGCCGTTCCATTTACATAGAAGAGAGGTAATTACTTTTACTAGAGGTGTCTATCGGTAATCCACAACCTGTCACACTGCAAATATTAGGTGGTGTATGTTCAGCAGCAGAATTGAGAATTGAAATTCCCTCCGATATACTCTTAAATATAACAACCATGAGAGGTTAGTCTCTAAATAGTAATAATGGTAAATTCTTTGGATCACATTAGATTAACGTCTTCATAGAGCAAGTTTTGTTGCTTAGCAATAATTATAGGTTTATATTAGAATAATTGATATGTTTCTAAGAAAATTCTTGATATACAGAATTTACTATCTTTTGAACACGTAATGATGTTAGGGTTAAAATATTCTCCTTCTGGACATTCTTGAACCGCTACTACTCCGAAGCTGCATATTACGAAAGAGGTACAACTTGCGGGATGTTCGGATATGAAGAATCTGAAACAAAAAGTAAAAACACATTTATTATTATTATTATTATTATTAACCTAACTTTGAACTATCCAAACTACTAGATTCTTTGAAAGTGCAAAAGAGTTGTAAATAACCATTTTTGCCAATCTCTGGCAGAATATATTTCCAAAAAGGCGATTATTTAAAATATGCTCTAGCTTACGAACTAAATTGATTGTAAGGTTACCAACTTTCCTGGATTTGGGGCATTTTTTACATCTTTTAAAGCCTCTTTCTCTTAAAAATACTGAACGGAAACACTGAATGCTGCGACAACACTAAAACATCGTGTTTAGTGTTGGTGCGTTACTCAACTTTGAGAGAAAATATTCAACACGGCTAAAAATCCGAATTAAATTTGTATGTAGATAGTACCATTTGAAGAGCTTCGATGTTGTGCACGTCACTTGTGATATTTGGCGTAGCGGTTTATAGTATTTATTTAAAACAAAATAATTGTAACGGGTAAGATATACTATTTTTAAGAATAACTAAAGTGCAAAAATTCAAGTGCGGAAAGGGATAGGAGCAGGAGCCCGAACCAAAATGACCAGACAGAAAATACACATTGAAAAATTAAGTTACAATAACGGGTTTGCTAAAAAGTATTTAAATTTTGCTCAGTTTTTAAATGTTGACCGTTTTTTAAATGTTTATTATATTTCTATTTTTAAAACTTTTTAAGTGTCGGTAGAGCATATAACATATACTATATATATACATTTTGATTAAATATAATAACATTAGATGTGTGTCCGTTTTTTCCTCTGTGTCCTGGATATTACAAAGTCAAACTTGGCAATCCTACATTCGAGAATTATACTTAACATATAGCTGCAAACAATTTTTTTATCTCCAAAGCTATAAGAATAATATCTAAATAAATGTAAAAAAAAATATTTTTTTTAAAAAATACTTTTATATAAAAACTATTAAACCGAAAATTTAAAAATAATCAAACTTAAATAAACACAGAACTTTTAATAATTTGAATATTTTCTTAAAAGCTTGAGGCGTAAGACGTCAGCACTTTTTACTTCACAGTTCAACAGTTTATAAATAAAAAATTAAAAAGAAAATACATTTATTTTATTTCGTACTCTTAGCATTATTTTTTACGCACTTTGCATAAGACATTCAGGACTGGACATAAAATTGTATTATTCTAGTATTTATGTATCTATACTAAATCTCAGTCAATTCTAAAAACGGGAACTTTTTTTACGTTTGTTTTATTTTGTACTTTTTATCATTTTTTCTACGCACGCCCTATAAAACATTGATGATTGAACACCAGAATAAAGTATCGTCATCGGGTTTATGTAAGTATACCAAAACTGAACTGCTTCAAAGGTTACTTGCAAGGTTTCACCCAAACATACTAACTAACTAAATAACATACAAGTGAAGTTAAATGAAAGATTTTACAAATCAGCTATCGAATCGAACGCAAAGATCATTTTTTGTCCATTTTACCATGTCGGGTCCATCTCAGAAAACGTGATGATGTTTATAAACACTTTACAAGGCACAAGGACCATATCGTCCCACTATCTCACGTGGTGTAACTCGCATTTTGTAAATTTTTCAGGAGAGAAGAAAACAAAAAATTACCTGTATTATAAACTTGTTGCAGTTTTTATAACTATGGTCAAACTGATGGGAAATTCTGAGTTTATAGGGCATTTATATTTGTTATCTTATTTCATTGTTTGATAGCTAATTTTTTTTTTAGTTTTTGAGTTTTTTTGAAAAATATGTAGATACGACATTTTGTGAGATTTTCTTTTATTGACATATTGGATGCGTCATACAGTACTGTGTTTTGTAGGTGAGGTTATTATTATGAAAATAAATCAGGTAGTTGGGGTACCATTTTGTTTAAAAAACATATGAATCAACTTTAAAACTAAGAACGCCAATGTTATAATAAAATGTCTGTTTCATGCAATATTATGTAATAACGACAAATAAAATTGCTGGAATTACGGTTGTTTTATGACAGGTGTAAGTTCTGAGCACAGCGCAACTAGAAATAGAAATAGAATCACTACCCCTAAATCTCTTTAAAGAAATACCATCGTATGCATCCTGGACATGACTATTTTTCAAAAAAAAATTGATATATTCATTCTTGTTAACCATTATTTCCATAATGTTTGGCCATTTTATGTTTTTGACAGTATCCGTTTCTCTTAACACTTAAAATGCGAAGCTTTTTTGACAACAATTTAAAATCGGTATATTTCATTACTGTGACCTTATGGGGATGCTTTCTTCGGGGTAATTTAATAACAGGGTATAGCTGAGATGGGATAAAAATATCGCCGGCACCAGATATTGCTGTAGATATTGCGCTGGGCGCCGAGTCGCCCTCATTTTGCCCGTGGTTCGTCTCGAAAAATCGCAGAGAAATTTCTTAGATGCTGGCCAGTTTTGATAAAGAATAAAGTAACGTTGCAGCAATAACGCTGTTTTTGTTCTGTCAATAGCAGTCATCAGCAAATAAACAGAAACTTGACTTTGATTTGTTTGTTCCAAACAAAAGAAAAACAATCTTTAGTCGCTACATCATAAAAAATGAAATTAAAAGTTGACAGTCAGGATTTATAAAAAATGGTGCTTTCTTTCGAGATTGGGACGTAGATAACTTGTTGCAAATCAAAAACACCGCACACTATTTTTGTATCTTCTGTTGCCTGCTGTTTGCATGAAGCTTTCTTTTGCCGAGCTGCCGTTTTTTTAACAATGTGTGAATCGTATCGGATTTTCAAGTTTTCTTTAGCTTGCGTATCTCCTTTCAAATGCGTAAGTTGTTTTTTGGGAAACAAAAGGATAAATTTTGCTCCTTAAAAACTTCTCGATGTATAATAACTACATTACATTTTCGGCAAGGAGAGGTCTGGATGGAGGTACATCTTACATATTTTGCCTCTACAAAAGTGTGATACAAGTTTTGGAAATCTAATATGCTTCTTAATTTTGAATCTTATATTTGCTTCCATCTCCTTAGTTTCCTTGCTTCTTTGTCTGCCAACCCTCTTCTCCTTTTCCGTTATAACTACTTTATTTATTTTAACCAGCGAAGTTCGACACATTCTTTCACGATACCGAAAGTTGATAAAAATAGTTTTTTACAGACAACAACGGGTCTATGAGAGTAAAAGTTATAGTCTTGAGTCTGCGAGATATGTCTGCCTTTGTGGTCTTTCTTAGTGTATCCGTAACATTCAGCTGATGAGCTACAATCTCTCTTTGTGAATGCAGATTTCCAACCACAATTTACTAAATGTTGAGGTTAGAATTTAGTCTGTCGCTGCATGACCGCGTGTACTGTATTTTTTCAAGCGTAGCAAATAAATTTCATGCACACGAAGGGACCTAACTGCACTTACGCTTGTACGTGAGAAAAATTGGTGTTGATTGTCAGATACGTCGAATCCAAACACCACCACTGCCGTGATACCGTTAGAAGTACAGTTACGGCACTTCGTGAGATAAAAATTGGGCCTATAGGAAACTCTCCAGTGATATATTTTTTCGATTTTTGTCAGTTACGTCTTTACGTAAGATACGTAAGACTCGTCTATTAGGCTGAGTATGCCGAAACCTAGGAACCCAAGGAAAATAGAGCTCCACAGGTGCCTTTTTACTAAGTTATTTGTTTAGATAAAATTAAATTGATAACGAAATCATTTAGGCCATTCATAAATAGGTCAAATTTTCGAATTATAATCGGGCCCAAGTTAAGGCCATCACAGATGGATTTGCATAATGTATTGCATAAGGGTATGTCTATAACCACGCACCGAAGAAAAATAAATCTATTTTATTACATTTGGAAAATTTTAATCTGGAAAGTCGGTGCAAAACTTATTCTTAATTACCTAATGTACAGGGTCATATTTCGCCACCCATTTTCAGGGTTTATTTTTGTAGATAAAAAAAATAATAAATACAAAAGGTGAATGGATTTCAGGGAAGTTCCTCGAAATAATTATTTTGAATATACAAGGTAGATTCTCTTTATCATTCCCTTTCAACTTGGATCGGTAGTTTTTGAGCTAATCGACTTCAAAATTGACCATTAACTAAAATTCAACATATAATACCCTAGTTAAGGTGTCTTGATGATAATGTAAAAAATGATTAATATGATTTTAAAGTAAAGAAATACTTTATTATCAACAATAAATACTAAATGAAGATTTATAAAATGAAAAAAAAAATAACAAATAAAATTAAAAATCATAAATTCTAGCTCTTCACCTGTCCTCCTTGGTTGGCGAAGCACCTCTCAATATTTTGTAACAATTTGCGATTAACGCAGTGAAAAATAAAATCAAGAATTTTTTTCGTTTAATCTTGAAATTTCTTCCCTTATTCTCTGTTCCAATACAGCTATATTTTCTGGTCTATTGTAGTAAATTTTGTTTTCTAGATAATCACATAGAAATATGTTATGCGGCGTCAGGTCTGGACTGTTTGCTGGGCATCTTATATGTCCATTTCGTCATTGGTCCGATAACCTTATTTTTTAAAATGCCACACCCTGTCGTTTTTTAATTTTGTGAGGATTGTTGGTCGCCCAGAAATGTTTATTGCGACGATTAAACTTATCATTAGTAGTAAATGTAGCTTCAACGGTAAAAGGTATATTGTGTGAAAAAAGCGGATTTAACAAACATCTTAAAATTTCTTGACAAAAAATTAACTTTTGTCGTTTATATTCTTCAGTTAGACCATGAACTGGTAGAATTCAATGAAATAGTACATAACACAGACAAGTTATAGTACGCCAGACGGATCTGAAGCAGCGATGAAAGGGGAAGGTTTGTCAAAAGCAGACCGTTTCTATGTATATGTAGTTTTAGTCAACCACTAATGAGTAATGCACTGTTTCCATAGATACTTGCATTCTTTTTATAGCCTCAGATTCGTGGGCCATACTTTAAATGATAGTGACAATCTGATAATGTCAATACCAGCAAGACACCTTAGACACGATTTCACGTAATTTAATTATTAATTACATATTTGTGAAAAGGGAATAATAAGGAGAATCTAAAAAATCAAAAATATACAAGACATTTCATTTAAAAAACTAAAATTTGGTACTAGTTTTTGATTCACCCTGTAGATTCAAAGTTATTTTTTTTACGAAGTTTCCTAAAATCCATCCAACTTTTGTATGTATTATTTTTTTTTAAATGATGACCCTGTACTCCTGTACTAGTATTCTGATGTCTAATACCACGAGTATATTCTCTTACTGTCTTTACTAGTTTTATATTTTATGAAATAAAATATAATTTTTCACCTTTTAGTTCTTTTTATACGAGTTTTATTGTAAAAAGTCAAGTTTAACAAATAACCACTGGTTCCACTGAATATTATGTAACAATAGCATTGTATAATAATATGTCTTAGTATACAATATACAGTGGTAACATAAATACTTTTTCTTGGTGACAGAATGGTGAAGCCAATATAAAACGCATATATTGTTCAATGTAACATCGTGTCAACAGTTCAAAATGGCGTTATTCTGCCATTTTAAACATTTTTTTCAATATCCTTGCTATGGGACCTCTCCGTAACATTCTGAATATTTCCTGAATAGTTCATCCAAACTGGTCAAACCATCGCGGAGTAATTGAAGTACATACATAAAAAAACACATAAGATCGAATCGATACCTTCCTCATTTTTTGAAGTCGCTTAATAAACAATTGTGAGGATTTTAATTAGTTTTATAATGACTTAAGAAAAAACCCACGTTGATTTTTTTAATATATGAAGGCTAGTATATCTACTTTTGATTATATTATAGAAAAATAAAACATACAATTACTGCAGAAAAGCCTGACGAGTAATTTAAAAATGTAGGATAGATTTTTGAAAATTTGTTTTTGTATTTATATTTTTTAATTTTTTTTTCTCGTTTCCATTTGAAATCATACATGACTTAGATAGTAGAGATGCTTAAAACATACTAAAACTTACTTAATGCATATTTTGCATGTAACTCGGCAGTACGCAATAAATAAATAATTAGAAGGTGTTTTCGTATCATTCTAAGAATATGCAGATTATTGCAACTGGTAATAGTACAGTCATAATATGTTTACCAATTTTTCTATTGTTTGACAGTATTATGCCATTCCTTTCTATCACTTGTTGTGAAAATACTATTATAATAATGTATGGATATTTTTAATCCAAGTTGTTTCCTTTACGAACAAGCAAATAATTCATTTTTTCTTATCCATCGGGCTGCTCTGCGATATGCGAGGCTAATAAATAATTAAATTAATAAAATCGCGTAAAATCTAGTAAAGTGGCGCCACAGAAGCGAGTTCGTATTATTGCATTGGTATTAAGGTGTTAACGTATTATAAAAAACAGGGACTTTTGTCTGTACTTTTAAAAGATGGGTTTGTCACTATTATTAACTTTATTTTTTAGTGATGTAGTGTCTTTAGCATTAGCATTTTTTGAAAAGATTTTTTTGTTTGCTTGATTTGTTTATTGTTATATTAACTACAGATATTATCCAAACTTGAGGTAAAACTGCTCGCACTATTATGGATCATTTGCAAGCCTTCCGCCGCTGCAATATTACGTTAAATCTGTAAAAGATGTTTATTAGATTCAATGTGATTTAAATAGGAAAACATAGTTGGACGCTAAATTCGAATTTCTAGCATGATAAAATAGAAGTAGATTTGTCCATTTTCGACCCTTTTTTGATCACTTTTTGACGCAAAAGCCGTCGCATTTAATTGTTTTTTCCACAAAATGGATCTGTCCATCTACATAAATACAAAATTTGAAATGTTAAATCGAACTCATGTTTTTGCCGCAGCGCGTAAACCCTTTTGAACCCATTTTTAACCTAAATGTAATTTAAATTGCCTACACATAGCACAATTTTTTAAGGTCGGACGTGCAGGAAGTTTTTTCTAATACCTTTTCATCTTACTTTAAACTTGACTAGACCTTATCGCTGATTTTTCATTTTTTCGTGCAGTTCTCCCTTAAAATATTTTTTCTATGTATCTTATCTTAAAAATAGTGAAAAATGTGGACGTATTCCTTTGAGGAGGTGGTAGTGCATCTCATTTGCAACTGACTGAATCATAATATTTATTATGTAAAACTCAATTTCGAGATATTTAAATTTTTGTGTTTTTTTTTTTCAGAAAAACGCTGCTTACTGCACTTAATAATTGAAAATAATAGAAAATAATTTAATTAATAAAACAGATTTTTTTAACAATTTGTACGTTTATTGTATTATCAAATTTTAGAAATACATCTTCATGAACATGCAAATTGTTGGAAGTTTTTTTAACAATTGAGGGTTTTAGCTCTTCCATTCCGATTTGTTTACATTATACTACATACATTTATTACATAACTAACATAACTCTGTGAACTAACCAAAAAATATGAAATATCCGAAAAATAAAAATTATTTTCTAAATTTTCAAGTATTAAGTGTAGTAGGCAGTGTTTTTGAGTTTTGCATAACGGATATTATAGTTCAATCGATTGCAAATTAGCTGCACTACCACCTCCCCAAAGCAATACATCCACTTACCAGTTACCCTGTAGTATAGGAAGGCAAAAAAGATTCAGTTATCGTATTACAATACTTAACATCAGCCATGTCTAGAAAAATGATGTTGGAGAAATGCTGTATAGTGAATGTTTTGAATTTAATTGAACATTCTATTCTTCAAAAAGAATGTCTCGTTACCGCTTTCAAAATGTTAAAGGTAGTTTATAAAAACAGGTCTTAAAATTTATTTGACACTACCTATATAAAGCTGCGAAGCTGAAGGACCTTTTTCGAAAATGGCCTACACGAAAAATAACGAAAATGAACAAAGTATTGAAAGATCAGAGGAGATTTCACGAAAACCAGAATACGTAATACATTCACAATAGCTTTTAATAAGTACTAAAACCAAATTGACCTGGTGAACATACAAATGCATTAAATAATTTAGCGGTCATTGACTGAGTTCCGAATAATAATTATCCATCAAAAATTATTGGTCACGACCACGACGATTTACAATAATTATAACTAAAATGTGTTTAGGTTTTTCCTATCTGCGAAACATGTTGTCAGTCATTGTTCGTTCATTAAATGGAGGTATATATATATTTTTTTATACACCTCATTTGTAAAATGTATGTAAGTTCATTGAAATTGGCACAATAAACAAAGTACTGAACGAAAAAGGAAGCAAAATCTAGAAAATAAATATTTAAATTCAGTTTTCTAATTCCACCTGTTCTTTTTCCGTCTCACTGGCGTATCCAGAAAAATTGTCTCGGGGAGAGAGGTCTTAAATTTAACGCAGACTCAGGACTGTAAAGTATATATTTAATTCTAAATTGTACTATATAACTGCCCCTTTGCCCCTGGCCTAGTCTGTTTGTATAAGCGTAAGTATGGTTCAAAAATTACTTTAGTTTAAAATTATTCCATTAATCAAGGAAAATTAAAAATAACTTAATTTATGAGTTGCCTTAACTCTGACATTTTATGTATGTAAAAGGATGTTCCTATAGTGTTTAGTAGAAAGGCGAAGTGAATCCTCTGCAACATAATACAAAGGCGTTGGAACGACCGCAAAATAATGCATTGACCGTGTTTTTGCAAGAAATCGTTTATTTTTCCTCTTACCTCGTATCTCAAGGGTAAATAATACTCTATGGTCTAAGGAAATCCGGCAAGATTTATTCATATAATTCGTTATTTGGATTGGGGCTCAATCGTTTCTATTGGGGAAACAGGTCAATTTTATTTTAATTGCAGCTTTTTAAGAGCCCTTTTGAGCTAGCCAAAGTATATAATACTAAGCGCTCTGAACATGCGAAAAATCTGCAAACAAGTTGCAAAAATCAGTTTTCTGCCAAAATTTATAAAAAGAGCAATTACGTAAATGAGAGTGGAGATATTCTAAACAAAAATAGTCCTGATGGTTTTTTTTTCATAAGCTAGTTTTTATGATAAATGATTGAATCACTTTTCTTACACCCAGATTTCCTGTCAAAAGAAAAATTTGAAAAGGGTTCTATGCGCGATTAATTTTTTTCTCAATTGAGAAGTTTTTCTGTTCACGTATATAAAAGTCTATGATCAATGCGACGGATAGGAATATTGTAATTTACCCTTTATTTCATAGATAGAACCTTAAAGCAAGAAATCATATTTAAACATATCCACCGTAATATAAAATCGTATAAACATTGGTGTCCGGGTAGGCTTGGCATCGTCGTACGATCGACCTCATACTGTGAGTTATTCTTTGCAGTGGCTAAATATGTAAACAATGACCTCCATTTTTATTCCTACTCTAAGGATAGAACACCACGAAATAATTACCTTTTAAAAAAGTGATTTGAGGAAAAAAGTGAGGAATATTTAAAATTCTCATAAAATGAAACATTTTTAAGTACAAACAAAACTTTCATTAAAAACTAGACATTTGAATACTAAAGTGATATGAATATAAAGCAATATCATAATTTCTAAGGTTTTTATTTGCAGCAGATCACTAGATTTTTCGAGAATTCTGAGTAAGTACTAAAAAGTAAGATTAGTAAATTTATACACATACACATTTATTCATAAAACTATGATTAAATATATAAAACGGTAAAAATATTAAGCAAAAAATAAATACATAATAACTTTAGTGGCTTAACTGGTGTTGACGGGAAGGGCTAGAACTGAATCCGCGGTTACGTACCTGGGAGAGTGGATGCTGATTGGTGAAGTGGGTAAACTTTGATGGGGGCATCCTAAAAACGAATGTTCCAAGAAAAAGGCCCCTGTCAATTCTCAAAATCAAACTTGGTGAAGATCAGTTCCGTGCTAAAAGGACTTCATGACCATTGGATGAAATTATGAAACAACGAAACAATGAATTTACTCATGTTATATACAAAAATATTATTTACATTACGATAAGGATGTGTTGGGGGGTGTTTCAGTTTTATAAATTCTGCGCTTAAAATGACGGTCTTCATATAGACCATCCCTGTCTCGGGTGGTTTCTAATATATACATGGAGTTCAAACTATAGAGATATTTAAACCGAGGAGTAAACCACTGGGGGTATTTTAGTGTACAAGCAGAGAGTAATTAAGTGTAGTACAGGTATTTTCTGGGTAATACTAGACTAGTCCTGGGAAGTTTTGCACTTAAGTTTTTTGTACAATTCTAATTTTAATTTTCTGAGTATGATAAGGAGAACTTGTTTTATTATTTGTACATATTAAGGAAACTGTAAATTATAAATATGCAATTATATTGACAGAATTAAAGTTTGTTTAAACGTGTAAAGGTGTTGTTAGAATAGAATCCGTGGGATTTGCTTGATTTTTAGATTTTTTGTACTAACCAAAATAATTTTAATTTCGCAATGTTGTCAGAGAAACATTTCTTTTAAACAATAAGGAACTCTAGGCAGAACATTATAACACACTGTTTGAATAAGCCCATTTTCAAAGGCTTCAACTTAATAATGGCGTTATAGAAAACTCCGATAAGTGCTTTTCACCAAGCTTTGTTTTACCAAGCAGTTTGTCTGGTTCAAATCTCGGAATAAATAACCGAAACTGAATAATGGATAATTCAAATTCATCATATTTTTTCACAATTTCACACAGGATAAAATAGTCAAAGTCTACTAAAAATCGGTATCTAGAGTATTGGAGACTCGACTGAAAATAGGTATCTCAGAATAAAGTGCCCTATATGTATATTCAATTATTAAAAATTGGTATCTAGGGGGATTTTAATTCAAATTGGCGACGCTAACATGGCGAACAAATTTGATCATTTGTATAGACTAAAAATCGGTATCTGGTGGATTTAAGAGGACGTGTGGAAATTCTAAATAGCGACGCCCAAACTGAGGACCAATTTTGTAATTTCTGTAGATTCAAAAGTGTCAAAATTGCAAAATTCAATTTGGTCTTTTATGCAGATTTGACTGAAAATGGATATGCAGGAATATTTAAGAGTGCAAGTTATGAATTTTCAGTTAACATTTAAAAACTCAATATACAATTTTGGTATTGTAATTTTTTGCGTGAACTTTAAAATATAGCATTTTGAAAGATTTTAAAACTCCTCAATATATATTTTAACACGTAATAGTATAGACAATTTTGATATTCAAATTGTTTGCATGAACTTTCAAATATAGTGTTTTAAAGATTTTTAACACACCTTAACAAAATGTTAGGGCGGTTAACTACAAATATTTTAACACGTGATAGTATGGACCATTTGGATAAAAAAGTCTTATATAAAGTTGGGTCTATTCCTTACCAATTCTGAAAAAAATATGGCCTTAAAGCTGTTTTTTATATTATTTAATTTTACTTACTTTACTTTAAAATGTTTTATTCCTTTACAAGTTTATTACATGTAACATATAACAATAGAAAATAATAATAATAAAGTTGTAATAGATGATAAAACTCCTATGTTATAATTCAATATAATATAAAAACTAAGTTGAAATAAATATTTTTAAAAAATCTATTCATTTTTATTTTTGTAAAAATGCATTTTTAATTTTTTTTTAAATATTAATAATTTTGTTGTGTGCCTTGTAGTCTCTGGTAAGTTATTATATATTTTTAAACCATCGTGCAGAATTGATTTTTTCCCAAAGTTACTTTTTATTGTAACGGCCTGTAATTGTAAGCAATATCTTGTATCGTGATTATGTAAAATTAGTAAGATTTTTTAAATATAATATTTGATTTTTTTCCATAATTAATAATAGAGTGTATTAAAATGCAAATTTTGAAATTATAAATATTTTGTAAGTTTAAAAATCCGTTAGGTTTATAGAAGATTCCAAATATGGTAGTTTATAAATACATTTCAGAGTTTTATTTGGCAATTGTTTTAAAGGTTTAATATATGACGAACAAGCATATCCTCAAATTGAAATTAAATATTGGAATTTAGAATATATTAAAGAATAATATATGTTTTTTAAGAATTTTAATGGTACGAAATATCTTGCTTTGTATAATACTCTTATTAATGGAGTTATAGCAGTTCTTATACTCTGAATATGATTTTTTGCACCTTAAGTTTTCATCTATAATTAATCCTAAAAATTTTGTTGTATTTGAATATTTAATTTTGTTAGTGTTTATTACTATTGGGGAAATACCAGAATTTATCTTTGTTCTACCTATTAACATAAAACAAGATTTACTAAAATTTAATAATAGTTTGTGAGATTTAAGCCAGGAACAAATTAATTGTAGATCGTGTTTTATATCAAAAAATAATTCACATAAATTATCAGCAAAATAAATAATTGTTGTGTCATCCGCAAACAAATGAATATTGCCTTTAAAATTTAATGTAGAAACTGAATTTATGTAAATTAAAAGTAAAACGTGCCCTAATACTGATCCCTGTGGTACTCCACAAACTATTTCTTTTTGATTACTTATTGAATTATTTATTTGTACAAACTGTCTACGCTTACTTAGATAATTTTTAAGTAAATTATAAATTTTGAGAACAGAGTTAATACTTTTATTTATTTATTGTATAAAGCAATTATTTATATTATTTTTACGTAATTCATAAAGTTTTTTTTTAATTAAAATATATTCACGATCTAAATTTAGACAACAAGAACCGAATTGAAGTTTTTTACAACATCGCTTAATGCAAAAAGGATTAAACACGATTTATTGTTCAGTTAACGCCAGCAAAATAAAGAGTTCGCTTGTTTTTCTAAGCAGCTACGTAGCGTTTTGTGTTCAAGTTTAAATATATAGTGTGCTTTTTAAAATGTTAACATATTCTTAAATAAGTTTTAAAAAATTGGTTCAAAATTGGCTTTGTGGTACCTGTACGTGCTTATTTAAAGTGAGCATTACATTTAACTGTTTATAATACTTTTTTTGAATTTCTTTGTACTATAAATTAGACTTTTTGGTAAGTTTTTTATTAAGTTTTGGATACTAACAAACTAAAATAGCTGTCTAGTCCTGTGGAGTTAAAAATGTGCAAATAATTTGACTCGGATATTACTATTGTTTAGTTACAATGACAAGTAGGTTGGTTCTATTTAGTTATACGCGCCGACAATAAAATGCTTCCAAATTGCTGTCCCTTAAGCCAAATAATTAATTCATACATCCTGTTAGCTGCACGATATTTCAGCGATACTGTAAACCTTTTTTTTTGACAAAATACAGCTGAGCTGATAAAATGAACTTATGTACTATGTAACAACGTTGCCTTGTTGTCGTAAACTTAACTTAAACTTCCAAAATTAACCATTTAAAACTGTAATATCTCGAAAAACCATTTGGAACTTACCGTCATTTTAATTAAAATATGTATAGTTATATATAGTCAATTAAGCCGCTAACACCCTGTATTATTAATCCATTAATCAGCACTTTGTGTCGCTCACAGGATCCCATAAAAGTCTAGTGGTGAACACGTTATATTGGGATATTTTGATGATTAGATCAACGAAAATTAAGAGAAGAGAAAACTTGAAGAAAAGGTGAATAGTTTCATAAAAAAGGGTTATTGTTGGTTTTATACTAGGGCAAACTTTTTGAGTGGGAGTCGCAAACTACCAAATAACCAAAAAAAAATCCTGAAAGTCACTTTGAAATTACATCGTTAAAATATACAAATGAAAAAAACAATATGTTTAAAATAGGGGAAAAGATGAGTCTGTTATTAAAAAAAAAATTTGAAAAAATTACCACAACCGCAAAAATTCAAAATGAAGGCTATAGAATTAAATATGTGTCTTCTGAACCTATAAATACTTTTGGATGTTAAAATTTGTCCTTTTAATTGTTTTTATGTAACTTGAGTCATATATCTTTATTGGAATATATTTCTTTAATTGTTTTTGCGTGTCGAATACTGGACCGAGAATATAAATAACTTGTGCTAACAAAATTGAATCTCCATAAGATTTTTTAATATTATCAGTTACCAATGTCTCTCTATATTAATTACTTCTTAGTTTATTAGAGGTATTCTTTTCAGAAGAAGGGGTATTATTTGTTATGTATGATATTCACGATTTAAAGGTTTGCTTGGGATATGCCGGCTACGTCGTATTATTATCAAAATATATTTAAGCCATTTAAATAATATTCACCTTTCCATCAAGTTCTTTTTCTTGAGGTTCTGGTCAACTACAAAAATAATTCGACCAAGTCTTCCATTTATAGGGATCCCACCAGACAGTACAGAGAAGACTAACCATTCTGCGGCAGCAAAACAAGTCAAAAAGAAAATAATTTAAATCAAATAACTAAAGAACCAACTGACTGGCCCATAATAATTCCATGTGGAAAAGAAATCTCAGGCAAGATCAGACAAGGAGCAAAAATCTATAATACCAAAAATTTCCGAAAGTCTGAAAAGCCTTTAAAATATTATCCGTGTTTCTATCAAAATCATTCGAAAATCTTCTTACCTATCTGGTTGAGCATTGCAAATATCTTGAGGTTGCAGAGTTACAAAATCTACCTCTTCGTCTTCAGGAACCACTTCAGGAAGCAATTCCGGTAGATCTTCCTTTTCTGGTATTACTACATCTTCTGGAACCTCTGGAATAGTTTGCTCAGGTAAAACAGGTTCTTTGTCTTTCTCAGAGGGTAGCTCAAAAGAGGGTACCAAATCTTCTGTTTCAAATTCGCTTTCTAAAATACATAAAAAAATAAATATAGAAGTTACTGAAACCGACTCAATTTAAGTTAGACCAATTTTTATTTGACAATTATTAAGATGAAGATTCTATCTCTGGAATCCTTTCTTTCTTTCCTAAATTAATTTATTCTGTATTTCGTCTTTTGAAATTTACCTCCAGATCCGTATCCCGATCCCGATCCCGATCCCGATCCAGATCCTTCAAGTCCGTCCTCCTCAGGTAAATCTGCACCTGAACCTTCCTAAAAAATCATATATAAATGAAAAAGACAAAATAAATGTGCGAATGAAACTAGTACAGCTTTTCGTTATATTTTGACACCTTTAACTATAGGAGATAAAAAAACTTTAAATATAAAAGTTGTAGGCTTTTCTTTTACTATTTTAACAATAACGAAAAGTAAAAAAATCAGTTACAAGTTGAAATATAGACAAAATTTCTATGTTTTAATGGGTTTCTTCATGCTGATTATACATATGCTGGTGCATGGAAATCTTTATATTTAAAATTCAACGACAAAATGAAAAAAAACTCTAATGGGCTATCTATTAATTTCGCATGAATGTGCGATTAAAATGCATAGCCTTAGAGAGAATATCCTCGGTTGTTTTTAAAAATAAATACAGGGAGACCAAAGTTCTCAATTTGGGCTTTCTTTTATATGAAGGAATACTATAAAAAAATAGCAGATATTTTTATAGGCCGTTGGATCACTATAGTAAATGCGTACGATCTAAAACATGTTTTCATTATACAGGCTACTCAACAAGGTGGGGAAGTTATATTTTTTAAATATAACTTCCTGTATATTATAACATTATTGACATCCTTTTATTGCGTGCATTCGAAAATACCGGGACTTAATATTTTATGCAGTGGTTTGAAAGTTATGGGCACTTATGTCTAAAAACCAATACTGAACACCCTATATAACAATTACTGGCATTTAGGTAATAAATTTTGTCATAAATTATTTAAATTCGGATGTGGCTCATTCCCAATTGAAAACGCATTTTATAGGGGTCAAAAAGCGATGGGTCTTGTAAATATTTGCTTTTAATAGGACAGCTTGTATTTTTATGTCATAACTGAAATGCTCCTTTCTTGCCCACGTTGCATAATATAGGATGTCCCTATTGCCAGCTAGTTACAGCCGCCCTTTTGCAAAAGTGTCAAACTGTTTACACTTTTTGGCGGTGGCGGCTCGCCAGGGGACGCGGGTGAAGCGCCGATTCACCTACATTTTCCAATCAATTTTCTTAAAAATAAAAATATTTTTAAAATATCAAGCATTTTATAATCTATATTTTTATTATGAAAATGCGGTATATTTTATATAAATTTACATTATTTACTTAATTATACCATTATTTTCTATCAAAACTGCTCTGAGCACCTTTTCATAAGAGCGACCCGTTGAGCAGCAGTAACAAATTCCGCATCAGACTCCGCCGCACACCGGCTTTCGCGCTTAAATTTGTTTACGGCAGTTGCTATGGCAACGCAATGGAGAATATCCGTAAGTCAAATAGAGATGGGGGCGGCATAAACTGCTGCTACAGGCTACAGGCGCTTGTTACAGAATTAATGTAAATTAGTGCGCTCGGATCGAATCGAATCGAAATTAACGAAAAGATATAGGTACATAACTGTTTTTTAAGAACAAAAAATATATTTAAAAATGTTATAAATCCATATTATTTCTCCTAAGTATTAAAAACGCTCCAAAGCTATGAATAATTAAGCCATTTTAGGCGTGACACCCCGGCGCAATTTTTCCCTGCGGCGCTGTCCACCTAGCTGCCTGCGCTTCACCCGTTCTTATATCTACGAGCCGCTACTTAAGTTAGTAATATTGATTTAACAGAAACAGAAATTCACTTGCATTGTTTTTTTTTAGTTCATATTACTCTAAACTAAACTAATATAGAATTACAAAAAGCAGATAAATATTAAACAATTTGGTAAGTTAAAACACTGTGTGCTTTGAAATACATTTAAGCTAAGACAGAACAGAAGCTTTCACGGCTTTGGTCAATTAAGAAATCATGGTTCTTGGAATTAGACCATATCAGAATGGAATCACTTTCCCCTTCGATTGCACAATGCATCTTTAGAGCTCTTTATTCCACGAGAAATTTGGACCGACTTTTTATACGCCAAACCGTTACCCGACATGACGATCGATGTCTTTGTGTGATATAGACTTTGTAGGCTATAATTTGTAAATTTCAATAGTTTCTCTAATTTTCCGTTTATAGAATACCCAGACCTTAGGAGGTCGTAAACATTGTCGAATTTTCTTGTATATAACGAAAAGTTACCATGCAATCTTGCCTCTGATTCCATGTATAAATAGAGATCTTCATTTCCTATCGCTAACTCCTTATTAATTTCCTGTGACGAAGTAGAATTATTATTTTTTCTAATTCACCACCTAATATCATCACTGCAATATGCATTTCGTCTTAGAGCTTGGTCCAGTTTCTCTGTTTTAAATTATAAAAAATTTCGGTCACAAATCGCTAGGGCTCTATAAACCAAATAATTAATACCTGATTGGTTCTGACCTAGATGATAATGGGAATTTGCAATTAGGGACCCCTTCGTATGAGTCGGTTTTCTATGTACAGAGACTCTTAGAGAACTATCCTCTTTCCTTTGTACAAGAACATATAGAAAGGGAATCGTACCTCTTTATTTAATTTCCACTGTAAATTTGATATTATGGTGTATATGATTTAGATGGACCTTGAGGCCATGTGACGTAAATATCACCTACATATCTGAACTACGATTTTGTCTTCAATGGAGACGATCCTAAGGCTTCTTCATCAAAAGCTTCCATGAAGATACTGGCTACCATAGGTGACATCCTATGGCTGCTCCTGAGGTTTGTTAATAAAGAGTTCCTTGAAAGACAAAATATGTTGAGGGACATGCTTCAATCAGATCTAAAAGTGAGTTGTCAAGATTATTATGGTGAAATAAATCTGATACTTTGAAACTGAATCATTAAAGGCACGTTCGTATATACACTGACTAATATATATTTTGGATCTAACTGGACTGTATGTAAGTTCTCTACAAAACGTGTACAGTTTTTAATACATGAAGGTGTTTTTCTTGTAAGTCTATTAAGAATATTTGAAAGACATTTACCGATTTAAAAAGTGGACGATCCAATTGCACAGACGATCGGTCGAAGAGGTACAATAATCATGTATATTTTAAGTAGTCCGTAGAACAGAGAGATCCTTGGTCTTAACCTCTTCTAGATTAAAAAAGGCGTCCATATTAACTCAAAGAGACTAGATATATAATTTAAAATATAAAAACAAACTCTCAAAGTTTAAGTCTTAGTTAAAATACATTTTCTAAAAATTTTTAATTTAGGCTACATATTTCGCCCAACCGGACATCATCATACAATGATACGTTAAAACAACATTTAGTAAAGTAAAGTTCTGTAAATTTATTGTTCGTCGCCTTTAATGTATTTTAAGTTAATCTTACTACTATTTTATTGTTGTATATTGGGTGAAACATGTAGCCTAAATTAAAAATTGAAAAAAAAAATATTTTGACTGAGACTTAGAGTTTGACCCCCGTATTCACTAAAAAGGTTTAAGATTTAGACCAGGTCTAGTTGCCATAGTACTTAAAACTCTTAGTTCGCCAGTTATGTTTCGTTTATGTCACTGTCATTTTGTAATTGTGACATTTAGAATAATTATTTGTTCAATTGTTGAAAATGTCATCTAAAACCTATAAGTGTCAAATTAAACCTGATCTAAATTGAAACCTCTTTAGTGAATACGGGTATGAGAGTTTACTTTTATATTTTAGCCTCTTCTTCTAATGTGTTGCCCATTGGATATTTTCCTAAGGTTGGTTATCCATCTTTCTATTCTATTTGTTGTGTCAGTTTGGATTACTTTGTAAGTTTTGTCTTCCAAAAGTAGTCGTATTTTTTCTACATAATCTGTTTTGTCCTTGACGATAGGTAAAATGTCTTTCTACTTTAGACTTAGACACAGCAACAAAATAGAAAGACGGTTAAGATGGATAACTTCAACCTTCCAACACAAGAGAAGAAGACACATTTTGTAGAGAAATTAAAAATAATCCATTTAGATCCAAAAGAGCTTAGTTAGTTTCGATTTTGAATCGCTATATACAAATGTCCTATTAATGATTCAATTTCTATAATATCATATTTTACTATAATAATCTTAACAACTCACTTTTAGATTTGACTGAAGAATATCCATCAACATATTTTGGTTTTCAAGGAACTATTTATGAATATACTGCAGGAGAAGCCATGGGATAAACGCTGTCACCTGGGCTAGCCAATATCTTCATAGAAGCTTTTGAAGAGAAAGCCTTAGCATCGGCATCGTCTCTATTAAAGGCAAAATTGTGGTTCAGACTCTTTCGTCATATGGCTGCATGGTTTCTTGATCATCTAAATCAGCAACACTCCAATATCAAATTTAGGTATGATTCCCTTTCTACATGTTCTTGTCGAAAGGAAAGGGAATGGTTCCTTAGGACACTCTGTGTAAAGAAAACCAACATATACGAAAAGGGATCTAAATGCAAATTCCATTATTATCTAGCACAAAAGATAACTGGACAATGTTTGCGATCGCCTAAGGACATTATTTATTTCTAAGCAAAAGGAGTATTGCAGTTTCTTTCACTAGGATGAAAGAATTTGGACGATATATTAGAAAAAAACAAATTGCTGTGTTTGAACACCAGCACTCCACTGGACTTGTCATAAATGTAAACGAATCCAAAGTTCTTGCGTCGACTTCGAGATTATATAAACGGAAAATAAAGAATTTATCGAAATTTACAAGGATCCTAATAATTTTAGTAGAGGCTACAGTCTGCATCACACGTGGAAACCGATCGTTAGACCTGGTCACGGTTCGGCGAACATAGGTCAGATACATAAAGCCGGCCTAAATCTGTCAGAGCTTATTTAGTGTTCCGGTCTCGCCGAGGAATGATCCCTGACGATACCTCTTGCAATCGAAGGAGAGATATCGGATAGTAATTCCACTTTGACTCGGTCTAATCATCCCAAGAGCCATGATTTCTTAATTAAGGCTAAGTTAAATTACAAAAAAACCAAAAACATATTCAAACGAATGTGCTGAGGTATATTTTTTAATAGGAATAGTAATTTATTAACGAGAAAATCCAAATATTTCTGAGCGTTTAAATTTCCATAAAAAAATAAAGTCCAGTCCTTTCTAATTTTCCTGAGGTTTGACCGTTCCTTAAATTTATATCGATAAAAGTTTGCTTTATAAGAAAACATAACGTACATTAATAAATTATTATTAGCAATAATTGTATTTCTTTTCCATTGAAAAAGTCATTATTTTAAAAAAATCATTTTTGTTTAATTCTTGTATAGATAATTTATATTCATTCCTAATTCTGTATGCGATACTGCGACTTAATCTAAGTTGTCCACTAATCTCCTGTCACTTGTGGATGGATTGTTTACCATTGCCCTAATCAATTAGTCATCGACAATCCATTTTCCTCGATCAAAATTCATTTTGGAATAACGTGAGTCTTGTATTTAATGAGGGTTTTCGAGGGATCCCCTATCTGACTACCTATCCCGATGTACTTGAGATGCCAATATAGTATTGCGAAAACATTCACCCAATATAAAAATCATATCAACTAACTCTTCTTTCGATTAATTTATATTTATAAAATAAAAAATTCTTAATAAGGGAAAAATATAAAAGTTCAGATCTACTAAAAATGACATTTATCTAATTGCTGTTTCTTTGACAACCATCTTTATTTCAAGCTCCATATCCTAGTTATCAAGCACAATAATGTGAGAGTAGTAGTAATAGATGTAAGAGTAGTAATAGTTTAATTTTCCAAAAAATACTAATATTCTATCGCTTTAAGAAACAAAAACACCCCTAAACATTTTTATATGTGTAATTTGTATGTATTTTTTAGATTTAAGTAAATGAAAAAAATGTCAATTCAAAACTCGATTATAATTAAAATAGACAAAAATTATGCTTATCTATAAACGAACTTAACCAACTGGGCATCGTACGAGGCCAACAGCGTCGGCCGCTTGCGTTGTGCTACACGTAAATCTCTCGATGGATTCCAGCTATACAGAATACAGTACAAAGTAGGGATCCATTTAAGTACTAATTTGGTCGTACTAACATTGGGTGGCTCGTCTATTCAAAATATTGCCTGTCTTTGATCTAAGTATATTTCTGTTACTGTTAAATCAATATTACTCATTAAAAAATATAAAAATTCTAACAATTTTGCAAAGGAGGGCTGTAACTTTTAATTCACTCTGTATAATATAGCACACTCTAAATTTTTAGAGAGAGCTAAAATGGGCATTATAATTACGGCATTAAATATAGGATGTCCCATTTAAAAAATTACGTTTAAGACCATTCGCGTTTTGAATTAGCCCGAATAAAAAAACTGAAATGCGTTGGACTTTAGCGGCTGAGTATGAACGGAACGGAATTAAAACAATTTACCAAATTGTTTACCAATAAAGTCGAACTGATCTTTAAACAAAATTAGTCATAAGTTTTAAACCATCCATAATATGTTAGAACATATGTGTGTTCTATTAAAAGACATAACTTTACTATGCAGCACCCTGCATAATGCAAAATATTTTTAGATTATGCGCATTAACCATAGTAAACCAAAGACCACTAAAAATAAGCACTATTTTTAAAATATCCATTAGAAAGGCTAAATTCAGAACTTTGGCCACCCTGCCTATCATCCTCAGTATAGTTTGAATCAGGAAGAAGACTCACATTCAATGAAACAATAAACAATATCTCCTTTAAAATATATATATACATTTTGTCTATTTACTACTTTTAATTTTTTTTCTGTGGATATTCTTAAAAGATTATTTGTATGCCCTATTATTAAAGCCGTAGGTACATGTAAAATTATAAATACCTCATCGTCCGGCTTTGGTTCCGGTGCAGGTTCTGGTTCCAGCTCAGGATCCTTATTCGGTTCCGTTGTCGTTTCTGTTTGCGGTTCTTCTACTTCAGGTTGGGGTTCTGGTTCATCCTCAAGTTCTGAAGGAGTTGTTGGTGCTGGTTCTGAATGAATATGTTTATTACAATACAATACTCAATAAATTTAAATCCTAATTCTTCCTGATTATAAATTCCGATTAAGATAAGTTGATTATTATTAATATGAATTTAGACAATAAGTCCAGTGTTTATATGAGTTTCGTACTATATTTTAGGAAACTGTAGTGTGAAAAATCGGTAAATTCACTTCTCTGGGAACATCCCTCCCATTGAACTCCACCAGACACAAGCAACATAGTTTGTTTATGCATATATTTTTTGGTTATAACTTTTTTTAACTGTTTATTGTAATATATTTCTCTTTGAACAATAATCGGAAAGTAGTTGTCAATTTTTCTTTATTATAGATTACAAAAATAAAATTATTGCAAAATAAATATGTATAATAAAGTAAACTGAGAGCAAATTAACACAAAATTAAAAAATGTCTATCAAAAGTATCAAAGCAATGTTTTTATTTGAGTATCGCAGGTGAATGTATTATATATGTGTGGATAATATTTTTTTATCTATGTGCAGACCATGAAGGCCGAAGGCCTAAGTACTAGGTACCGCGGTTGCTTTAAATAAAGATAGAAAAAGTTTATTGAGACTTGCAGATTAGGAGAAGGAAAGACACTTGCTGGTAACACAGTCCATAATCTGGACACTCTGGGTATAAAAGAGCGAGCAAAGTAGGAGGTCCTTAGTCTTTGCAGTTGGACCGTGAAGGGATGCATGTGGGTCGATGCTCGTGTCTCCTCGGCAGGAATGATTAAGGAGGGCATAATAGGATGATATTTCTTCAGAACAGAATCCGTGGTAGTATCTGTAAAACAGACACAGATGGCCCACAATTTGATGATGCTCTAAGCAAAGCAAGCTTCCTTGCGAGGCTTCATTTGAATGATGTGGGTACTGGGATATGAGTGGCGTGGTGGCAGAAGCCGTATTGCTTGTCGTGTACAAGTTTATACCTTTCAAGATCATTTAAAATATCATTATTGATGTACTTCTCCATTGCCTTACTCATAATTGGAATGAGGGATATGGGTTTGTAGTTAGGAGGTAATTTCGTGCATATTGTATGGCAAAACTGGTACTGATGGAAACGGGAAGTGAAGACGAGAGATAAAAGTACAATTTGCGGCGAATTGTTTTGCAAAAAACTCAGCTTTTGCTTTAAACGTGGAGACGATTTCATCACCACAAGTTAGGGGTGGAAAGGAGCTTTTGCAGACGTTTTGAATAATATTTTTGGCAAATGACCGAAAAGACTGACTCCCATTTTGGCTAGAAAGTACTTTACCTTTTATGCGTATATGGTAGGCATTTTTGGGTTCGAGAATTATGCGATTGTAATAATTTCGTGCCTTGTTTTTGGCCTGTAGATTTTCTGAAGTAGGATTCTTAAAAAAAGTCCGAATTTTCTCTAGACTGGCGTTATCGCAGGTTTATTTTTGTAAGGTTTTGAAGTCTTAATAGAATGTGGTATAAAGGTTTCTATACCTTATTGGAGTATATCCGAGATTTGAGAACAGATCTCGGAAGGATCGTTGGTAGAGAAACAAATATCATTCCAAGGGAAGGAAGAGTAGAAATTCCGCAACCCCACCCAGTCAGCGGAATGTTGTATGGAATCGAGGAGCAGAAATTGAAAATTGATAAGGTTCTGGGGAATGATGAGAAAAAGGTCCAACGGATTTTGGCTGTGTGACGATGCATGGGAATTATGTATGCATATTAAATCTGGACTTAATAGTCTTGACAAACGAAAGTTGTTGGGGATCGGAGTGTTGTCGATGTGAATAAAACAGATGTATTGCCTTGCATTTTTATTTGCGCATGCACAGAATTAGCTTTAAGGAAACTAGTTACTTTCGCCTTGACAAACATAATCTAAAATCTGACAATAACTAAAAACAGTAAATAATATATATATATATATATATATATATATATATATATATATTATTTATATTATTTATCAAGAAATAAAAATTGGTAACGGGCTTTTCCTTAGTATTTACCTCGTAAGGAATTTCACAACACACAAATAACTCATTTTATATATGAATATAGTTATTTGGTAAGTAACATTTGCAAATAGTAATATATTTTACTTTTCTTAATGAAAACAAAATTTCTGTATGAGGTAAGATCCGGGTACTTTGTATTAAGGTATGCAAAGTCCTGTTAACAAAATGTTTCTGGAAGCCTAAATTTCCTTTTATAGAGATATTTAAAATGCATTACAATCAGAGCCACTACTATGCCTATGTGCATATGCATATATACTATCTTTTTAGTGTAATTCATTACGAGGAATGTTCCGATCCAATTTACCATTTTTAAATCTAAAATAAAATAAGTTTTATTCTCGAAAATGATGTTTGCACCATTTTGTTTGAAGGATGATTTTTCACGACTACAACAATTTTCTCTTACGCGTAAAATAAAAGCCTATATATGCTACTGAAAATATTGCTTGGGGTAATTTGGTTTATAGTTATACCTGTTATGTCTGAATCTGCCTCTGCCTCTGATTCTGGCTCTGGTGTAGGTTCTGGTTTTGGCTCTGGCTCTGCCTCTTGTTCTGATTCTGATTCCTGTTCTGATTCTGACTCCGATTCTGATTCTGGTTCCGGCTGTGGTTCTGGTTTAGGTTCTGGTTCTGTCTCTGGGTCTGCCTCTTGCTCTGATTGTGACTCTTGTTCTGATTCTGACTCAGATTCGGATTCAGGTTGATTTTCCGCAGTGCAATCAGACTCCCATGAATGCACGCAAACTCCAATAGAAGGACTGAATTCCGTTCCAGGAGCACACGGCCTTTCCATGGGCAATCCGTGAACGCATTGTAAATAAAGACTACAGCTGGTGGGGTGTGGGTGTAAGGTCACCTGGTTTTCTGGTGTCGAACAGTCGACGGTATTGTAGTATGTGACTGAGGCTGAAAATGTAGAAAAATTATTTTATTTGACGCTGTTTACTAAAGTAGAATTTATTGTAACACAGATTTGTCTATTTTCACTGGTGCATTGTTTTATAACTAGTGGGTTAACGTACACTCCTTTAACCGATGCGCCTCACTAGTTTAAAATAGTGTGGCAATGGACAGAGTTAGCCGTTATTCGATGAAAAACTAAATAGAAACCCTTGTTAACATTTTTAATCACTGTAACGGCTTTAAATGTAAAATCATCTTCTTCTGGAGAAGTTTTTTTTAATAAACTGATAGAAAGTTTAAAAATGTTTGGTTAAGTTTTGATATAAAATTGCTATAAAAATATAGAATAGAAACAAATAAATATAGAAAATTGACACCTTCTTTGACAGACACTCGTCTAAATGACAGCTGGGAATAGAAATAATAGTATTTTAAGGCTATATTAATATGTAAAAAATATATGACTTTATCTTTAATCAAATCATAAAAACTATTTTTTTTGCGTTTTCACAAATGGTTCGAATTTACTGAAGTATTAGTATTTTTATTATCAACCAAAAGAATTTTAATTTTTGTAAAAGTCTTCCAGAATATGGTTATTTTGCGAATATTTTGCAACCCAGGGAACATCCCCATGTAGATCTATAGGTACTGATCTTACATATACACATCGAGTTCTGTTTTAAAATACGAACTTAATTTATTTATCGACGATATGAGCTAAGAAGCGATGATTTTAGATAGGTAATGTTAGAAATTACCGCACTAGTGCGGTAATGATATTATTTATTGTTAATATTACTTACACAACAATTGCAGTTATTTAAATTTGGTCAGTTTTTATTTTTTTTCTGGGTCAACAGTGTTTCCATAGGCTTTCCGTAAAATCAGAAATATTTACTCTCAACACGACCCCTTCAATGTTTCCTGATGTTATAAAAAACTCTCGAGCTATTTTTGTCTTCGTGAATGGTATTACAAATCGAAAACAAGCACCTTCATCTTTCACATTTTCGAAGAGTAAGTTTGTCAGCTATTCTCTTTTACATAGTCCTGCTAGTCCAACAATAAGTGCTACTTTCGCCATAAAAAACTTGTTATCATCAGCTTCCTGTAGAAAAACCCCAATATCGTTTTTCGTTAATATCTTCAATTTTGTATTTATTAATATCCACATTTTTTCTAATAGACATCAAACTCCACAACATTAAATAGTATGCCCAAAGAGAGGGTTTTTGAATTTTGGATAGATCATTAACAACTAACATCTCTTCTCACTGGAGATAGTTTTTATGTTCTTTTCTTCACATAATTTCTGATGCCGGGAGTAGGCCAACAGAGGTAATTTGTTTTTAAATATTTAATAGTCTTTTCACGAAAATGTAAATTTTATTATAACTCAGATAAGATTTTAAACGATCGTAGATAACATTACGTACGATACGCGTGATTAACATACGCATGTGGAAGTTGTACAAGAGTGCGTAGCGCGAGTTGTGTAACCACACAAGCTTTCTTTCTTTCTTTCTTTCTTTTTCAAAATGGAGTCGGCTGCCACTTTTTTGCTTTCAGCGCCATTCTCCAGCCCAATAGGTAGGACGTCCGGATGTCGAGCTCTTAGCTCCCGAACACCCCGAATCTTTCAAATAACTTTTTAATTTTTGAAATGTGGCTTCCACTAGATGCCCCTTGAGAGTACTACTGGTCTCACGAGTTGACCTTTTCTTTCAAGCCATCTCCTTACCCCTCCCACTCCCGCCACATAGCGGCCATTACGCTAATATTCTATGTAGAACTGCGGCAGACAAACGGGATAGAATGCAGGAACAACTAGGCATCACACGTTCACAGCATCTGCTCCCTTTCTTGCGGGGTCGTTAGTTTCCACTTGAGCGGTAAAAAATGTCCTTAAATAAAGCGGCAAAACCGAACACGTGGAACCACTTATGTTAATAACACAGAGGTCTGCCTTCGACGAGACGAACCGGAAGACTCCATACAAGCTTTTATCCCACTTGTATCGTAAATATCTACTACATAATATGGATGACAGGTTAGTCAATATTGATATTATGATAATTTTTGATCCATAAGTTTCAGATAAAGCTATTTCTTTGCATGAAAATTAGAAGAATTTTAATTTTGTTACGTGATTTTTTTTAACTCAAGCGATAGAATTAAGCATTATTTACACAATCAAGTGAATCCGTTGCAATTTATATTAAACTCTTTGGTGGTTATGTTGAGAACGGAATCTTTTCAGCCTAATCGGTCTTAGTCAAGGTACCTAAAAATAGTTTTTTTTATCTAGAAAGAGATGCATTGGCATAATATGTCAAAAATTGGATTCTTGCTTTTTTCCGAAACGACTTTTATTTTAAAATTCCATTTAATTCTAACCTTCAAAGGACCTTTTGATTTTACTTGGTGCGGGGCTTTTATTCATAGTACATATTACTTATGTATACAGGACGTCCCTCAAATAGGTAGCTCTTGATTATATATATATATATATATATATATATATATATATATATATATATATATCTAGGTTTGATCTCTTTATCTCCAAAGACATCTGAAAATATTGACAAAAACTCTGCCAGAGGGCCAGAGAGTGTGCTAATACATAGTGGACTCAATGGGCATGGCGTATACTAAGCCTAATGACCGAATTTGTCCCAAATTTCTAGAGTTTCTTTAATTTTGATACTTTTAAATTAGTATATTTATGAGCAGCAAGAAGAGGCCCATTTGGATTGATTGGATGAATGAATATTTTATTTGTAAAAATATATGTTGGGTCTACTATAAAGCTGTGGGACATCCTGTATATATAAATAATAAGTGGAAAAGCACTGGTATGAAATGAGAGACCTTACATCTGTAACAAAGCGATTCTGTGTGGCGGTAAATGATTTACCTTTTCTGTTGTTATAGAAATTCAAATAGCTCTTTGAAAACTTTTGTTTGAAATCCAAGGTTTCCTCACGTCTTCATCAAAAAGCCATTAATAAACAAGCCTGTTTAGATCTATATGATTGTGGTGGAATCGAAATCAAGAATGATATAGGTATGAACTGTTAAAACTTAGATTCAAATCTATTATGACGGAACAAACACTTCTACAAACTAGGACCGCAACCAATTCCACACACTGACACTGACTGAGGGAAACAAAAAGAAAATAATAGGTAGTGAGTTAAATATACTCGCAAAAGGCAACAATGCAAAAAAAAAATCGAGAAAATATTTGCTTAACTGTCAGGGTGCATATGAAAGCACAAATTAAATCAAGGGGAAACGACAATAAAATAATAAGTAGTGTGATAAATAGACTCGCAAGAAGCAATAATTCAAAAAAAATTCTCGAAGATATTTGTCTCGCAGTCAGCCTGCATGTAAAAGCATACTTAGCCAATGTTTAGATACTAGATCAAAACACTATATTAAAACGAAATACATTCGGAAATGATTTGTTATTAAAAAAATAAGCACTTTTAGACATAAAACATTATATATTGACCAAAATAGGCTGATATCAAAGACTGATACCACAAAAATAATGTATCTATTTTTATTCCGGTACATTCAATTGCGTGTTAAATACAATAGAATAGGCCATAAACGATGATTAGTTGGTATTTCTTACATTTTATTAGGTTTTTCTATGCACTATTTGTGAAAAGAGTATATAGTCAGTTAAACATAGATTTTGGTTTTGAAAGGTTTTTCGACTAAATTATAATTGTCCCCTACTTAAGTTGTTTGAAAAATAAAGCAAAAATTATAATTTATTTTTCCTACAACCGTTATATAAAGTGTACAAGATTTCATTCATTTCCATGCATAAAATACCTTTTATAAGAAGTGTGAGAAGACTAAAAATACTATTTAGTTCAATGGTGAGTCATATTTTACGGTTTGCCGCTATTAAAAGGTAGGCTTTGGATTTGTAACTAGAGGTTTTTGTGTTTTATTTGAGCGAGTTAACATAGTTTATATGAAAGTTTATTCAATTTTTTAGCTAAAATATATAAAAACCAATATCCACTAGATTGCATCGTGAAAATATCACCATCCTGGCCAAGTATAACTAGATTGTATGAAATTATTATTATACTAAATAATTATTTTAACACATTCAATGTTAATAATAAGTTTAAATTTAAGAATTAAACAAAATCCTCTTTTCTTACTTTTGTTAAATATCATTATCAAAGGACTTTCTAAATACAATTATCGGAAGGGTGCAGCTATGAAGAAATAAGGCTTAAAAGATACAAAGATATGGTTGTAGGATGCAGCATTTTGATAAAATTAGTTTATCTACTAAAACAAATAATAAAAATTAAAATTTCAAAAACGTCTGGGATCATGATTCTAACCATTAAAGAGCTTGGCAATAAGAAAACATTCTTAGATTAGTTGAGTGGTAGATCATAGGTGAACTTTGACTGTTATACAAAATCAATCAGTTTTCAAAGCCAGATTATACAAGAAGAATATCTCTTTCGAAAGACTCTGCTCCCAAAGACAATTTGTTCTAAGAACAAAACAGTAGTAATGAGATATGAAACATTTTAGTGCTTATGTATGCACTTTTCATGAAGGTAAAAAAATCAATTTTTGTGAATTTTTTAAAGCGAAAAATTATAATACATAAGTAAACAAAATATAATTATTTGGCAATAAAAAACAGGATTTTTTTGCAGATAAGACAACTTGTCTTAGCAGGGGAGAATAGTAGTGGGATCTGGATCGGGCTTCCCTTCGCCGAGAAATGTGGTTTCAAATTAAGTCAGTTATTTTACCTGGGCGGATTAACAAAATTGTATGCACTTTATATTTTTCACTTACGAGCAGCACTAACACAAGCCAAAACTAATGTTGCAAGTACTAAGGCACAGTTAAGCGCCATTTTTGAATCCGGACTTGCGCTCTCCCAATTAATTTTTTGCTTCTACTTTTCCCCGTAGATACCGTTTCTAGACTAAATTACCTGTCCCCTTAGTCAGCTTTATAAACAAATACATATTTATCAAAAATACACCTTTCTACAAAAAATTTAATAATCGATTAGGTTATAATCCTTCATGGATTAACAGTATTGAACTTGGGGAAAGTCAGATATCTTAGGTGATCATAGTGATTAACTAGAAATATGTTGCGCAACTGCCTAGATTATTTTAAAAGGAATCCTGTCATAAAACTGAGTGCATTTTCCTTTGTTTATATTTTTCTAGTTATTTATTTTTGTATGCCAAAAACCGCGGCACAAAATTCCCCGTTTTTTTTAATTTTGTCTTATTGTCAACTTATTTTAAAATTATTGTATTTGGTTAGGTTTTCTAATATTTATTTTTTTATTTCAAAGAAAATCTACGTGATTTTCATTTATAAAGCGTGAATTTCTTACATTATCTTTTCAAAATAGGTTGGCAATCTGTATTCTTTATAATGACCGCCTCCTTGGACAACTTCTTAGTTTTCTTTATCTTTGTGTTTTTTATGTTATATACCCAACTCAACATACGGTAATTCTGCTTTTCAAAATACACCTACCCGTTGCAAAATGCACTGCCTCCTTACTTAATAAAGCTGCCAAATGTGAGCAGTAAATCTGGAATTGACGCAGTTTTGAGAAAAATTGGTAAATTTGGTTTACCCAAAACTCCCTCGTTATGAATGTTTTTCTTTTATTTAGAATAGTGAAATGTGGCTCAATTTAGTTCCGCATATAGTCATTTAGTAACACATATATATCTTCAAATCATTTTATAGAGCGCCAAATTGTTCCACCATATTGGACCAGTTTCTATTTATGCCTACTTGATTTTTGAGCATAATTTAAAACACGTATATTTTTTAAGTTGATTTTTTTTAAACATTTCATTGGCCGCCATTTTGTTTTTGGTTGTCTTGAATTCATACCACAATTTTATCATTTTATCTCTATGTCACACTTAATGTTTGCATAAAATTTAAAATTAATATAAGTAGTTTCTCGAGCTGATTTTTTTAAAGATTTTATTAGGTCGCCATTTTGTTTTACAATCTTGGATTTGATCCAAAATGTTACCATTTCATTCCTATGTAGCACTTGACTTTTGCGCAAAATTTGAGGTAAATTTGATAATTATTTAGTAATATATTTTTTTAACATTTCACTAGGTCACCATTTTGTTCCACTATATTGGATTTTTACTAAAATCTTACCAAATCAATACCTTATGACCCTTAATTCGGGTAAGAAATAATAATAATAATAATAAAATAACAAAAATTATAAAAAATTAAAAAATCTATAGAAACCTTCATACTGGTTACCTAGATTATAAAAAAGGCTTTGATTCGATATTCCACAGTTGGCTAACCGAGTGCTAGAATTATACAAAGTCAATAAAAACATCAGGCAATTTTTTACGCAAATCATGAACACGTGGAAAAGTAAAATTACCCTGAGAACACAAAAAGAACACATCGAAACAGAAGAGATCTACATCAGACGAAGTATATTCCAGCGCTTTGTGGTTCTGCCCCTGTCTCAATCCACTCTCTAACACACTGAATAACACAAACTTTGAATTCCACATTAAACACCAAAAAAATAACCTACACAAAATAAACCATCTCTTGTACATGGAGGACATAAAATTATACACAAGCACAAAAGCACAGCTCAAAGAACTCCTTTAAATCACAGAAACGTTTACCCTGGACATCAACATGGAATTTGGTATAAGTAAATGTAAGTTACTTCATGTCAACAAGGGGCAGTGGAAAGACCACCCTTCGACGGAAACAATCAACAATGAAATAATAGATAAATTGCTCAAAGAAGAAACATACAGATACCTAGGCTTCCGTCAAAGCACCAAAATTAACCACACTCATGCACAGGCGGAATTTAAAACCAGACTCCAAAACAACTAAAAACAAAACTGATCTCCAGAAATCTAACGAAAGCTATTAACACCTTCTCCATACCTATTGTTACATATTCGTTTGGTATTATTAAATGGTCACACACAGACATAGAAAACATTCACATTCTCATACGCTCTGAATTCGCTAAACGCAGGAAGTTACATCCCAATGCATGCAAGGAAAGACTCACAATCGAGAGAAAAGGAGGGAGGGGAATTATAAATATACAATCGCTAAATAAAAAACAAATTTACAAACTCAGAAAATTCTTCCACAACAAACAAACTAACCTCCACAAGGCAATAGTGAAGGCAGACAAGAATTATACGCCGGTCGACCTGGCTCAAACGAGCCACGCATCAGACGCACCTAGTCACATCCAATCACGACTAGAAAAGATAAACACCTGGTCTGAAAAAAACACTCCACGGAAGACACAGATACCACATAAAGCAAGACCACATACATAAAAAGCTATCATATACGTGGTTACAAGAAGGGCAGCTGTTTCCCGAAACAAAAGGCTTCCTGCTTGCCATCCAGGACAAAGTCATAACAACCAGAAACTACTAAAAGCACATCATCAAGAACACCTTAATTGAAGACGACAGGTGCAGGAGATGTTACCAGCAAAGAGAAACATAATGATCACATAGCGAGTGGATGTAGAATAATGGCCGAAACTTGATACACCACGAGACACAACTCAGCAGCAAAGGTCGTTCATAAAGCATTAGCCACAACATACAAACTAACGGAGAACACAGACCCTTATTACCATTATACACCAACATCCATACTTGAAAACGAAGACTACAAGCCCTACTGGGACATTAACATCCACATTGATAAAACAATCCCCGCAAACAGACCCGATATCACCTTTCAATCCAAAAAATTAAAGATCACTTATCTAATTGACATGGCTGTCCCCAACGACGAGAACATGCAAGCAACATATAGTGAGAAGATCGCCAAATACACCGACATGGCAATGGAAATAAAAAAGCTGTGGAAACAGGAAAGAGTCATTATTGTTCCTCGCATCATATCAGTAGCGGGCCTCACCCCAACAACGTTTACACTGCATTTGGCTCAATTAGGACTTAATACAGGAACATCCAGAAATCGGTCATTTTGAATACATGTAGCATCGTTAGATCATTTCTTAATACACAATAGTTGTTTTTTTTCCATTTCCTTTTTTTTTGTTTTTTTTTTGTACTGACTTTGTAAAACCCCGTGAGTATAAAATACAACCACAGGAATACTGTGAGACAACAAAAAATACATTTATTATATATTAAATATAGATACAATCGACAGTAAAAATATCCGCATAAAATCGTACAAGATATATACATGGCAATGTGACAGGTAACCAGTACCAATTCTTCTTCACATGCCAGCGCCAAGCTGTTGTCCTAATAATATTACTAAAAAAAAACAATGTTACCACTCTATATTTAAAAATACTTATACACATACTCACACTAATTTATAAAATATCTGTACATTTAGTACTAGTCCCTAAGTAGCTCTCTCTTAAATTTTTTCCTAAAATTATTGACTGACAGTAAAACCTAAATTATCCTTAATACCGTCGCTATTTGCCATATTATGTAAAAAGCGTAGGTTTAAGTTGTGAATATTTTAATATTTTATAAAAAAAGCAAGCAGCATGAAGTTTCCGAGTATTAATCATATTAATCATTTGATATCATTCAAATTACGCGACACAGAATTTGATCTTCTGAACCATAGACAAGTCTTAAGCAGCAGTGTTGCACCTTCTGAATTCGTCGCACATCCAAACTGCCTAGGCAGGGGCCCTAGATAAAATCACAAAAGTTAAAATGTGACAACTAGAGCTGTTTTTGTTTTCAAATTTAGATAGTGCCGTTGGCTAAAAATTGACTTTAATGAGCAATAGGCTTTTTTTAACAGTGAAGAAAGTGTCCATATTATCTCAAAGAGACCTGGTAATAAACATAATGTATATATTTTTTAATTTGTTTTTTAACAGATTTGTAACGTATTCTTTAAATCGGAGCTTGTAGTCAGACATACGTCCCAAAGATTTACAGCTATAAGTAAAGAGAATAGTTTCCCCATCAAGAGTTATATCTATTTGATCATGGTTTAGGATGTTTTTTCGAACTCTATCAATCCCAAAAAGAAAGCTGTGGATCTGTTTGGATTTAATTTAAGGAGATGATCTTCTGAGATTTTTACAATGCTTTCTAAATCGTTGTTAATTTTTTCGGTAGCTGGAATAGTTTCTAATTTGTCAAATGAGTGGTATATATGTGTATCATCTGCGTAAACATGATAGTCACTCTATTTTATGACCGAATAAAAATTACAAGTGTATAATGTATAAAGAAGTGGTCCCAGTATACTTCTCTGTGGAACACCCTGCGATACTGAAAGAATCGACGATAAGTTTCCATTCAGCTTAACACATTGTGTTCTTTCCGAGAAATAAGATCGTAAAAGGTTTATAGCAGAGGAACTAAAACCGACATAGTGTAATATAGAAAGCATAATATCATGATTTAGTAGATCAATAGCTGTGGAATAATCAAGCTGTATTTAAATTTAAATTTAAATTCAAATTCATTTATTGTATCAAATTTCAAGAAATATTACAACGTCAAAGGTTCCTACTATCTAAGTACACACGCACACACAGGTAATAATAAAAAAAACGCAGGTCAAATACAAAAAAAAAACAAATAGTAATTTGTCATATCAATACATTAGAGTAAAAGAAAAATATAAGTATACATATCTGTCAAACTAACAAGCTATCAAAAGAAAATAAAATACAAGCACAATTATTGATCTGGATGTGTAGGAAAAAGCCTTTAATAAAAATTACCCTTTGTTACCCAGTTATTAAAGTCAGGAAATTTCATAAAATTCACTTAAACTGTAGAATGCGTTTAACATTAGAACATATATAAATAAATAAATAAATGTATATTAACGGACCAGCCATTTTTTAATGTGATTTACTCTATGTCTCTCTGCATGTAGATCAATATATAACAGTTTATCCTCCAACACAGCCCTTAAACCCGATAAAATAATGTTGAAAAAATCTGTCTCTGCACAATAAGTATTTACTAGGTTGGATGCCCTATTTATATATGACGCTTTTCCATAATTTGTTCTATGATGAGCAATACTCAATAAATCATAACGACGGAGACATCTCTGAGGTACTTTAATTGATACCATTTCCAAGAGTTGAGAAGAGCTAATCACGGAACTCAAAATTTTAAAAAAAGTATTAATGTCTATAAATTTGCGACGTTGTTCCAAAAATGGCAGATTAAACAACTTCATGCTTTCAGAATGTTTTACATTATTGACTGGAATTGACATTTTAAATGAAACAAATCTTAAAAACTTTCGTTGTACCCTTTCAATTAGATCAATGTATATTTTATAAAAAAGTAGACCAAACTTGACTAGCATATTCCTAACTAGAGCGAATGTACGAACCATATAGTATTTTAAAACAGAAAATATCAGAAAAGTCTCTTAAGGTTCTTTTTAGAAATCCTAGGGTTTTTAAAGCTTTATTAGTTATATGTTTAATGTGATCGTTAAACGATAATTCTTTATCAAAAATAACGCCTAGATCCCTGATATTATCAACTTTTTCCAGAGGTTCAGAATTAATGAAATAATTGAAATTAATAATATTTTTTTTACGATAAAATGATTATGAAGCGCCCGAAAAATATCATCTGTTATACAGTAGCGCAAGAGTATCGTCTCCGAAATCCTGATTGTTTGAAAGGTAATATATTGAATTTACTTGTATGACGTCTGATTTGATTTTCCAGTACTTTCTTAAGAAGTTTAGACAATACAGGTAATACCTATATACTTATTGAGCGTAGATGACTTAAATCAGTTGGTTGACTGGTGTTAGGCAGTGGAAGTACAAAAGCTTGCTTCCATAATAATGGAAAGTAAGATTTTTGCAGACATACATTGATAATATGCACTAAAAATGGTACGATATAGGGACAACACAGAATAAGTATTGTTTTGTTTATATTACCACAGCCAGAAGATTTTAATATGTAATAAATACTAAATTCCCCAATTGGGGCAAAAGCAGTTTTTTTCCTAGGGACGCTAAACAATATGTAGAACCTGCGAGGGTGATTTTTTTTCAGGATACAAATACATTTTATTTGGCCGCCATTTTGTTCAGTCATTTTCAATTCGTACCACAATTTTACCAGTTCATCTATATACAATATAAAATTAGAAATCAATCTACTTAGTAGTACTAGTAGTTTTTTAGGATGAATTTTCAAATATTTTATTAATTCGCCATTTTATTTTGCAAAATTTTACCAGTTGATTCCTACACAATAATTGATTTTTATGAAAAATTTGAGGTAAAACGGTTCAATAATATGTTATATTGTAATATTTCACTGGGCCTCCATTTTGTTTCGCCTTATTGGATTTTCACCAAAATGTTACCAAGTCAACCCCATGTAACTCTTAATTTTTGACCAGAATTTTTAGTCAATCGGTCAAGTGGTTCTTTGCTATGCCGCGAAGAAATAGACAGACCGACAAACGACGGAATCGAGAAAACATATTTTTCGACATTTAGGAACCTTGAAACGTAAAGATCTGATCTGAATATTACAATACTTCTCTTTTACGAGGGAAGTAAAAAAGGCACAATAAGTGACTTGCATGTTTTAAAGCGCGAACCTCTTGACAATATCTTACTAATTTAGAAATTCCCAAACTGTTTTGTGAATGAACCTTTTTCTGGAGATCAAGTCATAAAGGTGACTAACCGACAGAAGCGTCATTTTCAGCTGTCGAACGAGATTCATGTTCAGGAATATACAAAATAGGTTGACCTTGAAAAGAGCAACATCGTGAAAAAAAGTTAAAATGTTTCTGTTTTTTTTTGTCTGTTGTATTTAATTAATAATTTTATTTTGATTTAAAAACGTTTCATATTTTGGTGCTAATGTGTTCATTTAAAACATTGTGAATATTTAGATATATTTTGTTTATATGCCTACTATCTGTTAAAATTTATACTTTTTGACGACTCTTTATATAACTATGTCCTATTCTATTCTAAGTTGAAAAAGCAAGTCAAAAGCTGTAAAAATTCACTAGCATACGCTAATTTCACACCTATTACGCTTTTTCAGGTATGCCTAGATATGCGATACATTTCCGAACAATGACGTAAAGTACCGGTGGAAATTTTAAATATATTAAGAAGATATCGGAGTGAATAAATTATCAATTCTGCTGCTGCACATAACTCACATGATATCTGCAGTGGGCCAGATCAGAGAACAGAAGTCTCATTAGACTGGCGAACGAGCTGGATATTCAGCTAAATACAAAATATGATGGTTGACCTTGAAAAATGCTACATCATTTAATTAAAAAAAAAACGTTTTTTGGAAAAAAGTTAAAATGTATCTAAGTTTTATTACAGAATATCGCAAAGTCTACGGTTTTTCAATAAATAAATATATGCATCGAGTTGTTTATCCTTTGAAATGACATCCTCGACCCAGGATAGATAAAGATGTCTAAATATAAGAGCCTGTTCAGTAACACAGTTTTGATTGATGGCTTCAAGTAATTATTCAAAGTAATGCAATTTCAGTATGTATCTAATATTATCGTAGGATTTTAAGAATCAAGATTCATGTCTGTCATGTTTTATAGTCTTTAGGGTATACCTAGGGCCGTAGCAGGGGCGTGCAGTTCATGGAAGCAAGGGAAGCAGTGCTTCCCCAAAAAAAATTACAAAAGTCCTGTTTGCTTGATTCCTGTGAGTCGAGCCAGAGGTTATTGAACTTTCTACCGGCTGTTTGCAATTTTTGCATTTCACCCGAGTGCTTTAAGTGGGGACGGAAGCTATCGTTGGAGTAGGTTCTTTGTTTGAACGGCTCTCCGTGTGTTGTGTGATACTTACGTCGCGTCGTGCATGGTGCGATATGGAAGACAATAATACGGACGTGAATATGCAAATACCGTCAACTTCGGCTATCGGTAATAGAAGAGTGTGTGTGAATGTGTGGTGTGTGTCTTTATTATTATATTATGTCCAAAGGGCATTTGCAGGCCGTCATAAAAGAAAAAGTCTTCGGCAAAACCAGAATTGAACACGCCCTTAATAAACAGTTGGAAATTAGTCACCGCGAACACAATGAACAAAAAATAGGCAAATATTAAGAAGACTTATCGATGTTGTTTGTTTTCTCAGGCAGCACGAATTGGGATTTAGAGGTCATGACGAAACAACGGTTTCTTCAAATAGAGGAAATTTTCAAGATTTACTTAGTTTAATGGCTGAATATGATGATTGCTTAAAAAATCATTTAGAGCAGTCTAGCGTTTTTCGCGGAACGTCGAATCGAATCCAGAATGATTTAATTTCCGCTGTTGCAACCATTATTCTAAAAAGAATTAAGTAGGAGATTGGCGAGGCGCGGTTCATTGCTATTGTTCTGGGCGAAACAACCGATATCACTAATTTTAGCCAGTTATCTATAGTAATACGCTATGTTAAAACAGACGGAAGTATTCAAGAGCGATTTTTAGGTTTTAAGAATGTGTTCGAAAATCGTACAACAGATGCTTATATACCGTAGTTTATAACGTTACTAAAGAAATTAATGGAGAGAAAAAATTAGTTGCTCAAAGCTGTGATGGAGCTGCAGTGATGGCAGGACAATTAGGGGGTCTGCAAGCTAAAGTTCGAGAAACATTTCCAAGTGCTGTGTAAATTACATTTAGTTTTATCCCAGTCCATCAATCACATTAAAGAGTGTAAAGTATTTTTCGTTACTTTAAGTGGAATGGCTGCTTTTTTTTGCAAGTTAACAAAATGTACACAAGCTTTGGACTCCATTGTCCACAAACGATTGCCCAAAGTAGCTCCTACTAGGTGGAACTATAATGGAAGACTTGTGACAGTATCTGAAAATCGTGAATCACTGATTGAACTATTTGAGAATATAATAGAAAATAATGAAACATGGGACTCAGAAGCAATAAATAGTTCGAGGGGGTTTTTGGACTGTTTAAAAGGAGATTTTAATTTTAATTATTTGTTGAACATATTTTCAGAAATATTTCCATTCTCGGACAATGTTTTTAATATATTACAAACTAAAACAAATGATATTGCTTTTTGCCTAAAAAAAGTGGATGATTTTAAGTCCATGTTAAGCCAAAAAAGAGATGACTTTGACCTATTTTGGGAGAAAACGATGACGGTAAATGTAAAGCCACAAGCCAAGCGTCTTCGAACAGGAAAGGTGGGAGATGTTCAAACATCATACAGACGCCTCTTTTATGAAATAATCGATCAAATTCAGCAACAAATAAACTATAGATTTAACGGTTTAAATGATTTTAGATTCCTCGAGCTCTGCAATTTTGATGCATTTAAAGAAAAAACTTTTCCAGAAGATGCATTTAAATCTCTTCTTCATTATGGCCAGTTCTTCGACCGAGTGTTACTGCGATCTGAACTAAAAGTGATTTACGAAACTGATGACATTAGCGCAAAAAATAACGCTAAGGAACTAATGCAATTTTTAAAAGACAAGGAGCTGGAAGATGCCTACACCGAAGTGTCGAAATTGTGTGAATTAGTATTGACAATACCTGCCTCAAGTTTATCAGTAGAACGCAATTTTTCAACACTTAAACGTATAAAAAATTTCGTGAAACATTCAACGGGGCAGGAGAGACTTTCGCATACATCGCTGTTGTCCATTGAAAATAAACTTTTCCAAAATATGTCGGAGCATCGACGTTTTTATGATTTACTTTTTTTGAATTACATTACAAATAGGTAAGTTTCTAAAAATTGCTTCCCTTTCTTAAAAATTCACCGCACGCCCCTGGGCAGTAGATAAAGTTGGTTATAAGTTTTGGGAGTTGAAATCTTGTGTTGAGAAGCATATTGTGTATTACAGAGTAATTAGCAAAAAACTACTGTTAAAACTTGTTTAATGAAAATTATGTCCCATCCCATTCCCGTCACCCAAGTCTAGCTAAGTTTGCTCTAATTTTCTCTCTACATATATCGAAAATAGTTTATAAAATGGTTACAAATTTTAAACAATTTTCGTTTATTTTTCATCAAAAAATGTTACCCATTTTAATATAAAGACCATTAGACCGTATATTTAAAAAGTTAATATGCCCTCACATATAGAAGGGATTCACAAATCGCGACAAATCCATTTTTATGAGCAAATATTTACACAATACCTCATATTAAAAATTGCCCTTTTTATTAATTAGTAATCCTTCAAGGAATTAAAAATAATGAACTTGGAAAAAGTCATTATTGTTAGCGATATCTTAGATGCAAACGGTGATTAGAACAAAATCGATTGCTCAGTTATCTCGAGTGCCTAGAACTGGGGATTCGGGCACCAAAACTACATCTATATTTCTAGAAATTATTGATAATGGTAACATCATATTGTCTGTTTTTTATTCTGTTTTAATTTGGTTTATTGCAAAATAATTTTATTTAGTTTCTTTAACATCCTTATAGAGCCGATTAAAGAGGAGAGTAATTTTCGCTTACAGTGTTTTAAATAGTTTACTAGCCAAATCAACACTCATTAAGGTAAAAGGAAATAATGCATTTTTTCTTCTTTAATGTTTTTTACTGCATTCCCTACTGCAAACAAAAGAACTTTGTGATTACCTTAAATCAAACGTGTAACTAGGGGAACATTTTGGCAGTTAATTTCCTTCTTCATATCTATTTATTTTAAAACTTTAAATTGTTTTGTTTCTAATATTTTTTGATTTTTTGTTTGTTTTTGTTGTTTGACGCGTTAACTAATATTTATGTATATTAACAAACATAGAAAAAGACCCCAAGTCTCTTTTTCTATGTTTGTTATTAAAACTAGGTCTCTTTGAGAAATATGGAAAATTTCTTCGATTTTGTATGATGTATATTAAATAGCAGTTTCAAAAGGTCAGTTTTAATATCTTCTGTATCTTCCGATGCAGATAGGTTTCACAATTTTTCTCGGGATCGTCTCCATCTAACGAGGCGAGGCGCGACAAGACCGAACCCAAGTAAGAAACAGTAATTGAGAGATGAGACGAGATATTTCTCGCGAGACGAGATGACAATTATACGAAACCGAGAAATCTCATATATTACGTAATATTTGATTTCTTATTGTGGCCAAATTTCTCTTCTCATTTAACACTAACTTACCCGATTGACTTCAAATTTTCATCAAAAATTAAGGGTCATGTAGGGATGACCTGCTAGCATTATGTCGCCCAGTAAAATGGTAAAAAAAATTATTACTAATAAACTACAAAAGTTCCTCGTAAAACTGACCAAATGTGTGAATCGGCAGGAATTTAAAAATATTAAATATTTCATCGGGGTAAATACATTTTATCCCTTTTTAAATAAGAAACGACAGATATAATTACAAATATGAATAAAATACTAACTTGTGAAGAATATTTCACTTTAATCGAAAAAAAATTAAAATAAAAAAGGAATTCTTCTTAATTAAATTCGACTTTATTCCTAAAAGTGTTAATCTTAATGAATGGATAGATTGGATCCTTTCCTTAGACAGATACAAAATACATTCTAGTTTTTTCATACTCTTAAGGATGTTTACTGTTATACCAGTCACTAGCTGCTCTTGCGAACGAACATTTTCTAAAATTGTTCAAGTTAAATCAAAACTTAGGGGTACTATGTCACAAGAGAGACTAGATTCACTTCTCTTTTTATTTATTGAACAGGATAAAACTGCCAATGTAAATTGCGATAATGTAATAGACGAATTTAATGTTCTAACAGCGTCAACACGTCGAATCTTAAGTATTATTGCGTATTTTTTTTAGATTATTTGTTTTTTGATTCAATAAATTATTTTATTACTTATTATATTGCGTATTTATTAAATATTTTTATTAGGGATGGGACAAGTGTCAGTAACCATCGATAGTTTCAAGTCTTAACGATTGTTATTGATTTGATATTGTATACTGTCATTTGAAAAAGCACAAGTTGCCTTGTTTTTTTAACGATCTTAACGATTTTTGGTTAAAAAGTGGGCGTGGCATACAAAAAAAAATTCTCAACTACTTCTACTGCACAGTTGCCAAGAAAATATCCAGTAATGTTCCTCAAAATTATATTGATCCTCTGAACTATCTTAAAAATATTTCTGTTTCTGAAATCTTCTTCTTTAGACCAGTAAACTCTGATAAATTGGTAAAGGCTTTTAATGAAATAAAAAAATATAAATAGAAATAAAAAAACAAAAATATTTCAAAAAAACTTTTTCAGAGTCTTCCTATTTCTGCTGTGGAAGCTCTGACATTGGGAATCAATCAGTCTATTGAAAGTGGTTGTTTTCCTGTCTCTTTAAAAATTGCAACTGTAATACCCCTTTTAAAGGGGGTGATAAGGACATCGCTTCCAATTACCGCCCAATATCCTTATTGCCCGATATCTCAAAAATCGTTGAGAATTTAATTAAATTTACGATGCTTAATTTCATGGAAAAGCATAAGCGGCTCCTCAATTTCGCAGTTTGGATTTCAATTTTCGAAAAACACTGATGATGAAATATTTAATTTTCTTGAACTATCATATCTCAGTCTTAACGACAAGGAGATTGCATCAGCGGTGTTTTGTGATTTGACAAGGGCATTTGACTGCGTTTGTCACAGGATACTGCTGAGTAAACTTGAGATATATGGGTTTAGGGGAGCAATTTTGGTTCTTGCTTGCGATCCCCGAAAGATATTGTATATTTCCAAACAGAAGAAGTATATAAAATTCCTTGCTCTTGTCGAGAAGTGTATGTGGGAGAAACAGAACGCTCAATATCAAATAGACTTAAGGAACATGAACGATGTATTAAAAAAAAACAAGTTGTTCAATCTGCCGTAGGTGAACACCAGCACAATACTGGCCATATAATAAATGTAAAGGAAACCAAGGTTCTCTGAAGATGCCTCGTTCAATCGAAGGCAAAACGTCGAATAGTATTTCCAATTTTATATGGTCTAATACCAAGAACCATGATTTCTTAATAATGAAAAATGGCGGCCAATTTGTTGTATTTTTTATGTTTATACATCGATTACTCCGCGATGGTTTGACCAATTTGGATGACATTTTCAGGGAATATTCATGATATTGCCGGCCTGGTCCCATAGCAACTTAAAAAAATGTTAAAAATGGCGGAATGGAACCATTTTGCTTTTTGCTCCAAGATATATTGCAAGAAATTTTTTAATATTCTACTCTCGCATCTCGATTCTACGTGTTCACTATTATATCACGAAAAAATTATGCAGCGGACAATTTGATAAACCTGATTTTTACAATGAAACTAGTATAGATAAAACTATAAAGAATAAAATATATTTTTTATTTATAAATAATGCACTAAAAGATGAAAAACGATATTTTATTCCACCTCGAAAATTTTACTCCGGGAAGTCGGCGCTAAAGTTATTCTTAACAATTTAAAAACAAAAATATAATCATGTATTTAGTCAATTCGGTGTTTTGATGTCTAGTACTAGGTGTATAAGGACTTACTCTCTTTATTAGTTTGGCGCCGACTTCACGGAGTAAAATTTTCAGGGTGGAATAAAATATTATTTTTCATTTTTGCATTTTTTTTTAAATCGGTTTCATTTTTTTATAACAATTTTTATCGAATTGCTTTTTGTAGGGCTGTTAAAAACTCAATACAAATAATAAAAATAATTAATTAGGTAAATACAGATAGAAGCGGGAAAGTCGGTGAATAAATTATCGTACCAAGCCACAATAAAAGGTAATTTGTCTAGCGGAATGCTGTTGCCTCCCACTGTTTAGCTAATCTGTCATAATTCTCCGTAATCACGATCATATTTTTATTACACAATTGTTTTAAACAATTATTATTATACTAAGAACAAGTTATATCAGAAGGAACTCCAAGCATCCTCCTGATAGAGGATGTTTTGATAAATTGCGTCAGGAATGAAATATACTTGGCGCGTTCAGCCTTTACATTTATGTTTGTTTAAATAGAGGGACGAATAAATCATAATAATAATGACAATGGTAATAAATTGACTGTATTATTAATATAAGGGCGAACTTTAGCTGTATACTAATTAAAGAAGGGATACGCTTAACCCATAAACTTGCTAAATAATTTAAATATTAACAAATCAAGTAGATTTAAAAAACCAGTATTGTAGGGTGCCCAACTTTGCCCACATTCCATAAAAAAATGGGAAAAACATGATTGGCCAAAAAAAGTTTTTTTTAACATGTGGTACTTTCTAAAATAAGAAAAAAAAATTATATGAACATATGTCGGCAAATGGTTTTTTTTTTCAGAGATATAAGACGAATAAGCTTTTACAATATAACACAATATAGAGAACTCAGCATTTACAGATCTACGTTCATATAATTTTTTTTTCTTATTTCGCAAAATAAATATGTATAAAAAATTAGCTACTTTGGGTTATCCCGTTTTCAAAAAATCTGGTCATAGGATCAAGTTGGGCAACGACACCTTTGAATCAGAAAGCCGAGAACTACATAATTAGGGTTGCCACACGTCTTGAATTTTGGAGTACGCCCTCCATTTGAAAACCTTTTTCTGTCGTTGGTCCTGCGTCCTGCCAAAACCCTTTAATTTTATACACTTTTTACGTTCTACAATATTTTATGAGAAAATCGAGCAACTGTCGACTCTGAAATACTGTTAAAAGTCAAAACATAATTTTACTGAATACTACCATTGCGTTGGAAAAGAAGCACGCACTGAATGTATCTGCATCCTTATTCTTCCGGCAATATTAAACTGTTTGCATTATGCACTTTTTCTACCAACTGAATAAGTCATAAAATGGTACGTACTTCTTTTCACATTTCATAATTCATTGTCATTATGTCATTTTACACAAACCTCTGTTTGGTAAAGGTTTCGCGAAATTTTTTAAATTTTTAAATCGGATAGGTTTTAAATTTATTATTAGGTCCTGGTATTTTGACATTTTCCTAAAAAGCTAAAAGTAGGGAATATTTTAAAGTTATTTTGAAATCATATACTATTAATTTTGGGTCTTTTTAGAATAATACAGCAGTAACTTGACAACACACTAACACAATGAGTTCCTTGGAAAAAAAAGTATCGTCCATTCAAGGTGGTCTATATTTGAGTTGTGAACTAACTAAAGAGTGCTAAGGAACCTAATTTTGAGAAAATAACCGAATTCAAGGTAAGTGGTCGCAATTTGCCAAAACTCAGTATACGACAAACTAGTAAAGACAAAAATAAAGAGGTTCATCGAAACTTTCGCAAAAGTATGTACGATTTAGCTAACTAGATATGTGGTTGTAAAGTCTCTAACTCATTTCACTGTTATGTTGGTTTGTTGTTTTCTAACCTGCAAAACCGGTGTTAAAGACTTAAAACACTTAAAAGAAAAAATAAAAAAACATGAGTATTCTGCAGATCACATGAAATGTTCGGTAAACTATGCTACGGTCGGAAGTGTTGATATTCGCACTCAGCTAGACACAGCTTATAGAAAAAAGATTTTAATGAAAATGTATCCAAAAATCGTTATATTTCAAGCAAAATTAAAGATTGTGTAAAATTTTGTGGGGCATTCGAGCTGGAGTTTTTTGAGGGCTTATAAATTTTGTTGAGGAGTTGGGCCAAGATAGACTATCCGCTTTAGCAATGTTAATTATCGAGAAATCGTTTATAACAGGAATGTGCGTGCCATTTTAACGAACGTGTTATTCAGCATTTTTCCAAAACTAAAGAATGATGAGTAGACCTGAACTTCAAGAGAATTTAAAGCTCAAAATAAGATATTAATTTTTATTTTAAGTATGCCTATTTTTAAATGTGTTATTGACCTCCCAATATAATTCCCCACGAGCGGCCACTGCCACTTTGGAAAAATGGAACTAAATTTTTACAGAAAATCCTAATATGAAAAACTTTATCAAAATAGTGCAATTCGTATTTTCTATTGACTATTCTATTGATTAGACTGTAAAGAATTTTATTCACTAATAAAGCATAATAAGAGCCTACTGCAAGCCGCAAAATCAAACAAAAAGTACTTATTTAAGTTTAAAAACTGATAGCTTATTCAATTGGAAGGAAAACCGCTCACTGAGTGTATCTGCATCCTTCTTCATAGAGAAATATTTAAGTAGGATGCCAATACACTCCGTATGCATTGTTTCTAGCAATGTAATAAGGCACGTGGCCGGTTCGCTAGCTTTATGTTGTACTGGATTCCTGGAATCAATCTTATAGTAGGCTTTCTAAACTTGTTATTATTTCATTTAAATGTGTTTTTATAAATGTGTTTTTATAAGCCTGTTTTGTTAGTTGTGTTTTGAGTTTAATTTTAGTGTTCTTTTGTTATATATTAGGCACAATGATCTAATACATAAAGCATAAATTAGGTATTATATAAATATGTTTTTATTTTTAGAAATATACATTTTTGTTCGTTAATAAAGATTTAAAAAATGTCCTGAATTTTTATCTGCTTTGTCCTAAAAACTCAAAAATAAAAGGTGACAACCCTATACATAATAGCAAACAATGATAGAAAAATTCAAGGACGACCATTTCTCATAAGAAGTGTGAGAGGTCATTTTTCGGTGGGCCCTCTTACTAACAAAAGAATAGGAAAGGTTTCAAGAAGACTATTTTAAAACTATATAGCGTAAGTAAAAACCAGGTTGTCCTGATAACGCCGATAACACAGGAGTTTATAAAAAATTCGACATGATACTTGTAAATCATAAACGTGCCGAAAAACAATGCAAAATATTCGCTTCATACTTTGGACAGCGATTATATATCATTTAAGTTTCATGTTGCTAATTCCACTGGATTTAAAACCAAATTCCCAAACAAGCAACAACTGTTATACGATTAAATATTTGTTTTTGTTTTTAACTATACCTACCTTATCATACTAGAAATTATAGACTGTATTATTATTGAATTCTGTTTGACATTTTCGGTGCTCTGTTGAGGATTTTAAAATTGTTCTGTTTATTTTACTTACCCAAAATCAGTTAGTTAACTGGATCCATTAACAGAACCCAAATGACGATGAAGCATGTAATTATGAGTGGGGATAAGAATAGGTATGGCCGAAAAGTGGAGCAACTGTAAAATATGTTACCAGAATTGTCAAATTTGCACATGCGCAAACCATTTTATCAAAAGCTAAGTTTTATCCACAAACTGTTACAAATTAAGGCTTGAAAAGAAATACTATTCGTAACATTTTATACAAGGTGGCGCATCGAAAACGAAACAGGCATTTACGGGCAGCTCATTATTTTTTTTTGAAAAACGCTCGGACCCGTCGATATTGTTTTCGAGGAAGACACAAAATTATCAGAAAATCACGTTCATACCTGCAGCCTCCTAGGCGGGGGTGTCGAATGAAACCTCAGTTTTAAGGTCTTTCAATTTCCTTCAAAATGATAATAAAATGTATGTACTTTAGTTCAGTAGTTTAAGAGATTTATTGATTTAAAACTTAAAGTAGACTTTAATACATCAAATCAGTGGAGATCAATTAAAGCATTAAATTTGCCAGCAAGTGTCATACAAATACAATGAAGAGTTTTATTTCCCTAGTTTATGCATTTTTATTTCTTACGACTATTTAAGGATGCTAAATGTAAAGCCTAAAAATAAATAAAACTGGATTGGTTTTATTATGTGTGAGACATCTTCAACGCATTTTTGTTAATACGTATTGATGGTAAATTATTTATAAACAAACTAGTTTGTTTATCATTTTACTGTTAAAAATAGCGATTTGAGCGTTGTTGTGGCAAAGTTGCTATTGTGTTAAATTCTTTCTTGAAAAAAGATAAGAGAAGGAATACCTCTTACTGATTTTAAATAAGAATTTAGTACATAGTTCGCGATTGATACGACCAAATCTTGTAGCTAAAATACCTTTTAACGTTTTTTAAATTAACCATGATACACAGCACCGCAGAAAGGATTAAAATGATCGAAATATTTTTTCGGAAATAATCAGTGCGCTAATAGAACATCACAAATATTTAAGGAGCGTCATGATATCAGCAACCTGCATGGTGTTAGTCGACGTAGTATCCAAAGGATTCTTAAAGCCGTACAAAATACACCTTGTGCAAGAGCTTAATGAAGACTGTTTTGATCGGCGATTACAATATTGTGAAGTTATATGAGTGAACGGATTATAAACGATAAAAACCTGCCGATATTGGTCCAATTCTAATCCCAAAATTTATCATGAAGTACACACTCAAACGCCACAAAAATTAAATGTTTGGGCTGGTATTTTTGGCAATCATATAGTTCGTCCATGTTTCTAGGCTGGAAATTTGACAGGTGAAATGTTTTTACAATTATTACAAGACGCCATAGAACCACCGTTAACGACAATAATTGAAAATCAGAATGATCGGCGATACGGTGAGGACATGTTGTTATTCCAACAGGACGCTGCCCCGCCACATTATGCAATATTTGTTCGGCAATATTTAGATCAGGCGTTTCCAGGTCGATGAACTGGAGGTTCTATTGAATGGCCCCCAAGATCGCCAGAGAGTCACTTAAAAAGCAAAATCTATGTGACTTAACCTTCATTAACGACTTCATTACAAGATTTGCAACAAAGAATTGTAAATGAGTGCCTTCAAATTACTCCTGAAATATTGCAGAATGTGGGGCAACGTTTTGAGCAAAACCTCTATTACTGCATGGAGACTGAAGGTGGCCATTTTCAACATTTACTTGGGTGACGCGGAAATACATTTTTGTTATTTATTATTGTACAGTTAAAAATAATCAGTATTCTCATTAGTTATTTTTACACCATTTACTGGCAAATTTCTTGCTTTAATTGATCTCCATTAATCTGATGTATTAAAGTCTACTTTAAGCTTTAAATCAATAAATCTCTAAAACTACTGAACTAAAGTACATGACATTTTAATCATTTTGAAGGGAGTCGAAAGACATTTAAAAAGAGGATTCATTCGACCCCCCTTTCCATTTAAATTTTATGGGTAGTACCACCCCTGCCTAGGGCGCTGCAGGTATGAACGTGATTTTAGATAATTAAACAAAATCGAAGGGTCCAACAGTTTTTCAAAAAAAAATATGAGCTGCCCGTAAATGCGTCTGTTTCGTTTTCGATGCGCCACCCTGTAAATGGAATACTGAAATTTACAATCAATATTCGTTAGCAATCAATATTAAAATGTATTTATAACGAATATAGATAATTATTTTTAAATCAACTTTAATTTTAAAGATGCTGCAGGCAGTTGTGAAGATGTATTAAAAAAAGTAGTCGTACCAAAATATATTTCCTTTATAATCTGCATTGCCAGCAACTAGAATAAGCGATTTTCAAAATTCATGGACAAAAAACTTACTTCCTTTACAAGTTACCAAAGGGTTAGAATTAGGAAATTCCTGGTTACATCTACCGTTGTTAGTAGTCGACTTGAAACGTGTACAAAACTCGATATTTTTCGATAACACTTTTTTTCCTACGCTCCCACATACACTTACTTAACTTATTGACACAAGAATTGTTTTGCGCTAAGAATATTATGTTATTTAATATTCCCAGGATCTTTAGGATTCATAATAACCGAAATAGCCTTACAATAATTAGATCCCCCTCCCTAGGTCCCGGAGCATGTACCTCTAGATACCCCCAAATTACTTTTTAGGTTAATTATACCAATTTTTAAGGCAACATGTTAAAGCACTCCTAAATTAGCGCGAAAACTCTCTAGCAGAAAAATATTCAAAATGACGCCATTCCACCATTTTTTACTTCCGACGTAAAAGAGAGGTTTTTTCAAATCTTTACATTTCTAGGTCTCTGAATGTCGAAAAACATATTTTCACTATTCCGTCCGTCTGTCTGTCGATCTGTCTGTTCGCGGAAAAGCTAAAACTACTTACTCGATTGACTTCAAATGTTGGTCAAAAATGAAAGATGACATGGAGATAACCTGGTAACATTTTGATAAAAATCCAATATAGTGAAACCAAATGGCGACCTAATGAAATGTTAAAAAAAATATTACTAAAAAACTATTTCACGATGGCGAAACAAAATGGCGCCCTATTAAAATATTTAAAAATTCAGCCTAAAAAACTACTTAATAGATTGATTTCAAATATGTGCAAGAATTGTGGTATAGAGATGAACTGATAAAATTGTGATACGAATTAAAGATGGCGGCCAAATAAAACTTTTGTATAGTTGAAAAAATTATGTTTTCTCAATTCTGTCGGTTTGTCTGTCAGTTCGCGGCGTAGCTAAAAAACTACTTACCCGATTGACTTCAAATTTTAGTAAAAATCCAATATGGTGGAACAAAATGGCGTCCTAGTGAAATGTTAAAAAAAAATTGTTACTAAAAACGAATTATCCAAATTACCTCAAATTTTGCGCAAAAATCAAATCTGAAGTGGCAACATTTTGGTTCGAATCCAAGATAGCAAAACAAAATGGCAGCCTAATAAAATGTTTAAAAAATCAGCCTGAAATTAGTTGATTTCAAATTTTGTTTTTAATTTTTTAATTAATTTCAAATTTTCAAGCGTTAAATGTTACATAGAGATAAAATGGTAAAATTGTGGTACGAATTTAAGATGGCTAAACAAAATGGCGGCGAAATAAAATGTTTAAAAAATCAACGTAAAAAAATCACCTTATTCAATTGACTTCCAACTTGCAGAAACACTAAATGTGATATAGGGATAAACTGATACGAATTCACGATGGCGCAACAAAATCGCGGTATTAAAAAAATCACCGTAAAAACTACTTCAGTTTATTTTAAATATTAATACTAATCCAGTATGGTTGAACAATTGGCGACCAATAAAAATATTTGAATAGTCAGTATATATGTTAGTTGTGTAACTAAATAATTATATGCGGAACTAAACTGCTTCACAATTGACTATTCCGAATAAGAGAAAAAATTCGAAACGAGGGAAGTTCTGGGTGAAGAAAACAGTAAAGATCCCTGAAGATGCCTCGTGCAATCGAAGGCGAAACGTCGGATAGTAATTCCAATTTGTCACGATCTAATCTCAAGAACCATGATTTCTTAATTGACCAAAGCCGTGAAAATTTCCTTCTATGTTAAAATTACATATTATGTATATAACATTTTGATAGCATAGCTGTATACATAGTGGTATGAAAACATAAGTAAAAATACTCGCGTAATGTAGACGAATCTTTTGGATGTCTCGTTCATGAAAATCTGGAAAAACGTTTCGTCTATACAGATGGTAACAAGCAAATATGTATACATACAAACGTAGACTAAACTGACTTTTCGAGAGTCCTCGCTTACACTAATCAGTACTGAAATAAGAAAACAGCTCGCCACTTAAGTAGGCGATAAACGTAATACCAAAAAACCAAAATATTTTGAAAAGACAGTTCGACAAATTTGCCATATCAGTCGCTCGGGTCGCATGCCTCAATATTTGACTCAGTGTTGCCAGTAGCGTGATCCAGATTTACTTGTTTAGACATAAAATACAAAAAATACGCTTTAAAAAGATCAATATAATACAAAGTTAGGACCCATTTAATAAGTGTTTTATTTTCCGTTTGTTGGATTGTCTATTCGGAGTATAATCAGTCTTTGATAATACCTACAAATGATACAAAATTCAATGGAATTGAAATAATTAATTAATAAAATGGCAATTTAGTGAATTTTGTAACAGACAAAAAAATGGAATTTTCAAAGCAAAAAAATACGTAAATACAAATTTTATTATTATTATTTTTTTTTGGTTTAGCTGATACAAAACTTACTAAATTGTGATTTCAGTAATTCGTGGTATTGAAATTTATGTTTGTTAAACTAAAATTTAAAAAATGTCCTCGAGCGCCAGGAGGGAGAGATTTACCCCAAAATTGTTTAATCAAAAAGGGTGTAAAGTTGCACCTCTTTGAAATATTTTTCGATTATCTATACAAAGACACCTAGTTCATGTCGTAACACTTTATTTACAGAACTTAAAATGGAAAATTTATTCAATATAAAAGCTGCCCAATGAATAAATTCAATAAATCGAATTTGTGAAGTATTTGTCTCCTTCGTACTTACTTTACAAAAAATGGAATGTTTGGCTTATCTACGTATTGTGAATTACAAAGATAGATAAAAAACTACAAAAGTGCGGTACTCTCTGTTAGTCAGTATTAAACCAGGCGATAGTAAAATAGCAGCAGATAATTTATTTCTACCATTTACATGGTTGATACTTTAATTATTTTACATCGCACGTGCATAGAAATGTGTTACTGAAAAGAAGAAAGAACCGCAGAGATTTTTAATCAGCGGCATCCTGATAAACACGTCCATCGGCAGTATATCCTGGAACTGGTGCATACATTTAGAGTAACTGGATAGGTAGGTAACAAAAAGCGAAAAATTGCGAATCCAGCGGTCAATGAAGCGGCGGAAGTAGCTCTTCTTGGTCACGTCACTCGAGACGCAACACTAAGTACGAGAATGTTGGCCACTGTGTGGTCAGGTATTAATCGAACTAGCATTCAACGAATTTAAAAAAAAAACATTCATTCATCCGTACAAAATACGATTAGTACAAAAACTTAACGAAGATGACTTTGACAGGCATCGGAAATGATGAGACCATGTGCCGCCATTTTGCTTTTGAGGAGAGCAATGTTTTGAAAATTTGAGGATGACATACAGAAAAAAGACCTTTCAAATAATGTATCGCTCGACACTCTTTCTATTTAAGATTTAGGAGGTGAATCTCACCCTGCACCAGTGGTTGTAAATATGGGTTTTCGTATACGCCTTAAAAGTGCCTACCTCAAAAACGTCATCGTCGTGTCCGAGCGTTTTTTATAAATTTCAGCTTAAATACTAAACTAGCGACGTTTCGATTGGCCACCCGGTATCACACTTAATGCTTGCACAAAATTTAAAATTAGTCTAATAAGTAGTTTTACCGGGCTGGTTTTTTAAATATTTTATTAGGCCCCCATTCTGTTTTGCTATACTGGATGGATACCAAAATGTTACCAGTTTATTCCTGAATAACACTTGATTTTTCTGCAAAATTTAAGGTAAATTGGGTAATTATTTTTTTAGTAATAATAAAAATAATTATTAACACAACTTTGGAAGTCGTAATGTATCGAATGAATAAATCGGGTAAGTAGTTTTTAAGCGAACTGTCAGATTGACAAACAGACAGTCAGACAGACCAGTTCATCTCTATACCATAGTTAATAATTGCACAAAAAATTGAAATCAATCCATTAAGTAGTTTTTCATGCTGAATTTTTAAACATTTTATTAAGCCGCAATTTTGTTTCTTCCTCTTAGATTCAAGCCATAATTTTAAGAAATTAATTTTCTAATAATACTTGATTTTTGTGCAAAATTTAGGTAAATTGCGTAAGTAGTTCTTTAGTAATATTTGTTTTAACCTTTCACTAGGCCGCACTGTTTCGCCACAATGGATTTTCACGAAAATGTTACCAGGTTACCCCCATATGCCCCTTTTTGACCAAAATTTTAAGTCAATCGGTTTTTAGCTATGCCGAAAAAAAAGCAGACCAACAGATAGACAGATTTTCGGCGTCTAGGGGCCCTGAGACATAAAGATCTGAAAAAATACTTCACTTTACTAGAGAAGTAAAAAATCTAGAATTTATAAGGTTTTACATACAGTTTTATACTTTTATGTTTTCTTCTTTATAGTTTGCTACGTACATTTTCCGTGTTTCTAAGCAATCCGACTCTTTGTTTTTTTTTATATTATTTTATTTAACTTATTTAAAATATAAAGTAAATATAGTGCATGATAAATGCCGAAAAAAATCAAACTATAGGATGTAGGAACCACATCATACATTAGCCATTAATAGGACATACGTAATCCGGATGTAAAAATGTGTTTCGCAGAATGTTAGTAATTATAGTCAAACTAGACATATATTCTAATCTCATAAAATCACAATAAGCCATTAAAATATGCTGAAGATCTTAATTATACATGGAAATCGTGATGTTGGTAAATTGCAGGACCAAGATTGCGACTGCTGAATATAGGAACAGGTTTTTCGCAACTTACCATAGAGTCATCACAGTCAGTTCTTATTCATGTTATAATAGAAATATCTATTGTTACATCAATCAAATTACTCTTCGTACAAGTACCTGAAATTTATACTCTCGGACCTTAGAACCGCATTAGAACGAATAAAATCATCAGTTATCTATGATTTTTCCCATTGCGATAAATCTCCCGTGGGTGTTAGTGCATACAAAGATAACCGAAAATAGGAAGTACGAATAGAAAGAAGTGTGCAAAATTTAAAACTAACATCGACCAATTATCTATAGTAAAAATAGTTGTATTGCAAAATGAAGCTAAAAGTGATAAAACCCTAATTAATTTTGTTAATTAAATTATTAAGTACTGCCAAATATTCGGAATAAATTGTATGGGAATACTTTTTAATAGGTGTATAGTGATACAATTATTATCGTGCTTAGTTATGATTGTTTATGGTGGGATTATCATTCTGGCCCTTCTTGCAACTGGGAGTTGCCAGGAAGAACGTAAGTATTCAAATTAGTTCTAACTAGTTTATGCATGTATTTGTTTTTAAAGAAGAATAAATAAATATTAACCCGAGAAATATATCTTTTAAAATGAATTGACATTCTTCGTTTGTGAGAGATACAAGCTGCTGATCTACATTTTGACCCATTGTCATGTAAGATCCGGTTTTTACGACTAAGTTTCGTTTTACATTTTTTTTTCAGCGCTATCCTTACTTGGTTGTGTCATCCCTTCGAAAATAAAACTTGACAATTTTGTTCCTTAAATAAAACACCCTATATAATAACGTAGTAGGTGGTTTTTGTGGATTCAGGACAACAAATGAAATCTCCTTTTATTTAGAAAAAACCTTAGTGACATGATTTTTATTGACGAACAAAAATGTTTTTTGGCTTTTTCGCAACTGAATAAAAATATTTAACTTTAAATTAATTGAAGCAAATATTTAATATAATTACATACCTCAACATGTAGGCTAGTCTGTCAACGGAATGTTTGGGTACATAATATAAACAATATTATTTAAGCAAGCATAAGAAATTCTATCATTTACCTTAAGTTTTTATAGACACATAGTAGTTGTACAAATACTTTCATCCTATAAAATATTAATTTAAAGTTAAATATTTTTATTTAGTTGCGAAAAAGTCAAAAAACATTTTTGTTTGTTTTGTTTTTATTTCATTAAATTATACGATTAACCATAGTGCAGACACCCAAGGCTTAAATATCCCATATACCAATTTAATTAATTCTTTTAAAACAAATAAGTTAAGAAAACATTCATTTAAGACATTATACAACCTAAATAGGGAAAATAATATTGTAATTGTGTACAATTACTTCAATTCTTTACCACCTAGTATCAGTCAACACTTGATTGTGAATCGGTGTATCAGTGGCGGCTATTCAGGTGAAGTAGATGAAGTGCTACTTCACCAGGAAAAATAAACAAGTAAACATCTAACTATATTTATTATATATCTCTTAAAATTTAAGTTTTTACATTAATTTATTCACCTAATTGGAAAAAATAAACTGTGCATCTCGAATAAATATTTTACTTGTCCGTTGGCGGCATGTCTTTTTAAAACTTTTAATCGAACTTTATTGTAACTATAGCAGTGGCGCAAACCGCTTCGACTTTGCTGGAGGTGCTATGTTTAGTTTATGATTTTCCTACTACGTTGCCATGACAACGCGTTCGTGATGACATGACGTCGAGCCCATGGAAGAATAATGTTAACAAATAAGTTAAGAAAACATTCATTTAAGACATTATACAACCTAAATAGGGAAAATAATATTGTAATTGTGTACAATTACTTCAATTCTTTACCACCTAGTATCAGTCAACACTTGATTGTGAATCGGTGTATCAGTGGCGGCTATTCAGGTGAAGTAGATGAAGTGCTACTTCACCAGGAAAAATAAACAAGTAAACATCTAACTATATTTATTATATATCTCTTAAAATTTAAGTTTTTACATTCATTTATTCACCTAATTGGAAAAAATAAACTGTGCATCTCGAATAAATATTTTACTTGTCCGTTGGCGGCATGTCTTTTTAAAACTTTCAATCGAACTTTATTGTAACTATAGCAGTGGCGCAAACCGCTTCGACTTTGCTGGAGGTGCTATGTTTAGTTTATGATTTTCCTACTACGTTGCCATGACAACGCATTCGCGATGACGTCGAGCCCATGGAAGAATAATGTTAACCAGCGCTATACAACGCTCTCGGTGAATTGCTAACGCAGTACACTACAACCACGTGTCGTTCAGTTTGGGGTGGTTGTTTTTTTGCTTCAACCGGTTAGTTCCTCTGCAGTTTACTTGACTGTTTTGTGTTATATTTATTTATGGTGTTATAACTTTATTTGATGTCGGGTTTATTAATTTACGTTATTGATGAATCCGTATCGGTTTGCATTTTGTTGGAAACTCCATTTAATCGATGGAAGGAACAAGATCAGAGTTTTAATCGTCATCGTGGTTTTCGGCGTACAAATGGTTATGTAGTAGTCAAATATTACAAAAATTATTTTTCTGGCCTTGTTTACTACTTTCCAATAAATATTCAGTGTGGAATAAGGAAGAATTTGCAGGTATGTTAAATATATGAAGGTCTGTACATAAACATGAAGACTCGGCGGAGCATTTAAAATGCGTATTAATGTTAAAAACATTTGTAAAAAATCAGAGCACTATAGCTGACACTTTAGAAGAGAATACTAAACTATATAAAATACATTTTAACAAAAACGTCCGATTAAATAGACTATTTATGTGCTTGGTAATTGACGCAGTTTTGTACCTTGCAAAACAGAAGTTAGTCTTTCGCGGCCATGGTGAGAGCAGCCACTCAATAAATAGGGGGAATTTTAAAAAGTTTTTAGGTTTATTAATATCGAGAAGTTCCCAAGAACTAAAAGATCATCACGAAAAAACTAAAAATGTTTTTACTGGTGACTCGAAAACTATTCAAAACGAAATAATTGAATGCATTTCTGATTATTTAAATGATCATGTAAAAAATTAAATATTGAACACACAGTGTTTTTCTGTGCAAGTGGATCACACCACTGATATCACGCAAACCTCCCTGGGCTCCATAATTTTAAGATACGTTAATTCAGAAGGTTCAGTAGTCGAGAGTTTCTTAGGATTTTATAATGTCAGCTCCGATAGAACGTCGGAGAATTTATATTTTCTATTGGATCAAATTTTTGACCAATTTGACTATAAACATAAATTAATAGAGCAATATTACGGTGGCGCAAGTGTGATGTCTGGCCTTCAAAAAAAAAAAAAGAAAAAGCGCCGTAGGCTGTATTTGTCCAGTGTCTTGAGCATCGTCTGCATCTGATGCAGCAAAGTTGAAAAATATTTCTAAATGTCGAATTTTTTTTGCAAATCTTAGTGGTATTCCCCCATGTTTTCATCATTCAGCCAAACGAACGTATGCTCTTACATCTGCATCTACGAGGCGTATACCAACAATTACAGAAACTCGTTGGTCTTCAAATTCGAAGTTAGTAAATGTGATTGTTCAAGACTGGAATACATTAAAAGACGTCTTTGAATTTATTACAAACTGTGACAAATCTGATGAAAAATCAATCCGGCTTGCCAGAGGATTTTTAGGTGAGATGAACGATTTTGAATTCACGTTTCTAGCCTTAATGTTTAATGACATTTTTTGAATCACGGACGTACTATTTGCGTTCTTCAAAAAAATTCATTTTATGAGGATGTTATAAATAAATTTGCTGCTATGAAGGATAGGAGAATGATTTAGTATACAAAATTTAGGTAAGTCGTTAAAAAATATTTCTTTCACATATAAAAAAAATTCTGGAAAAAATATTATTGCGAGATTTTCTTGCTTCATTTGCACTTCACTTACTTTTTCATCCGCGAGCCGCCACTGCTCAAACGTGTAAAAACTTATTTAAGAAATACAATATCTCAAGAAAGACTTACTTCTCTAGGCAATATTTCAATTCAAAAGGAATTTCTGGAGGAGATTAGGGCAACTCATCCATTTTATGAGGATGTTATAAATAAATTTGCTGCTATGAAGGGTAGGAGAATTGATTTAGTATACAAAATGTAGGTAAGTCGTAAAAAAATATTCTACCCCTTCCACATATAAAAAAAATTCTGGAAAAAAAATTATTGCGATATTTTCTTGCTTCATTTGCCCATTTTCACCCGCGAGCCGCCACTGCGGTATATGTATGTGTTTTACTATGTCTTTGTTTCGTAGATATATCAAATCAAATAAAAAAATGCTTTATTGTCTCAAGAAATGTATCTCATTGACAAAGCTGTAAAAAAGCAAGTAAAGTAAAATTCAATATGACTACAAAAAAATGTCCCAAGATTTTTGTAATAGGTCACATACCAAAAAAGACATGACACTATATTATAGCAATCATATCGTTTTCATTAAACATAAATAATTTATGACTTTACCTAAGATAAACATTAAAATAAAGAGGAAAAACCTTCATTAGAATTCCAGCATTGAAATATGCATCCAATATCTTAAAAACATGTTAGATGTGTAAACAAAAGAGACAAATCTCATGTCTGAGACAAACAGTTTAAAGTTACTTAAAATTTATAAACGCTTAATAATAAAAAGACAATCATGACTACTCAAGTCAAGGAAAAAAGATCAAAAGAAGACTTAAAATTTACAAGTGCATACCTATACACATAGTATACAGCATACATGAGGATAAAACATAACATAGAAAAACAGTAAAACAAGATAAGAAGAATCTTAAAATGTGGGCTATACAAGAGTAGGTCTAACCTATTGAAAATTATCATTAAAAAATCCTTCCAAAGTGCAATAAGCTTTCGCTAAATGCAGGCGTTTTGCTTCCTTTTTGAAACTTCTTTGATTCTGCAGTTGTCTTATATCCAAGTGCCGGTGATTTAAACATTTTTTTGCTATTGTAATGGATTGAGTTCTTTACCTGAGTAATATTTGGGATTGGTAAAGAGATAACATAAGATTGCCGAGTTCTCTGCGAGCTACCGTCAATTATCTTATTAATATGTCTTTTATACATTAACGATACCAATTCCAGTATAAATTACGACGTTATTTTACTGCTCGTTTTTGTAGAATGAAAATCATATTAAACAGATTACCGGCGCGGCGTAAGTCCCCCAAAAGCAGATGCCATACGCAAATGGGACTCAATAAGAGGGAAGTAAATTGTCATTGTAAATTACCTTAATTGCGTAATAGTTTGCCGACAGTTCTACTAAGATTTACTGTGTGGTTCTCAAATTTTTATTTCTTGTCGATGTAAAATCCCAATAACTTATTTACTTCCCCAATACTTATAATTTCCTTGTCCACAATATCATCCAGATTACACCTAAAGTTAATTATAGTTATCTTCGTGGTATTAAAGGTAAGTAAGTTGGCATCGCACATTCTTTTACTTTATCTAAATCTTCAACGCATTGTTTCCAGTATTCACAAACCGCTACCCTATTCGCTTTTTAATCTGGTGTCAGTATACGCGGAATCCAGCGAGAACAAACTCTAGACATGTTTAAATGCTTGTGTAAAAGAGTAAAAACACTTCCAACAGATATTTTAAGAATATTTGTGAGTTGTGGGATAGTCAGACGTGAATCTGTGCGAATAATTACTGCTCCGGTATTAAGGGTTTCCTCAGTTAGTGCCACAATAGGAGCACCTGGACCGTCTTGCAACTCACAACTTTCCCTGCCCTCGCATATAATATATTTTAATCGCTTTATGTTTTTTGCATTATGATTCACTACTGGTATAAATTTTGAACATTCTCTTTCTTGTTGGAATATGTAAGTGTAAATGTGTAAGGGAAAAAGAACAGAAAAGAGAAAGGTGAAGAAAATGCATTCCACTGATTTTTCTTTTTTTTTGTGTTTACCGAGTGTTTTGTAATTGTTTTATTTTATTTTAATATTTAAGTTACACTGTGATGGCGCTTCACATTTATTTTTAGAATTTTTTTTGTTTAACATAAATTATCCTATTTATTTAATTTTTTAGTAGGTCTTAAGAATGTATATAATCGCTGTTGTTATTGTCGTTCCTTACATGCTGCAGCCTGAAAGGAATTATAGCATATGTATATGTTGTAATTTCTTTTCCAGCCTTGATACAGACTTAATAAAGGTCGAAACGTCGGCATTTTCTAAATAAAAAGTGGTTTCATTTATTGTCCGGAACCTACAAAAACAACCTACCACGTTAAAGAATATAAAGACAGTGCACTGATATACTGCTAAAAAAAACCCTGTATATTTTAAAAAATTCCCAAAATATTCTCAATTACCTTTAGAAATATATAACAGAGGCCTGCATTTTGTGGATTTATTAACCTCTGAAACAGAAAGCACATTTAAAAAAAGAAAAGTGTGATAAGTTTGGGAATGACAAATTGAAAAAAATCAGTAAATTGTTTTTACTCGAAACTTCCTTCGTTATGAATCCTTCCTTGTATAAATTATTAATTAATATGACTGCAGGGTATCACTTTTTTGACACTTTTGCGAGATATCTCACTTATTTTTAGAGATACAGGGTTGCAGTTTTCGCTACAGTGTGCTCTTTTTTGTGTGAAATTAAAGATGGCGCCAGCAGAATTTTCATAGCCCTTTTGGTTTTTAAGATACAGGGCGTTTTTGAAAAGATAGAAGAAAAGTACACGGAGTCAAGTCAAAAAGTTATCGGATCCTACTTTATTTTAAATGTGACAACCTTTATTCTTTTACTGGGCGCAAATTATTTTTTTATTTTCCTTATTATCATTATATTTTCAAATCGTTGAAGTCCTTTGTTTAATTAACAATTAAAATAATACATATTTTGTTGTGCCGGCATATTAAAAAACTCAGTAAATTTCCTTTACCCGGTACTTCCTTCGTTAGGATTTTTTCCATTTGTTAGGAATAGTGAAGGGTGATCCAATTTAGTTCAGTACATAGTCACAGTATATATGTGTTACATATACTGTCTTTTCATTTTTATTGGGCGCCATTTTGCTCCATCCTATTGGATTTCTTCCAATATGTTTACCATTTTATCTCTAAATCAGACCTAATGCTTGCACAAAATTTGAAATTAATCTAATAAGTCATTTTTTCGGGCTGATTTTTAAAATGTTTTATTAGGACACCATTTTGTTTTGCTGTCTTATATTCATGCCAAAATGTTACCAATTCATTCCTATGTAACACTCGATTCTTATGTAAAATGTGTGGTAAAATGGATAATTAATTTTTTAGCAACGTTCCATTAGGCCGCATTTTGTTTCGGCATATTGGATTTTCACCAAAATATTACCAGATGATCCCCATATGGCGAGAAATGTAGAAATGTATTATGGCGAGAAATGTATTTTATGGCGAGGAATGTATATTATGCTCTTGTTGAATCGCACTTGCGCTATGGTGTGTGCTTCTGGTGTGCTTTGATTAAAGTAAGTGTGTTCGTCTTATAAAAACGACCGTTGAGATTTATGAGCCTCGTGAGTCTTGTAAACCAGTATTTTTGACTCAAAAGATTCTCACGTTGCCTTGCATATTTATATCGGAAACGGTTTGTTTGGTACATAAAAAGTTTAAGGCCGCAATATCAAGGGTGTCTTTATACTCGACTCAGAGACTGTTTACTTACTTCTGCCCTCAGTCCTTCCCATCCCGTCGTCTGCTATGGTTAAGAATTGAATAGTATATAATAGCAGAAAATTATTTAATCCTCTGCCGATGAGGATTCGACAGATCGCTTGTGAAAAAAGGTTTAGACGGAAAACAAAACAGTTTTTTATTGGTAAAGCTTACTATTCAATCGAAGAATATATTCATGATGTGCTTGTGTCAGGTTTTTGTTGTGTACATTTTAGTACTGTTTTAACCATTTTATTTTAATTTTTGACTGCGATAATTAATTGTATTTACCGTATTTATTAAATGTTTTTTTAAGATATTTTATTAGCATATCAGTTATTTTCTTATACTACACTTGGTTCTTTTAATTTGAGCTAAAAGTTTTGAACTTAATCTTTTTATCTTTGGACTAGTTTTAGTTTTACTCTTAGTTGCTTTGTCTAAAAGTAATTTGTAACTTGAGACAATAAAGCTATTTTAAAGTTTGAAGTAAGACCCTTAATTTTTGCCTAAAATTCGAAGTCAATCTGATAAGTTTTTTAGATATGCCACGAACTGACAAACAGACAAACCGACAGACGGACCGACGGAATTAACAAAATATATTTTTTTCGCATTTTGGTACGCTAAAACTTGAAGATATGTAAAACCTCAGAGTGTAATTTTCTCACGATTACAAATATTTTATTTGGCCGCCATTTTGTTCGGCCATCATGAATCACTACCACAGTTAACTAGTTTAACTCTATACCACAATTAGTTACGGCATACAATTTGAAATCAGTCCATTATTAAGCCGTCATTTTATTCCGCCATCTTGGATTCGTACCAAAATTTCACCAGAAGATTGTGCAAAATTTGAGATAATTTGGATAAACAGTTAGACAGACCTAGGAATTGAGAAAACATGTTTTTCGGCAATCTCGGGATCATGAAACGTAATGATCTGAAAAAATCTCGGAGAGTGATTTTTTCATGACTACAATATATGATATATGTAGCCAAAAAATTGGAAATTTAAAAGTTTTTACATAACTTTACCCCACGTTATGCATTTTTAGATAGTGTCATGAAAATTGTAATTTATTATCGTATTCTCAAAACCGTAATACTAATACGAATTAAAATACAATGCAGTTGAAAATGATTTATGTCATTTCCTCTGTGAAACCAACATAAAATAAAATAGATTAAAAATCGAAATTTATTGTACTAGATATACAGTGACAAAGATAAATTTTCGCACAATTTGCTTCCCAACAAAAAATAAATATGCAGCAATAAACTACCTAAACTTAATAATATATTTGATAATTTATGGATTTCCCCATTTCTCTTTCCTTTTTTTGACCTTAACTACAGAGCTACTCAGTCAGGTACTGTTTCATGTCGTATGGTTCCTTTTTTGTGTTTTTGGGCTTCTTCTGCTCTAGAGGATTATCACCGGGCTGGAGTTGTCTTATTGGGGCATAAGAAAAAAAAATGAAATTATATTAAACGCTTCATTATAAAAATAAAACAGTGCACTTAAAAATAAATATAGCATAGGACAGCAAGCAGAGATTAAGCAGAAAAGTAACCATTACTTTATCGGGTTAATGTTATGGGGATTTTGTAAACATTTAAAAAGCAGATGGAATAAGAATCCAACTTCCCTCCGAGAGTAGAGGCGCATTCTTATTTTCTATTGTCTCATTTTGAAGTCAGGCAATGAGTGACCTTATCGTAACTTATACATTGTGGTTGGTTGTCTTCTTGTCAGTCTTAAAGTTTGTTTGAGCCCACAACTTCAAGAATCTCTTTCCATTTTCTTATATACGCTTGATGAAATGTTGGTAACAGGATCCCAAAGTCTACTTTGGGATGTTGCACATTTGGCGGTGCTCTAGCTTGAATTGCTAGTTCGTCAGCTAAGTAATTCATATATATCCTATGTGCCTGGATATTCAAGCAAGACGCCCTCTCATCTGATGATTTTTTTTCTTTCTGGTGTAGTTTCTTCACTTCTTGCTTGTCTCCTCCCTTCTAATAATATTATTCACTGCACCCAATGAGTCCGAACAGATTTTTATTTGTAGCAGTTTTGGAGTTTTACATACCCTTCACCCCAGAAAGGCAGATTGTATACAAACCTTCTGATAAGCTGGAAATATCTCATTAAACACACTCCAAAACTAACCTTTCCCGCTTCACCTACTAAACCGTTACAAACTTACATTCTTCCCTTGACTTCATTATGAACTTGCCTCTGTTATAGCTTTTTTTATGAAGTTCCGTGTTTACTTCCTTCGTAAAATTGTAGTATTGTAATCGTGAAAAAGTCACGGTTATGGTCCCTGAAGACCGAAAAACATATTCTCTCATTTCCGTCAGTCTGACGGTCTGTCTCTACGCGACCCCTAATCCTATTTACTTCAAATTTGACTAAAAAATCAAGGGTCATATGGGAATGAAACAGTAAAAATCCGAAATGGAGGTCAATTAAAATGTAAAAAAAAATCATATTTCAAAAACTACCTCTTCAATTGAGCTTAAATTTTGCACAATAATTAAGGACGATGTAAGGATAAACTGAAAAAAAAATGGTTTGAAGTCATACATATTTAAAAATGTCAGTGTCAAATCCAATTGACCTGAAATTTTGCGTAGAAACCAAGTGTGATAGATTGATAAAATTTTAGTGCGAATCCTGTATGTAAAAACAAAATGGTGGTCTAATAAACTGTTCAAAAATTCGATAAAAGCTTATTTCCTACAATAAATTTTCTTTTATAGAGGAAAATTATAATTTGTTTTTCTTTTAAGACTGTTAAAAATGAAACTATGTTAATAGTGTTATGAAAAGTAAAAAATAATTAAAATTAAAAAAAGAAAAACCAGTAAAAAAATAAAATATTTAAGGGAGAGACTATTTAAGAGAACAGTAACTTTCAGCTTGACAACCAACATAACAACAATAAAAAAAATATATAGCATATTAAGTAGCTATATACATTGTTATGTCTTTCGCTGTTCTTCAGAAAACGATTTATATAAGGTACGTTCAGAAGACTTAAGTAAAAGATATGTAAAACCCTTTTAACGGAACATTCCTCGTAATAAAACTTTCCCTGTGTCAAGCAAAGTGAAAAGGGAAAAGACTACAAATAAAAAAGTACTTTGATGTACACTTCAAAATGTAAATTTATATTTCAAAGTTTAGTTTAAAATTGAAATATTATTTACAAAGTTCCTAATAAATAACATACCCCTAGATTACACAATTACCAAAAGAATGAAAGTTACATTTGCCAACTATGGTTCAATAATTATCACAAAACTTTAAGTGGTATGATTCTTGTTATAGCAAAATAATGTTATATTAAACATCAGTAAATTAAGATTTATTAGTGTGTGTTGGATTAATAAGAGACAGGAAGAAAAGTGTTTTTTACATAAAAATTAGCTTTTTATTTTTTATCCAATAAGAACACGATTTTTGTACGCCGGTGTTAATTGAAACTGAATACAATCTGTATCATAGATATGAAGTTGATATCGCCCTGACAACCTCAAAAAGTGTTTTCTTATATTTTGAAAGTGATGAAGAAAAACTTTTTAAAATGGGTCATTTTTTTATTTCCAGAACTAACGTTAGAAGAATGCTTCGACAAATACGATAGGGGAATTTATCCCCACCCAGACGATTGCACTAAATTCCTTTCATGCGCGACCACAGAACCTCTTGACTGTCCGGCAGGTTTACATTTTAATCCATCTGAATTCGTTTGTGACTGGCCAGCGAATGCAGGATGTATGAAAATAACCACACCAAATCCCACTGAAACGACCAAGCCTGAAGACAGCCCTCCTCCGGAATCACCAAAACCCACGGACCAGTCAGAAAAACTTAGTAAACCGTCAGATTCCACTTCACCACAGCCAGAAAATGCTAGTAATGAACCGCCGGAATCTACACCTAAAGCAAGCTCACCTGCTGAAACTGAAAAACCTAGTGAGGCTCCAGAAACTACACCTAAGGATTCGACACCTGCAGAATCAGAGAAACCGAGTGAGCCTGCCGAGAGCACTCCAGCACCATCCGAAAAACTAAGCGATACCACATCAAATCCCAGCACCCCGTCAGAGTCAAAAAAACCAAGCGAACCTACAGAGTCCACACCAAAACCATCAACCCCTTCCCAATCTGAGCAACCAAGTGAGTCACAGGAATCAACTCCTCGACCTAGTACACCTGCTGAATCAGAACAACCAAGTGAACCTGCAGAGTCTACTCCCAAACCATCAACTCTATCGGAGTCTGAGAAACCCAGCGAACCTCCAGAATCTACACCAAAGCCATCAACTCCATCTGAATCTGAACAGCCCAGTGAGCCTCAGGAAACTACTCCTAAAGCAAGTACACCAATTGAATCAGAAGAACCCAGTGAACCAGCAAAATCCACACCTACCACACCTTCTGAGTCAGAGAAGCCTAGTGAACTTTCGGAAACAACACCGAAATCATCAACTCCTTCTGAGTCAGAATCGCCAAGTGAACCGGCAGAATCCACCCCAAAACCATCAACACCTTCTGAGTCGGAGGAGCCTAGTGAATCTTCGGAAACTACACCAAAACCATCAACTCCCTCAGAATCAGAGAAACCCAGTGAACCTGCAGAATCTACACTAAAACCATCAACTCCATCTGAATCTGAACAGCCAAGTGAGGTTCAAGAAACTATCCCTAAAGCGAGTACACCAGGTGAATCACAGCAACCCTCTGAACCTGCGGAACCTACTACAAAATTATCAACTCCATCTGAATCTGACAAACCTAGTGAACTTACGGAATCTACACCAAAACCATCAACCCCATCTGAATCTGAACAACCAAGTGAGCCTCAGGACACTACCCCTAAAGCGAGTACACCAGGTGAGTCAGAGCAACCGACTGAACCTGCGGAATCTACTTCAAAACCATCAACTTCATCCGAATCTGACCAACCTAGTGAACCTATGGAATCTACACCAAAACCATCAACCCCATCTGAATCTGAACAGCCAAGTGAATCTCAGGAAACTACCCCTAAAGCGAGTACATCAGGTCAGTCAGAGCAACCGACTGAATTTATGGAATCTACACCAAAATCATCAACTCCGTCTGAATCTGAGAAACCTAGTGAACCCGCAGAATCTACACCAAATCCATCAACCTCATCTGAATCTGAACAGCCAAGTGAATCTCAGGAAACTACTCCTAAGGCAAGTACCCCGGATGAGTCAGAACAACCTAGTGAACCAGCAGAACCTACACCAAAATCGTCATCTCCTTCTGAATCAGAGGAGCCTAGTGAACCTTCGGAAATTACACCGAAACCATCAAGTTTATCAGAATCTGAGAAACCCAGCGAACCAGCGGAATCTACACCAAAGCCATCAACCCCCTCTGTATCTGAAGAACCCAGTGAACCTCATGAGACTACTCCTAAAGCAAGTACTCCCGCTGAGTCAGAGCTACCTAGTGAACCAGCAGAATCCACACCAAAACCGTCATCTCCTTCTGAATCAGAGGAGCCTAGTGAAGCTTCAGAAACTACACCGAAACCATCAACCCCATCGGAATCTGAGAAACCTAGCGAACCTGTAGAGTCAACACCGAAACCTTCAACTCCATCCGAGTCGGAACAGCCAAGTCAGCCACAAGAAACTACGCCCAAAGCAAGTACTCCAGCTGAATCCGAACAACCCAGTGAACCGGCAGAATCTACACCAGAATTATCAACGCCATCTGAATCGGAAAAACCTTCTGAGATTACACCAAAAGAGTCAACTCCATCTACCCCAGAAATACAGCCAAGCCAAGAGCCAGCTGAGGCTCCTGAACCTGAATCGGAGATTTCACAACCTTCGACAGAATGTGCTCCTGGGCAACCCTCTTGTCAATATTTACCAGTTTCCGAGGTAACGTGTTGATTTTATAAAATAAAATTTTGAGGGGCAAGTATATTCAATAAAATTAGTTTTTAGTTAGATATTAATTATTTACATCTAAAAATCGTTAAAAGTATCTTTATTCAAATAGAAACCCCAAATTTTTATAATTTTATCTTATTTCGCACTTAAAATAAAGGAAAATTTGTATGAGATTGTCTATTCCAAAAATTTGGAATTTTCGAAATATTGACATTTTAACATTTTTTATTGTAAATTTTGTTATTAGTTGGCCATGATGGGGAAAACGTGGCGAAAACAACACCAATTGAGTACTATAGGAACGTAATATTTGTTGTCGTTTGATAATTACCTACCAGAATAATTAATTATTTTACCTAAGTAATTATAATTAACTTAATAGTCATGCCGTGGTGATTAAATTATACACACGAGAATAATTTGAATTTGTTTTTTATCTATGGGGAATGTAACAAAATTTTAACAACAACATGCCAGATATTTGCTGATAGATATCCAGATAAACAGAAACCGTCACCGAACAGTGTTAACAAAATCTGGCATATTCTCGTTAAAACTTTACATTTACCCATAGATAATAAACAAATTTAAATAATCCTCGTGTGTATAATTTAATCGCCCCGGCATGATTATTAATTTAAAGATTATAATTGCTTATAACAATTAATTATTTTTGTAGGTAATTGACAAACGACAACAAATATGACGTTTCTATAGTACTCTATTGTCTTTGTTTTCGCGACGCCTCCCCGTCATGTCCAACTAATAACAAAGCTTAGAAGCCGTGTTGCATTTTTACAATGTCAAAAAAATGTTAAAATGTCAATATTTCGAAAACTACAAATTTTTGGAATAGACAATCTCATACAAAGTCACCCTTATTTCAAGTGCTAAAGAAGATAAAATTATAAGAATTGAGGGTTTCCATTTGAAAAAAGTTACTTTTAACCATTTTTACAAGTAAATTATTAATATCAATTTTTGATCACCCTGTTTCTATTTTTTATAATAATATCAGCACAGCCAATCTCTGTATTAATATAGCAAAGAAATTATTCCTATGTACCTACACGAAGAAAGTGTCTATGTCGTGTTTGACACGACTCACTTATTTACTATTATAATTACGTTTCATTGGTATTCAAAATTCGACATGAAAAGCTTATTAGAACTTCAAAAAATTTAAGCAGGTTCCGAGAAATGTATTATACTTTTCTTTCTTCTAAAAAATGTATTCTGTTGACGAACAAATATGTGCATTTTTTTCGGCTTCTACCTAATTTTTCGACCTTGACCTCCAAAAATATTTCAGAAAATAAATTATTCGTTTGACCGTCCTTCCTAATAGTTGTAATAAAACGCGAACCTTTGGAAAAGTTAAATACGCTACACTAATAGCCGCGCGCGGCGATTCGAATGGTGTCGTTGCGTTCCTTAGGCATAATAAAATACGCTATAGCTAGGCTGGGCAGTCCGAATTGCCTTGATTACCTAAAAGCTTGACAAATGTACCCGGAGATTTCACAGCTACCGAGCGGCAGCCGAACGTAATAGCAAATGGAATATGAAATGGCGATTTGGGTCATCAGCCGGTCTCTTCTCATAATTCGATCGATCGGACCCGACATCACGTCGGCATGCGGAAGTTCAGTTGTTCAGAAGTAGCGCGATCGATATTCTAACTCGATATTGCTTCGGACGTTTACTGTTTTTTGTAACATATATTTTTTTATTTTTATGATCCATGTGTGAGTTGGAAATATACAGCAAATAAAATGTTGATAGTGACTAGTGCAAAAAAATAAACAACTAAAAAGTGCTTACGAACTTAATTATGCAAAAATAACCAATTTCAAGGTGGTCTATGCGTCTATGTTTGAGTTGTGAAGGTAGATGAAATAAAATGTCGGTAGTGCAAAAAAATTAGTGGTCGCAATTTGCCAAAACTTAGTATACGACAAACTAGTAAAGACAAAAATAAAGAAGTTCATCGAAACTTTCGCAAAAGTATGTACGATTTAGCTAACTGGATACGTGGTTGTGAAGCCTCTAACTCATTTTACTGTTATGTTTGTTGGTTGTTTTCTAAGCACTCGTCAGACTGCTGCAAAACCAGTGTTAAAGACTTAAAACACTTAAAAGAAAAAATAAGAAAACATGCGTTTTCTGCAGATCACATGAAATGTTCGGTGAACTATGCTACTGTCGGAAGTGTTGATATTCGCACTCAGCTAAACACAGCTTATAGAAAATCCCTCAATCAAAGATTTTAACGAAAATGTATCCAAAAATCGTTATACTTTAACAAAATTATAGATTTTGTAAAATTTTGTGGAGGCATTCGAGTTGGCACTACGTGGCCATGATGAAACGGCTTTGTCTGAAAATCCAGGGGTTTTTCGAAGGCTCATACATTTTGTTGAGGAGTTGGGCAAAGATAAACTATCCGCTTAAGCAATGCTAAGTATCGAGAAATCGTTTATAAAAGAAATGTGAGTGCAATTTTAACGAACGTGTCATTCAGCATTTTTCCAATTCTAAAGAACGAAGAGTAGACCTAAACTTCAAGAGAATTTAAAGCTCAATTTAAAGATAAGATTTATTTTTATTTTAAGTATGCCTATTTTTAAATGTGTTATTGACCTCCCAATATAATTCACCACGAGCCGCCACTGGGAGATACCGATGTACCCAATCTGGAACAAAGGCTCGAAGCCTGACAGTGGTTTGTGTACGCTACATTTCGAAAATTTCTTAAAATTCAGCTTTAATACAGACCTGGCAAAATTTTGTTCTCTTTTGTCGGAGAAGCACTAGACTTTTTTTCGGTGTAATACTTCTTTCGCTCAAGATCAACCGTTTATATTACAAAAGGACTAACGTGATAACTGATCAAAATATGACAAAAAAATAGTAAAATTTCGGTTCTAAATGGCTTAGGCTGTATAAGTCGACGTAGCTTCCCTCCAGGGGTCCTGCCTGGTCTAGCAAAACATTCTTGCTTAGACTTAATTTTAAAAAAATCAGTAAAATGTATGATAAATGTAAGGGCAAAAAATGTTTTAATGTTTTTCCAAATTTCCACGACTTTCCCGGCATTTACTATACAGGGTGTCCCATAATTAATGGTACACAGCAAAACTGCAGGTTCATTGGGTAAAAATATTGCGATTTAACCATACTTTGCTTAGTCCAAAAGTTGACAGTACCCAAGATACAGGGTGTCAAAGTTGTAATTTTACTTTCACAATTTATTCACAATTTATGAACAGGGCGACAGAACGGCATGAAATTGAGAATTAGGGGGTTTTTTAAAGCGAAAATTGAAATCTGTGCTTAGTTCTGATGCTGCTTCGAGAGGGCGCCACTTACGGTGCATTAAATTTGTTTAAAATAACGTAACTTTTTTGTGTCACGGTGTATTGGCCCAAATGTTATAGATTATGTATTTTCCACTTCTTCTACGCAAAAAAGGTATACTCTGTAAATGTCACTTGTTGGCCGTTTGCAAGATATTTGCGTATAAATAAATCAGTACACCTTTTCAAATTTCAAAATTTAAAATTTTTAATAAAAATGTTTTTAAAATAATAATTATTGAAATGAAAAATTTATAGAAAATAAAAATACTTTTATTGAAATTGGCTGCAACAATAATTACAGTGAAAAAACAAGTTCTTTTTAAATTTGTAACAATAGCACGAGTTTATGGCTATATCCCATTTATTGCTTCCACAAAATCAGAAAGTAAAATAATAAGTAGTTCTGCAGGATGATTTTTTAAGTAATTCATTAGCCCGCCATTTTCTTTTTGCTATGTTGGATTCGTACCAAAATGTAAGAGGTTCATTCCTGTGTAACACTTGAATTTTGTGCAAAATTTTAGGTAAATTGATTTACTAGTTTTTTAGCAATAACTTTTTTAACATTTCACTAGGCCACCATTCTGTTCCGCCGTATTGGATTTCTACGAAAATATTACCAGGTCATTTTCATATAACCCTTAATTTTTGACCAAATATTTTAATTCAGTCAGATAAGTATTATTTTAGCTATACCCAAAATTACTTCAAAAATAAAATTTTACTAGCTGATTCCCACATAATGCTTGATTTCTGTGCGAATTTTGAAATAAATTGGGTATTTTTTTAGTAATATTTTATTTAAATATTTCACTAGGCTGCCAGTCTGTTTCGCCTTATTGGATTTTGACCAAAATGTTACCATTTTATCCTCTTTTGATCTTTGATTTTTGACTAGAATTTGAATACAATCGGATAAGTAGTTTTTGAGCTATGCCGCGTACAGACTGACGGAAATGGGAGAACATGTTTTTCGGAGTCTAGGGACTCAAAAGCATAAAGTTTGCACAATTCTCGGAGGTTGAATTTTTTTCACAATTACAATACTTCCCTTTTACGAGGGAAGTAAAACGGAAAAACAATGACAAAAAGACATGAAAATGTAATACAAAATCAGATTATCTTTCGACAACAAATGTTCAATAATTGGTGGTACACAGTAAATCTAGAGATTTCTTGCGTAAAAATAATGATATGACCAAACTTAGCTTAGTTCAAAAGTTGATAATAACCGAAATACAGGGCGTCCCAAGTAATTTTTTTATTCCATTTTCCTAATTAACTAATTTTCAGAACATTATTTATTAATATTTAATGATTGGGGTTTATTAAAAATATCACTTTTCCCATAATTTTTACGCAAAAAGGGTATGCTCTGTAAATGTCCTTTCGAGCAATTATTTTCGAGATTTTTACATTTAGATTTTTTATCTAATACATTCGTTTAAATTTTGTTGGTTTTCGAAGGTAAAATTTTCAAAGGCTGTGATGGTGAAAACTATTACAATGAAAGCGTTTCAAAACTCCATTCCGTCAACCTTTCCTGGCGATTGTCAAAATTGTGGGTGTTTTAAAAGAGTTTCAAGAAATTGTTATTAAAAGTTAAGTTAAAAATGCCGCGACGTAACTTGTTTACAAACGAAGACCTGTGCGACATGGTATGCATACCTATACGCACAAAAAAAATCCAAACCAGGCAGCCAGATTTTAAAATTTTTAGAAACCTTTAAGACAGACTGGGCGAAACGGGGTCTTTTCGTCTCAAACGTAATAGTGGGGGATGCCCTAAGACTTCTACACCCGAGCAGGAAGAGGAAATACTAGTACACGTGGCTGAGAACCCGGAAATTAGCACTAGACTATGGTTGCAGAAACTCCAGTAAGTAAATCATCCATTTATAGGATTTAGGCATTTAGGATTTTAACCAAGAAGGCCTTCATCCATACCATTTTACGCCTGTTCAAAATTTGTTAGATACTGATTTTAGAATTAGAATTTGCTCAATTTTGTCGTACCCAGCAAAACGCCGACCCAACGTTTTTGAATTCATTCATTTATTTACCGATGAAGCAACCTGCACATGATGCGGTGTCTTTAATTTTAGAAATAAACATGCGTGCAATTTAGAAAATTCACACTTAGTAACCGAACGTCGTTTTCAGCACGAGTATAAAATAAACGTTTGGTGTACACTTATTAATAATTACATGTTGGGCCCAGTCGAGCTACCACCTAATTTAAACGGACAGCGTTATCTTAATTTTTTGCAAAATCAGCTGCCCGACTGTTTGGATGATCTACCGTTAGAGCTTAGGAGAAATATTTTTTTATGCAAGATGGCGCCCCAGCACACTTTTCCAGGCTTGTCAGAGAGTATTTAAATGTTACATTTCCTAACCGCTGGATAGGTCGTGGAAGCCAAATGCCTTGGCCTGCCCGAAGCCCGGATTTTAATCCTCTTGATTTTTGTGCATGGGGATACATGAAATCACTTGTTTATGAAAAGACGATCAATACTCGGGATTAACTATGGCAAAGAATACAGGATGCGGTGGATTCCTTTCGAAACGAACATCTTTTATTTAAAATCAGGCGTTCGTTCAATAAGCGGGTAATCAAATGCATTGAAGTTAATGGCAGTCACTGAGCAATTATTGTCAAAAAGAAATGTTTTCTTTTATTGATATTTTTGTATTTATTGATGTAGAAATTTGTTATACATATTAAAAATTGATAATACCTAAAATCTAGGTTAAGTAGGAACTACTGTTGCAATATGAAATATTTGTAATTAAACTCTGTTAGCCAATGTAGTATTAATATCTAACGCAATAACGTGTTATTTAAATATTTTAAAAAGGGTCCTGGGAATTTTAAATGCATAAATCTGGAAAATAGTGGCTAGTATAAGTAAATATACTAGCGCACAAAAAAAATTAAACTTGTTTTTATGTAAATAGAATGCCGCTGAGAGCGCCCTCTACAATCCACATAATAAATATTAAGAAATTGTAATTCCTCACACCAAAAAAAATTCCAATCACTAAATTTTATTCAAAAATATTCTAAAAATTACTTAATTAGGAAAATCGAATAAAATAATTTACTTGGAACACCCTGTACCTCGGTTATTATAAACTTTTAATTCAAAAGTTGATAATAACCGCTGTTTGTCCAAATCTCAATATTTGTATCCAAGGAATCTGTAGATTTACTGTATACAATTAATTACTCAACATTTGTTGACGAAAGATATTTTTTTATTACATTTTTGTGTTTTTCCTGTCATTGCTATCCCGCAGCATAGCTCAAAAACTACTTATCGAATTGTCTGGCGGCCTAGTGAAATATTAAAAATATATATTACTAAAAAAATACTTATCCAATTTATTTAAAAATTCGCTTAGAAATCAAGCATTACGTGGGAATTAGCTGGTAAAATTTTGGTACACATCCAAATAGCGACTTATTAAAATATTTAAAAATTCAGCCTGAAAAAAAAAGTACTTCATAAATTGATTTCAAATTTTGCGCAAGAATTAATTGTGGTATAGAGACGAGTTTGCAAATTTTGTTAAGATTTCAAGATGGCAGAATAAAATGGCGGCCAACTAAATTGTTTATAATTTTTAAGAAATTATAAATTTTACAAATCATCCTATTCTAGCGTCCCTAGGCCCCAAAAAATGTGTTTCCTTAATTCCGTTTTTTTGTCTATCGGTCTGTTTGTCCCTCTATTAATTTTGGGCATAGCTAAACTAAAATAATACTTACCTGACTGAATTAAAATTTTTTCTCAAATATTAAGGGTTATATGAAAATGACCTGGTAATATTTTCGTAAAAATCCTATACGACGGAAAAGAATGGTGGCCTAGTGAAATGTTAAAAAACTTATTGCTAAACAACTAGTTAACCAATTTACCTAAAATTTTGCACAAAATTCAAGTGTTACACAGCAATGAACCTCTGACATTTTGGTACGAATCCAACATAGCAAAAAGAAAATGGCGGGCTAATGAATTACTTAAAAAATCATCCTGCAGAACTACTTATTATTTTACTTTCTAGTTTTGTCCAAGCATTAAGTGGGATATAGCCATATTATAATTATTGTTACAGCCAATTTCAATAAATATATTTCGTTTTAATAATTATTATTTCAAAAAAAATTTTAATAAAAATGTTAAATTTTGAAATTTGAAAAGGTGTACTGATTAATTTATACGCAAATATCTTGCAAACAGCCGCTCTGAGCGACATTTACAAAGTATACTTTTTTGCGTAGAAGAAGTGGAAAATACATAATCTTTTACATTTAGGCCAATACACCGTGAGACAAAAAAGTTACGTTATTTTAAAGAGATTTAATGCACCGTAAGTGGCGCCCTCTACAAGCAGCATCAGAAGTAAGCACAAATTTGAATTTCTCGCTTCAAAAAAATCCCCCAATTCCCAATTTCATGCCGTTCAGTCACAACTTTGACACCCTGAATCTTGGGTACTGTCAACTTTTGTACTAAACAAAGTATGGTTAAATCGCAATATTTTTACCCATAGAACCTGCAGTTTAGCTGTGTACAATTAATTATGGGACACCCTGTATAGGCGTTGTATTTTAATTTCAAATCTCATTTAAATTCCCTATCGGATGCTACTGCGCCCCACCAAAAAATATTTTTACGACAAGATACACCCGTTTATCCTCTACGATTGGCCTGAGAACATCTTTTCTCCAGACTTACCGTTACCGACCTAGAGCTCGCTGAAAGTAAAAAAAAACACGAATTCCACAAAAAAATCCAGTCTAGGGTGATTTTTGGAAGCAGCACTGGGACCGGGTGGTATTTTTTTATATGATGAGTGGTCAAGATATTTGACATGCTTACAAATTTTCAGCCGGACCGGCAAATTTTCTGATGTTTAAACCCTTGACACTAGACTAACAGGGTTTTTTTTCGAAATTTTAACTTCTTTTTATCTTTTAGACACCCACCGAGAAACTTCCATGTGGTCCAGACAGCCCTCAACCATGTGAGGAATCTTCTTCACAGCCACCAGTTAGTCCACAACCTTCAGAAGAGCCCATATGCGGTCCAGACAGTGCTCAGCCCTGCGAGGAACCATCCCGTCCTCCACCAGCTTCTTCTGAGCCTACAGAACCTGGAGCGGCTACGATGGCACCACCGTGCGATCCGAGCATTCCAGAGTCTTGTGAATCTCAGAAACCACCGCTAACGAGGGAACCGTTGACTCAGCCACCGCCCACAGAGGAACCTGCGCTACCTAAAGAAAAGAATGGTAATGTTGACTTCGAGAGTAGATTTAAAGAGACTGCGTCCCCACCGGGTTCTGATAAACAGGAACCGTTGACGGAAGCCCCCGCACCACCAGGTTTGTACTGTTAACTAAAAAATTTACATTTAACTACGTCAGTACTAATGCGTATACATTCGAGAGGGCCACTAAGATAAGAAATATTAAGTTATTCTTTACATGAATGAATATTGATAAGCATCCGGTTCACATTATTTTCAAACTGTAATAGAGTTTACCACAGATTACCTACTAGATGCGAATAGTTTCGATATGGCGATCATTTTATATGGTATATTGCAAATATTTATACTTTCGCATTTGATAGGTGTAATCTGTGCAAGCACCTTACTTCAGTAAGAACATGTTTGAAAAATACTGATGCAAAGTACTCCCCGCCATCCAGATATTCTTTAGAGTTGCACCACTATCCTTTGTGACTACTGAGGCTTAACCTAGATGCCCTCCCTTATACTTAAACGGTTCAAAGTTAGTAATGCACGACTTTTAATACACAACGTTACCCACCATCGATTACGTCGACGTTTGTAACTTCCTTCTATTATTTTTCAACATTCTCCTAGTAAGGCGAAACTTAAAAATTTGATACCAGCACTAAGAATTTCATTCACCAGTTATTAAACAATAAATAAAGAATGTATTCAATAGTGCAGGCGTAAATTGCTCTATACTTTCACTATACATCTATCCGGAATAAGTGTAAATTCGCCTTCTAGAATTCATTGAACGTTGTTTACTCTGATTCAGGTGAACGCTAGCTTCTCAACCACACATTAAGGATTTTCGCTCCTCTTGGACCTTTTTGCTATCTTTTTATGTTTTCTACCGTGCATCGGTAGTACTGATTCTCCCCACGACTACGGTTTTTGATATACGCAGGAGATGCATTAGCTGCTTTACTAGACTAGTCAGCCAGCAAGCAACTCTGCTTTAAACCGCCATGCTTATATATGAAATATTGTTTTTGTGAATTCGAGTTTCTTAAAAATATTTTTCTCATGGTAATATGCCCATCAAAATTTGCCGGTTAGGCCCCGTGAGCTTCTAAAATCGGCTCTGCCGCCATCGTGACACCCAGTTAACCGATAATAACTTGTGATAACTGTAATAAGGTTATCACAACAGAATTAAAATATTTAAAAAAACATAGAACCGACTTCAAAAAAAATCGATAAAAAGTAAAAAATAATATTTTATTTATGTCTTAAATATAGATATTTTAAAGCCGACGCCCAAAGCAGCCCCACCCAGTATTTTATATTACATTACATATAAACCAAATATATAGCCTTATATCTTTTAAAACTGATGCCCGAATCACTCGCTCTCAGGACACCTTTGTGAAACTGCGTAAGCGCAAACTGCTATTTCCATCCAATCGCTTAGCCCAAAGTCAAATAGCAATATTGACTTCTTATAGAACCTTTATAAATATCCAAACAGAATAACAAATTCGCCTTTCGAGACATGCGCAGAAATATTTTGGGGAGCTTTCACCTGTTGGCTAGGTTAGTACTTAACAATTTTATTGACGGTTGTGTTATAGAAGATACACCTAGGTAAACCAGTGGCGGCTCGCCTACATTTTTCTATCAATTTACTTAAAAATAAAAATATTTTTAAAATATTAAGAATTTTATAATCTACATTTTATTATAAAAATGTAGTATGTTTTATATAAATTCACATTATTTACTTAATTATACCATTATTTTCTATCAAAACTAGTGCGTTATATACTCAAAAAATAATAATGACATAAAAACGTAGCGCGCTGAACACCTTTTCATAAGAGCGACCCGTTGAGGAATCATAATCAGCAGTGACAAATTCCGCATCAGACTCCTCCCGCACGCCGGCTTTCGCGCTTAGAATTGTTTACGGCAGTTGCTATAGCAACGCAATGGTGAATATCCGTAAGCCAAATAGACATGGGATCGGCAAAAGACTGCTGCTGCAAGGGGCTTGTTCGCTTGTTATAGAATTAATGTAAATTAGTGCGTTCGGATCATCGGAGGCGGAAGCAGTTTGGCACCGATCGAATCGAATCGAAATTAGCTTTAAGATATAGCTCCATAACTGTTTTTAAGATCAAAAAAATATATTTAAAATCTTATAAGTTCATATTATTTCCCTAAATATTAAAAAACGCTCCAAAGCTATGGATAATAAACCTCATAAAAAAATAGTCATTTTGGGCGTGGCATCCCGAAAATTTTTCGCCTACGAACCGCCACTGAGGTAAACTAAATGTAAACTATAAAATAACGCTCACCTTAAGGTTTGAAGTGAGTATAGATAATATGTGTACAGGGTGGTCCATTTAAGATGCTCCTATACTTTATCACAATAAATAAGACACTGAGAAAAAAACGTTAAATACAAAAAGTATTTGACCCTAAGTATATTTTTTATTTATAACATTTTTATGTATACAGGATGTTCTATTGTGCCAGGACAGTAACCAACTTTTTTCTTTTTAATGAAATGGTATGAATATTTTTAGAAATTCTAATTCTACGCTTAATTTTGAGTATTTTTTATCATCACAGCATACGAAATTTTGAATAGTTTTTGAGAAAAATTAACTTTTCTAATTTTTTAAATTAAGTTTTTTTTAGTTACAAAAACATTTTTTTTGATGGTCATTTGTGACCACCCTGTATAATAGATTTTCGCTCTTGATAAGTCAGAGTATTAAATATTAACCACTCCCATGGATCCATAACCAAAATTCACAATTTTAATCTTCAGGTGTGAAAAAATCACATTTTTCCAAAAACCTGTTTTTCCGAAAAAAAATTGGAAAAGTTAATTTTTCTCAAAAACTACTCAAAATTTCGTATGCTATGATGACAAAAAATACTCAAAATCAAGCGTATAATTAGAATTTTTAAAAATATACCATTTCATTAAAAAGAAAAAAGTTGGATACTGTCCTGGCACAATGGAACACCCTGTATACATAAAAATATTATAAATAAAAAATATACTTAGGGTCAAATACTTTTTGTATTTAACTTTCTTTTCTCAGTGTTTTATTTATTGAGATGAAGTATAGGAGCACCTTAAGTGGAACACCCTGTACGTATATTTTTTTGATATCTATATATATATATATATATATATATATATATATATATATATATATATATATATATATATTAGATTAGTCTGTATTTGGGTGCCGTCTTCAAAATGCCTATATTTAAGGAATAAATAAAATATTATTTTTTACTTTTTAGTGATTTTTTACAAGTTACATTTTTAAGAATATTATAATTTGTAGTATATGTATATCCAATTGTATTTAACATAATACAAAAAATGACGAATAAAGAAGTAAACGACACTATTAAAATTAGATTTTATAATAAATACTTAAGAAAATTAAGTCAAGGTAAATTATTTTTGACAGCTACGTTTTTTAAGTTAAACGTAATTAATACTTTCAGGGATATTTTAGTTTTCATTAACTTTTATGATGATGATAATAATATATATGTACCTAAATTTAATTTTAAAAATCGCTGCCTTTATCGCCCCTATACCTGTGTTTTTTTGAATATTATTATTACAAAAAAAACGGATTTCAATCGTATCAAAATATATGGGACCATCAGAGAAACGTCCTCTACAATTTGGCGTTTGACTCATTAAAATTGGCCAAGCCTTTTAGACAATATGCTCGAACAAACATAAAAAAATACGAATTGAGAACCTCTTAGGATTTTCGTTCAAACACATCCACTGAAGCCAAGCATTTCATAAACTGTTTTGAAAATATGTTAAAATCAATAAATGATTTTGATTATGTTAAACTTACCGGATAATATATTAATTATATTTTTATATCTTATGGGTAATATATGTTATTTTTACTCAGAAATTTATTTGAAATAGCAGGAAGAGAAGTGTCTCGGAGAGATTCGATAGATTTTTTTTATTGCTTTGTCCGTTGATTTCTTTATTTATAATCTGAATTTAGTATATTTCAACATTAAAAACTAACGGAACTTTTTATACAAAATTAAAAAATATATTGATGACAGTCTCACGTCCCATTTTAGGTAGCCTTAGTCTCAAAGAATGTCTAACGAAATACAAATTTGGAATATTTGCTCATTCTTCTGATCCTACTAAATTCTACATGTGCACGAAGATTAAGCCTCTGTTGATGACCTGCCCCCAGGGTCTTGAATTCGACCCAACTTCGTATGGATGTAACAGGCCAAAGCCAACACTCCCACCGCCTCCACCAGGTATATATTTTTATTTCTTTATTTATACTCATACATAATACAGTACGTCCATATGCCGGGTGAGTCAACGATTGGAAAAAGTAAATTTACAATTTGGAAACAAACTGTTTGTGCTAGGGGATACATATGTAAATCGCGCTCATTATAAAAATATTTTGAATTATACGGGGGCTACTAAAAGTTGTATTTTTTTTAATGGGACACCCTATATTTGACTTGATTTTTAAATACTACATGAAATTCTAACAATTTTTTGTGTAACATATTATATGGCTAAAACTGACACTTTCTTAAATATTTGGCTTTAAACGAAAAAATATATAAATTTGATGCTTATCTATGATTAGCAATATAACGCCTAGTTGTGCCACTAAAAATAAAATATTATGCTTCTGCCCAAAATAGGCACGGAATAAAGGACTGCTTTCGTAATATTGAAGATATTACATACAGGGTGTCCAAATTTAAAAGCCCAACTTTAACATATTTAAACCAATTTATTTCAGTTTTTTTAAATGGAACCCCCTGTATATTTTTATTTATTCTTTTTAGGCATAAAAAATCTACAACTTTTATTACATATATTATATATCTATCTTCAATAGTTTTCGAAATATTTTAAAATTCCCTTTTTTTGCGTAATTTAGAAAATTACCAACTCGATAGTAGCTGTCAGTAAAACAAAAGTATTGAATATGAATACAATAGTTTATTATTTAAAATTAATCCAATGAAAATTTAGATAATATAATAATTTGTTAATAAAATTGCTACAAAAAAAAGATGTAATAACCTTAAAATTTTAACATCAGAATCTACAGTAAGCAAGACTACAAGAAAATATAAATATCATCCATTTCATATTACATTAAACCAAGAGTTACACGCTGAAGATTTTAAAATCCGTGTTAAGTTTTGTAACCCAATGATAACGCGAGTATGGCCATTTCCGAACTTTTTAGACAATATTATGTTTTTGGAATGAATTTTACATTTTAAAGCAAAGGATCCGTGAACTGGCATAATATTCTAAATATTTAAAAATTGTGTTGAAAAGGGGGTCTACTCGTCTAGTTTGCAAATAAGTAAATACACTTCAATGAAGGAATACATTTCAATTAAGATAGTCGAAAACTTATATTAATAGGTACTAATTTTTAAAGTTATACAGAAAAAAACACTTATCAGACTAAAAAAAATCGCTTTTAAAGTTAATCAAATGTTTTCATAGTTATATTTTAAAAGATGCTCAAATAAGCGTCCGCCTTCACGAATACACATGTTGAACGTTTTAATAATATTTTGACTAGTTTTAACTCGCATGTCTGGTGATATAGTGGCGCATACATCCCTGATTCGTTCCTGCATGTTCTCCCTTGCTGGAGGTGGTTGAGTGTAAACACGATCTTTAATATAACCCCACAAAAAAAAATCCAATGGAGTTATATCGCAAGATCTGGGTGGCCATTCGATAGAACCGCTACGACCAATCCATTTTTGATTAAAATTAACGTCCAAATATTCACGAACGTCTCGATGGTAATGAGCAGATGCACCGTCTTGCTGCAGCCACATGTCTCTTCTTTCTTCTATGCTGAGTGGTCTGAGAAGAATAGGCAGCTCAACGTTTAAAAAATCGAAATATCTTTGTCCGTTAAGTGATTCATTAAAAAAATAGGGACCTATAATATGGTTTCCAATGATTCCTCACCAAACATTTAATGACCAGTGATTTTGATGTTGTACCTCTTGTACCCAGTGGGGATTTGTTATTGCATAATAATGCATATTATGCCTGTTTATAGCTCCATTGCTTCTAAATGTAGCTTCATCGGGAAACATGATATTCGCTAAAAAGTCCTGATATGCTTCTATTTGCCTTATCATTAAGTTGCAAAAGTTAACACGCCTTTCAAAATCTTCATCGTGCAACTCTTGGTGTAATTCCATATGATATGAATGATATTTATATCTTCTTGTGGGCCTGCTAACTGATGTCTCAGTTAAACTAGCAAGTTGTCGACTACTTAAACTGGAATTTTCTTCTATATGAAGTAGGGTTTCCAACTCTTTATCTTGATTTGTAGCAATTTTATTGACAACTGTTCTCTTCGAATATGCTACATTGCCACTAACATCAAATCTCTCCATGACATTTTGAAAGGCCACTTTAGAAGGCGCTCGTCGATCCAGATATTTTGCTTCATATAGCCTTTTGGCCAGAACGCAATTTTTTTGAGCTTCACCTAATTTAGACGAGAATACGAAAGACGAAATACAATGCACTAACAACAACACGTTTTTGACAATTCATACATTTAGTCGCCAGTTGCTATAGACTGTTTTTTCCATGGCTACTTTGATTGATCGAGTTGTTGATTTTCTAAATTACGCAAAAAAAGGAAATTTGAAAATATTTCGAAAAGTATTAAAGATAAGTATATAATACGTTTAATAAAAGTTGTAGATGTTTTTATTTTTAACAAGACTAAATAAAAATATACAGGAGGTTCCATTTAAAAATACTGAAATAAATTGGTTTGAAAATGTTAAAGTTGGGCATTTAAATTTGGACACCCTCTATATGATATCTTGAATATTACGAAAGCAGTCCTTTATTCCATGCTTATTTTGTGCAAAAGCAAAATATTTTACTTTTAGTGGCACAACTAGGCGTTATATTGCTAATCATAGATGTGCATCAAATTTAATTTTTTTTTGTTTAAAGCTAAATATTTAAGAAAGTATCAATTTTATCCATATAATATGTTATACAAAAAAATGTTAGAATTTTATGTAGAATTCAAAAATCAAGTCAAATATAGGGTATTCCTTTAAAAAAAATACAACTTTTAGTTGCCCTACTTTTGCACCACGTATAATTTAAAATATTTTTAAAATGAGCACGACTTACATATATATCCCACAGCATAAATAGTTTGTTTCCAGATTTTACCTGTTCGACGTAAATTTACTTTTTCCAATCGTTGACTCACCCTGTACATATGCTATCAAAACTACTGTTTACATTGAAACAATCTATCCTGTGAGTTAAGTTTTATTAGTAATATTATAAGTATAGTTTTCTTTTATATTGACAACTGAGTTCTGTAAAATTATATTTAATATCTTTTCAGCGCTTAATCTTCGAGAATGCTTAACGCAATATAAAAAAGGCCTATTTGTCCATCCTACTGACTGCACCAGATTCTATGCTTGCACGAAACGTGGACCAATCGAAATGCAATGTCCCGGTGGTCTACATTTTAATCCTCTTAAACTGGTATGCGATTGGCCTTCGCGATATTGTGTCAGTCCTGGCGCAAAAACCAGAGATAAAAGTAAGTATGCAAAGAACTCAATTTCTCAACAATAACATTCATTTAGTTATCATATTAAATGAAGTTAATTAATGATCTGTTATTATTTATTTCCAGTTTTTAAAACTATGAAAGCGGACAAGATAGTCCCAGACGTAGTTGATCGATGTCCAGAGAAACTAGCCGAAGTAGCATTCCCAAGCGGTGGCCAAGTGGATTTAGGAAAAGAACTAACACCCACGCAGGCTTTGCAACCACCTACCATTTACTGGGAAGCAGACAAAAAATCATTCTATACCCTTTGTATGGTGGATCCGGATGCCCCTAAAGCCAAGGAATCTAAATTTAACGAATGGAATCATTGGATGGTTGGGAATATTCCCGGAAATCAAATAAGACAGGGGCAACCTTTGGTAGAGTATCTACCGCCTTGTCCACAAAGAAATTCTCCTCCTCATAGATACACTTATATGGTGTACAAGCAACCCAGCAGAATTACTTTTAGAGAGCCTTTAATTCCAGCGAATTCCTTCCAGAACAGAGACGGCTTTTCTATCAGAAACTTCGCCCAAAGATATAATTTAGGACAACCGATAGCCGGAAACTATTTCAAATGCAGATGGGACAGATCGGTGCAAGATATTTTTCAAAAAATCCGGTATCAACCGCCTCGGTTTTCCATGAGTTTTAGTCCTGGACGGCTAGGAGGGAATTCATTTAATTCGTATTCTTATTCTTATAGTTTCAAAATTTAGGCGTGACAATTCGGATTTGTAAGCACACTATTTTAAATAAAAATTATTTTATCGATTTGATAAAACTTATTGGTTTATCCTTCCGATTTCGCCAAGTTATTGTCATTTACCTATTTAATTGCGATTTAAGTAATAATATTCTGTGAGTTTGCTTTATAATAAGGAAGTGAGATTCAAGTAAGTGTAAATAGACCAACAAATAAACGCGAAAGAATGCTAAGTCACATTGCCACACAATCCAATTTTGGGATAAACCCAAAAACTCTGCAGCAATAAGATAAATATTACATGTTAAGAGTAGTGGTGAACAAAATTCCCACTTGCTGAAAATTTCTGGAACCTTTCCAAACAACAACGCTTAGAACAGTTTCTTTTAAAATATTGAGGAAAATTCCTTGAAAAATTAAAAGTTTTCGAAACTTTCCCCTTTTTAAATTCAAGAAGTGTAATAAAAATAAATAGATGCAGTCAGAAAATAATGTAGCAAAATAAAATTAACTACAAAAGCAGTTTTTATCCCAAACTTAACTTTAAAAATTAAAACGGTATAAAATAAATGTAATTTATTTGCTTATTTGTTACTTTCGAATCGATTCTCAGGATTAGGAAAACTAAAAAATATTGTGATGTGACTAAACCAGCGCCAGATTTAAATAAATTCGAACGTCTGCGTCTGTGGAAATTTTGGAGAAATATTTTCGGAAAATTTCATTTGGAGCAGGAACATTCGAAATAAATGTTTGCCTAAACGGATTTATTTTTTCTCGGAAAATTTCTGAATTTGTAAAGTTTCCTCTGCCTATCACTAGTTTAGAATTATCATTTTGCGGTCTATAAATTTATGAAACATACATGGATTGTATTACTTAGATACATGAAAATAAAGTTTTTTAAAAATGCATTGTTTTTTTTGGAGAATGTGATTTAAAACTAACAAAATGGAATATATCAGTTTTTAAACTGAATGTGATATAAATTATTTATTTCATATGTGCGAACGAGTGCATGTAGAAATATTATAACACGTTGACCACTTATGTCTATAATATGTTGAAAATGAGTGAATATGATAAAAAGGGTACTTGTATATTTGTAGGAGAATAGGAAATAGGAGAGTTCTAATGCATTCACCATATTTACAACATTTATATTGGAGAACGTGAGTTTTGTCACGACGTCTTCACCACTAGATATGGATAGGTGGCTAATGTGCTTTATTTGGAAAAATCCTGATAAAGAAATCCCTGATCCTACACTATGGGCATGGAGACTTTCAGCGCCAAACTCTTAAATATGATTCACTTACACTATGTCGGTCAAACTATAGTTCATGTCCCATGTAACAGTATAAAATGCAGGGACATCCCAAGACCCTTGTTATAAGGGGGGAGGGGGGCACGCAAGGAAAGGCCAAATGAAAAAAAGATTGGTAACAACACCAACGACCAAAAAAAAGTCATGCCTTTTCTATTACATTCATTTCGGTATAGATGCCGGTTTTGGTTAGTGGTAAATGTGTCTCGTAATTGTGAACTTGCCAACTAATAGCCAGCTCAACCACAAATTAGCCAATTGCTCAAGATATTGGGGGGGGGGGGCAGAACCCGTGGCGGCTCGGGGATAGAAAAATAGGGGAAGTGTTATTTAGAGAAAAGTAGAACAGGCAAGGTCTAAAATGGGCACTGCATGCAAAAGACTTAAATTCAGAAAACCAAGAATTTTTTAAATGAATATTGTAGAATTTACCAACATTCTTAATGTCTTTTTTAGCACTTATTGTTAGCACACTTGTTTGGCGACCCATATTTAAAAGGTCCTTTTTGTCATCTTTTTTTTAACGGGAAAATAGAGTCTCTAACAAACAATATCTATATACTAACGGGCCCAAACGAATTCATTTTCAACCACACACAGGCGCCACTCCTCCGTAGAATAAAATAAAAGACCGCCGATAAAATACCGAATAAAGCTCGATCGCCTCGATCTACTTTACGTACAATACAAACGGAAGCGTTAAACTGCGGCTCTTCCCTAGAGGCACGGTGTTCCACATGCGATGCTCTTGTTGCCCTAGCAACGCATTATTTTCAGGCATTGTTTTCGTATCTCCTTGGAAGATTTTTACCGACCTCGCACGTGGCTCTTCCGTTGGCGGATCGACACAAACGAGTTTGCTTAATACGCGCAAGTATATCATTTCGTTTTGTGTTTGCCACTAGGTTTCTGACGAGCGGCCAGAGGCAATACTACAGATGCATTAAATTTAACATTGCAGTTATTGATAATTTTTAATGAAATAAAAAGGATTTAATATTTAAAAGATTTAATACTAAAAAGATTTAATATTGAAAAGATTTAAGATTGAAAAGATTTAATATTGAAAATTAGTATATTGTACTGATTTTTAAAGTGTATTAGAAAATAATTTGCCAGGTTTTTTTTTGGGGAAGAGGCAGTGGCGGCTCGCGGTCAACCTGAAAAGTTGACCACGAGCCGCCACTGATAAGAACTCAACCTGTTATTGGTTGTTTTTAGTCATGTGACTTGAATTAACCAATCGAAATGTTTATTCTTAATTATTATTTTTATTATAATTACGTTCATTTGGTAAACAAAATTCGGAATGAAATATATGTTGGAACTTACAAAATTTGGGTACTGTTCATTTTATTTATTCCCCTTTTCAATCTTCAACCTTTTTTACCACCCCTGAAAACATTTGAGAAGATATTTGCAAATTTCTGCATATATGTTGGATTAAAAACTCCGTCTTGTCAATATTTCTATTTAGACGGCGCGTCTGTAAGACACATCTTAAAAGAGTTTTTTTTTTAAATTAAAAAGTCTGCCTTTTTTTTTTCAAACTCGATTTAACCCAATTTTTTGTCTAAGGACAAAAAAATATGAAACTATGTTTTGTAGCAAAAACATAGAACTTTGGACCTGCTCAATCGTTTTTATGCTATCCTATCCGGTACGCAGGCTCAAAACCAAGGTCTGAACGTGATATAATTACTTACATTTTGGACACCCTGTATACTCTATTAGCATATGTATATATACATAATTACAATCGTGTCAGTACTCTCTTCAATTTGTTGCCTATAACAATGATTTATAATAGTATATTAAAACCCTAGTTTCATAAAACATGATTTTACAGCACGAGCCCTAGGTTAGAAAACGATCCGCAAAGGGCGAGTGAGATTAAATGTCTTAGGAAACGAGTATGTTATCCTGTTTTTTCTGTTTTGTGTACTATATTTAAAAAAAGCATTATATTTAAAAAAAATATTTATCGTTGAACATTTAAAATCCAGGTGACTACGACTCAACATTGCTTTGTATAGAGAAAAAAGGAGGTACTCTTGAAAAGAGGCCCACTACGACACTACTTCGTGTATCAAAAAGACGTCTTTATGATTCCAAAACAGATTTTTTTTGACAAAATGGCGCCATTTTGTTTTTTTTATAGACAAACCTAGCTAAGAACACTCGCAGGATACAGACGAAGCTTTTGATGGGCCACTCATGAAAATTGGTCCACACGTTTAATCTGCAGGTGGTAACAAACAACAGATACATACAGGGTGGGTCTACAAAAACTTTACACCCCGATTTTTCGGCTTTAAAATAATAATATGGAAAAACGCTCGAACCCGTCGATTTTTGATTTGAGAGGAACTAGTAACCGTAGCTTTAACCCCTAGTTGGGGGGCGAACAACCCCCGAAATTTGAATAGGGAGAGGGGTCGTGCTAAACCTCTTTTTAAAGATATCATCGACTTCTTTATGATTCTATAATTTGGCTTTATTATTTTCAACCACAACGAAATGACAGCTAATTGGAAGGTCTGGATACAAATTAGACCTCGAACAACTTATCTGATTTTTTTATTCCCGTAACTTCAAGTTCCTAATGGGGGGAAGCACAACCCCATGATTTTGAATAGGGGAGAGGGGTGTTGCGATACCTCTTTTTGAAGATCTGATCGAATACTACCTGACCCTAAAATTTCGCGTCAAAATTTTCATCGATAACGACGATAACGAAATGACAGTTAAAATACTGAAAAAGACAATGTTCAGAAAATGTCTACTTAATAACCAACAAAAAGACTACTTAGTTTTGTGATCAGTTTATTAAATGCTGGAAATGACCACCATTCACTTCCATGTAGTAAAAAAAGTTATGTTCAAAACTTTCCCGTACATTAAGCAAAATTTCGAGTGCAGGGGCGTGCAGTCCATGGAAGCAAGGGAAGCTGTGCTTCCCCAAAAAAAAATTAAAAAACATCTTCTAAAACGTAATTTTTGAAATACGAAACCATTAATTTAGTTTATATTAAAAATGCTAAAATATTATCTTAATTATCAAGCCCATAATAAATGCGGCCTTGACTCCGACCCAGCCACAATAGAATATGGAATGGAACCTATGCGGGCCGCTAGCTTCTCTGTAGCCAAGTCCTGTATGCTTGATTTCCTGTGAATCGAGCCAGAGGTTATTGAACTTTCCACCGGCTGTTTGCAATTTTTGCATTTCAGGCGCGTGCTTTAAGTGGTGGAGGAAGCTATCGTTGGAGTAGGTTCGTTGTTTGAACGGCTATCCATGTGTTGTGTGATACGTACGTCGCGTGGTGCATGGTGCGATATGGAAGACAATAATACGGACGTGGATATGCAAATACCGTTAACTTCGGCTGTCGGTAATAACGTTGAAAATGTTGGAGAATTTAGTAAGAAGAGTGTGTGTGAATGTGTGGTGTGTGTCTTAATAATAAAGGGATTTTCAACATTAAACTTCGCTGATAATCTTCAAATAATTTCCAAAGGAAGAGCAAAACCGCCTATGAAAAATTTAACCACAAAAATGAAAAACTGTATTAGACATTTTTATCCGGAAAAACAATATGAACAATTTAAATTGCTAACAGGGTGTGAAAATATAAGTAAATTATTTTGTTGGTCATGTTTACTTTTTGAAAATGAAAAATGTCTCTGGAATAAAACTGGTTTTTCCGATTTAAATAATTTCCATAAAGCTGTAAAAAGACACATTATGTCCAAAGCGCATTTACAGGCCATCATAAAAGAAAAAGTCTTCGGCAAAACCAGAATTGAAAACGCCCTTAATAAACAGTTGGAAATTAGTCACCGCCAACACAGTGAACTAGTCGATAAAAATACGCAAATATTAAGAAGACTTATCGATGTGGTTTGTTTTCTCGGACAGCACGAATTGGGATTTAAAGATCATGACGAAACAAGGGTTTCTTCAAATAGAAGAAATTTTCAAGATTTGCTTAGTTTAATGGCTAAATATGATGATTGCTTAAAAAATCATTTAGAGCAGTCTAGCGTTTTTCGCGGAACGTCGAATCGAATCCAGAATGATTTAATTTCCGCTGTTGCAATATATAGTAATATATTGCAACAATATAATAGAAAAAATGAAACGTAGGACTCAGAAGCAATAATAAAACGAGATTTTAATTATTTGTTGAACATATTTTCAGAAATATTTCCATTCTCGGACAATGTTTTTAATATATTACAAACTAAAACAGATGATATTGCTTTTTGCCTAAAAAAGTGGATGATTTTAAGTCCATGTTAAGCCAAAAAAGAGATGACTTTGACCTATTTTGGGAGAAAACGATGACGTTAAATGTAGAGCCACAAGCCAAGCGTCTTCGAATAGACAAGGTGGGAGATGTTCAAACATCATACAGACGCCTCTTTTATGAAATAATCGATCAAATTCAGCAACAAATAGACTATAGATTTAACGCTTTAAATGATTTTAAATTCCTCGAGCTCTGCAATTTTGATGCATTTAAAGGAAAAACTTTTCCAGAAGATGCATTTAAATCTCTTCTACTTCATTATGGCCAGTTCTTCGACCGAGTGTTACTGCGATCTGAACTAAAAGTGAGATACGAAACTGATGACAGCGCAAAAAATAACGCTAAGGAACTAATGCAATTTTTAAAAGACAAGGAGCTGAAAGATGCCTGCACCGAAGTGTCGAAATTGTGTGAATTAGTATTGACAATACCTGCCACAAGTTCATCAGTAGAACGCAATTATTCAACACTTACACGTATAAAAAATTTCGTGAGAAATTCAACGGGGCAGGAGAGACTTTCGCATACATCGCTGTTGTCCATTGAAAATAAACTTCTCCAAAATATGTCGGAGCATCAACGTTTTCATGATGACGTAATTGTCGAATTTGTAAAAAATGATCGAAGAATCGAATTACATTACTAATAGGTAAGTTTCTAAAAATTGCTTCCCTTTCTTAAAATTTCACCGCACGCCTCTGTATCGAGTGTAATTTGACGGCATTCATTAATTATAGGGTTTTGCAAATCATCCAGTGATTCGGCTTTGGCAGGATAAATATTAGATTTCAGATGACCCGATAGAAAAAAGTCCTCTGGATTGAGATCAGTGACCTAGGTAGCCACTCAATATGTCCTCTTCTTCCAATCCAGTTTGAGGAAATTTTTCATCTAAAGATTGCCGCACGCAGGTTATACGAAATGAGATGCCCATCTTATTGAAAAAAATATATCGTATCGATCTTCTTCATTCTTCAATACTTGCACGAAGATTGGACAAATAGCATTCTCTAATAATTCCAGATAAATTTCGCCATTGAGATTACCGGTTATTCAATTTTTGGGGATGCTGAGTATAACCTTGGATTTTCATCAGACCAATACCGACAGTTATGTCTTCGCAGGGGCGTAGCATGCATGGATGCGGGTGATGCGCCGCATTCAAAATCAGGGGGTTACGTTTCCCCCCGTTAGGAGGTTCAAGTTACGGGGATGAAAAAAGCAGATAAGTTGTTCCCGCTCTAATCAGAAATCTTTTTTTCACAAAAACGTAAAAAACGAAGTCTATTTTGTATCCAGACCTTCATCTCGTTGTAGTTGAAAATATTAAGGCAAAATTATGGGTCATAAAGACCTCGATGAGACCTTTAAAAAGAATTATGACACGACCCCTCTCCCCTATTCAAATTTCGGGGGTTGTTCTCCCCCCAGCTACGGGGATGAAAAATTCTAAAAAAATCGAAGGGTCCGAGCACTTTTCCAGATTTTCATTTTAAAGTCGGAAAACCTGGGTATAAAGTTTTCGTTGGAGCACCCTGTATATATTTACATGTTAAACACATTTACTCTCCTTTACATTAGAAGTCGGGTAAAAAGAGGATATCCTAAGTCCGCGTTTTTCCAGGACGGCGACCGAGAAAACGTATTACGTAAAACTGAAAAATTCTTAGAGGGTAATTTTACTCTTTACCATATTTCAGCGGCGCTAAAATCATCACAGATTCAACTAAGGAAGGTAAAGAATTTCAGCAACAAAACAAGCCCCTCGCTTTCTGTCTTATACGTAATTAGACGTCATTTTAGTTTAAGTAATAATAATAATAATTTATAATCCTGATTAACAGTATTACTTATGTGAGACCCAAGTCATTTTGTGATCGTAACTCCCAAGTATCTCACGTCACTACACGATGGTAATTCTACATCATGCAGAACATATTGATAATTTACAGGATTAGATGAACAGGTGAAGTTAATTTTAAAACACGACATTTAAACTTGTATGATTAATTTCACACCAGTGAACAATACTGTCAAGGACTCACTGAAGAGCCACGGTATCAAACATGATATTTATGGCTTTGAAAATTTTTAAATTGTCAGGAATATATAAGAATTTACTGTGCTGAAAGAGGGGAATCGAATCCAAAAAAAAAAGACTGAAAAGATGGGGCCATAATGAGAGCGAGCCTTGTGGTACTCCCGCAGGACAAACTTCCATTACACTAGACCAATTGTGTCCTACCAATCAAGAAACTTTCAATCCAGCTTAACAAACTGCCACTTACATCCAATGACCCCAGCTTAGATATTAACAAGGTATGGTTGACCCTTCAAAGGCTTTCGAAAAGTCTAAATTGGCAGGGTTAACCTGCTCCCCACCCTCCATATTATTAGATTTAAAGTTATATATAATAAGGTTTGTGGTGGTTGATTTTCCATACATGAATCCATGCTGTTCGCTGTTTATAACGTTTCTAAAATCCCAAGATAATTTTTTATTAACTAAAGAGTCAAGTAACTGGTATATCTGATTGGGTAGAGACTGTTCTGTCACCTGACTTAAATATAGGTTTTAAGTAGCATGTGTATATTAAAAAAATGATAGATTGCTGGTCACAAAGTATATTGACAATTTTCTAAGAAATATGCCGGAAGCCCTTTGCGATCTGCTGATAGCTTCAAAAAGCAATTTACTAATTTCATATTGAATATCTCCGACATCTTAAAATTATTGCTATTAATGAAAAGCGAGTTGTCAAAATTGAAGCTGGATGTTTCGGCCATATCATTTGTTGAATATACTTTAGAAAAAAATGTAATAATAGCATTGAATAATTTTACAATCCTATTATTACATTTTTAAATTATACTCACCAAATGATATGGTCAAAACATCCAGCTTCAATTTTGACAACTTGCTTTCCATCAATAGCTATAATTTTAATAATAATGATAATAGTAATTGATTTGATGAAAAAGTAATAAGGTAACAGTGGCGGCTATTCAGGTGATGTAGGTGAAGTGCTACTTCACCAGGAAAAATAAGCAAGCAAACATCTAACTATATTTATTATATATCTCTTAAAATTTAAGTTTTTACATTCATTTATTCACCTAATTGGCAAAAAATAAATTGTACATCTCGAATAAATATTTTACTTCACCATTGGCGGCATGTCTTAAAACTTTCAATAGAACTTTATTATAACAACTATAACAGCGGCGCAAACCGCTTCGACTTTGCTGGAGGTGCTATGTTTACTTTACGAATTTCCTACTACGTTGCGTTCGCGATGACGTTGACCTCATGGAAGATTAATGTTAACCAGCGCCATACAACGCTCTCGGTGAATTGCTAACGCAGTACACTACACCCACGTGTCGTTCAGTTTGGGGTGGTTGTTTACTTTTATTTTCGCGGATTTCGCTGCAACCGGTTAGTTCCTTTGCAGTTTACTTGACTGTCTTGTTATATTTATTTATGGTATTGTTACAACTTTATTTGGTGTCGGGTTTATTAATTTACATTATTGATGAATCCGATAACGGATGTGGTTTGCATTTTGTAGGAAACTCCATTTAATCGATGGGAGGAACAAGATCAGAGTTTTAATCGTCATCCTGGTTTTCGGCGTACAAATGGTTATGTAGTAGCCAAATATTACAAAAATTGTTTTGCTGGCCTTGTTTACTAGTTTCCAATAATATTCAGTGTCGAATAAGGAAGGATTTTCAGGTATGTTAAATATTTGAAGGTCTTGACATAAACATGAAGACTCGGCGGAGCATTTAAAATGCGAATTAATGCTAAAAACATTTGTAAAAAATCAAAGCACTATAGCTCACACTTTAAAAGAAAATGTTTAACTATATAAAATACATTTTAACGAAAACGTCCGATTAAATAGACTATTTATGTCCTTGGTAATTGACGCAGCTTTGTACCTTGCAAAACAAGAGTTAGTCTTTCGCGGCCATAATGAGAGCAGCGAGTAATAAATACAAAGAATTTTAAAAAGCTTTTAGGTTTATTAATATCGAGAAGTTCCCAAGAACTAAAAGATCATCACAAAAAAATTAAAAGTGTTTTTACTGGTGACTCGAAAACTATTCAAAACGAAATAATTAATTTATTAATTGAAATTAATTGAATGCATTATTTAAATGATCATGTAAAAAATGAAATAATGAACACACAGTTTTTTTCTGTGCAAGTGGATGACACAACTGATATTACGCAAACCTCCCAGTGCTCAATAATTTTAAGATACTTTAATTCAGAAGGCTCAGTAGTCAAGAGATTCTTAGGATTTAATAATTTCAGCTCCGATAGAACGTCGGAGAATTTATATTCTCTATTGGATCAAATTTTGGACCAATTTGACTATAAACCTAAATTAATAGGGCAATGTTATGATGGCGCAAGTGTGATGTCTGGCCATCTAAATGGCCTTCAAAAAAAAAAGAAAAAGCGCCGCAGGCTGTATTTGTCTTGATGCAGCAAAGTTTAAAAATATTTCTAAATGTCGAATTTGTTTGCAAGCCTTACTGGTATTCCCTCATTTTTTCATCACTCAGCCAAACGAACGTATGCTCTTACATCTGCATCTATGAGGCGTATACCAACAATTACAGAAACTCGTTGGTCTTCCAATTCGAAGTTAGTAAATGTGATTGTTCAAGTTGCGTTCTTCAAAAAAAATCGTTTGACATTCATTTTTGCATATCCAATATAAAACGCTGTCGTGAGGCGCTCTGTAAAAAAAGAAGTGAACATTTTTTTAATACCATGTTTGATAAAGCAAATTCTATTACAGAAATAAATCATTACAAACGTGAGCTTGCTAAGCTTTCACCTGAAGAAATTAGGGCTAAATATAGAACCCTTTTTTATGAAATATTGGACCATATTTTAATGGAAATGACACTAAGCTTTAAAGACTCTGAAAAACTTACATTTTTATGCTTGGCAGATTCTGCTAAATTTTCCGAATATAGTTTAAATTTTCCAACTGGCCCGTTTGAAATTTTGTTACAGATATATGGGGAATTATTTTCAAAAAGTCAACGACTTAAAAAGGAGCTTTGTCTTATTTTTGCCAATGCAGTAATTTGAATAAATCACTGCAAGAACAAGTGATAAAAAATTAATGAAAATAAAGATATTTTAACCAAAGCATATAAAGTGTTTTTCCTTATTTTGAGAATACCGTCGACAAGTGCTTCAGTGGAAAGAAGTTTTTCTTGCCTCAAACGTGTAAAAACTTATTTAAGAAATACAATATCTCAAAAAAGACTTACTTCTTTAGGCAATATTTCAATTCAAAAAGAATGTCTGGAGGAGATTAGGGCAACTCATCAATTTTATGAGGATGTTATAAATAAATTTGCTGCTACGAAGGATAGAATTGATTTAGTATACAAAATGTAGGTAAGTCGTAAAAAAATATTCTACCCCTTCCACATATAAAAAAAATTCTGGAAAAAAAATTATTGCGATATTTTCTTGCTTCATTTGCACTTCACTTACTTTTTCACCCGCGAGCCCCACTGTAATGTAATAGATCTATTACATTTATTGTATAGTACTGGCAAATCTGTTAAAAAATGACAGTTCATCATGAATTTTAACAAGCTTTTGCTTTTTAGACCCGGTTATTTTGCGTTAACTCAGGTTTTTTTACTTCCCCCGTGAGAGGGAAGTAATTATTGTAATCGAAAAAAAATCACCATCCCAAATTTTTGCGTTTTAGAGTTCTGGACTCCAAAAAACATTCTCCCCAAAATCATTACGAAATCAGCTAAACACCTGTAATTTCTATCTATGTAATAACACTCAAATTATCTCCATCAAAAAAATCTTCTTTATTTATAAAAATTCATAAGGTGTATATGAACATCCAGACAATAATCTTACACCTACTGACTTAAAAATCCAAACAATACTAAAAAAAAGTTTGTACCGCTAACAATATTTTTTAAGGTGCTCTTCAATTGGTCATAATAATTCACAGAATATGCTTCAAAAATACTAAATACGCGTGATACAAGATACAGTACAGAAAGTATGTTTTAAATAAATACAGTAGTAGGTATCTATACTAAAAAAAAAACTCAGTCAATTTTTTTATCCTCAGATCAGAATTTTTTTGATTATAAAAATCGTAATTTCGATAAATTTCCTATTAGTGTAATCAGATGCATAATTTTTAATATTATCCTTTAATAAATTGATTAGTCATATTATCGCTATCACTTTTATTAAGAAAAATAAAGGTTTGTTTAGTGTGTGCAGTAACAAAGCATTTAGTTGTTATAGTTTTTATATTGTAGCAAAAATTTGATGTTGCTAATTAACTCTCCAATATGTTTTCTCTATATAACTAAATTAAATGTTTATACAGGTTATTTTCTTTATATTCTATTGTTTAATATTATCAATTGTTACTTCAACTAATTATTTCTATGTTGTTTTATTTACTTAATGTCCTACTAGTTCATTATCGACAAATAATGACATTATATCAAAGAAACTGCCTTTGACATATTAAGAAATAATGCCTTAGGCCATTATTATAGCAAAATAAAGCTCTAGGAGATTCAAAATAATAGCTTGGTTTATTATTGGTAAAACTAGATATATCTTAAAACAAAATTTACTTAGTCAGACATTAAAGTTTGAAGGCACTACGGGTATTATAAGCGATAATGGTTTCGGTCGACATATATACAATACTGTGTCGACCTCAAGCATTATTAGTCCTATAATAGCCTTCATATGTTAATAATAAAGTTATAATGTCCCATATTGCTAATTGGGTCCATATTTTAAAGTAAAAAAAAAAAGTTAAAATTGATTTCTTCAACTCCAGATCTCTGGTAATACCTATTTGTGTATTAAATTAAATTCGACTTAACAGAAAAACAAAACCACTATCTTAATTTTTTAAAGACTATTAGATGACATTAAAATTCAAAATTCGACACTGGTGTCAACTTCCCGTCTAATCAGAAGTGTTGAATTTTGCCATTGAATTAAAGTCATCTAATAAATTTTAAAAAAAGTAAGATAGGAAATCGAAAGTCATTTCATTCTAAATTTAACCCTTTAAAAGATAGGGAGCTCTACATTACCCATAATGACATTTTTAATAAATGTATGGCGTCATAATTCTTACTATGAATACAAGATATGCTAGATAGCCTTTCCAATTTCGTCCAGGCCGCGTAAGACGTCATGCGGTTAGTAGATATCATCCAATAGATTTTAAAAAGGCAAGATAGAAAAGTGCAAGTCATTTCGTTTTAAGTTTAACCATTTGAACGACAGAGGGTATAAATCGTCGATAATAACATTTTAATAAATGATTGTGTGGCGTCATAATTCTTAGATTATGATACAACAAATACACGATATGCTAGATAGTTGTTCCAATTTCGTCCTGTCTACGTCATGCTATTAGTAGTTTGAATTTAACTTGCTGGCATATGGTTTATTCTCGAGAGCTGAGCAATTACCTGCTGGACAGTTATCTGGCAGGAAGGACACAGCAGACTTTTTACAATGAACTATCAGACTGTGCTGTAGTTAAACATACCGTTCCCTAATGTTCCATACTGGACCCCTGATTATTCCTGATTTGAAATGGATGGGAAATGCAGGGCTTGTTGGATGTCAGTCACCAGAATGTGTGGAATCTAAGAGAATGGTTTGTCGCCAATCGCCTGTCCCTGAATGCAGGGAAGACTGTTGAGATATTTGGACTATAAAAAATTACAGAAAACAATCCCGAGATGATTCCTGGGGTACTATATTTGTTACACAACCTAAAGGTGCTTCCGCTTCCAGTACTGCTGCAGGTATTCCATGCAATGTTTCAATTAGTAGCAACGTATGCACTACTGGCTTGGGGGCATACCTGTCATTAGGCAAGAGTAGAGGGAGGATGTACAGCATACCATCACGATACATCTATGAATGCTTTATGTATATCCACAGGAACAACAATAGCTATAGTATAAACAATGTTTATTATAATTAAGATACAAAAGATGGAAGCAACATAAGAATAGAATTTTTGTGGCTTCAGAGATGCCTCCTCTTTGTAAACTATTATAGGCCTCTGTTTTATAACAAATTGCCAAGACATTTGAAAGACCGACCTCCAAGTTTTAGCTCAAAGATTAAGCAGATTCTAGTAGCTAATACTTTTTATGACTTTACTCATTTTTTTTACTTTAATTTTAACATATAACCCTAGTTTTGGGCATTTTTTGTTTTAATAAATTAAATCATAAGATTAGTGAGTAATGAAAATTGTTAATTTAAAGCTGTAATATATTGATTTTGAATTAATGATAAGTATTTTAAAACTGATTTATTAAGAAAGAATTTTGCGCATAATGAAAGAATTACAACAATTGTTTCCAGCTATCATTTCTGGAGCCCACTCTGTCAAGTGCATATGGCAGTGTGACAAAGCGGCAAGGCGTTTGTTTTATCTTTCATCTGTCAATTTGTAAGATGTTTGTTAAATTTCTTTGCGACACTAATGAAATATTAGATTATGCGTTTTGCTCTATGTCACCTGTAATAATAATAATAATAATAATATTACTATTAAAATATAGTATTAATATATTATTCGTTATAAAGACTCTGCAAACTAGCAGAAATTATCACTTCACTTTTAACTTAACACAAAATATTGATTTCTGATTTCAATCTTAAAGAGAAAAAAATTAATTTATTGTATTAAAGACTTTATTTAAAACAATAAAAAGTTTCAAAGAATCATTTCCTTGTTTGACCCAAAGTTTTAAGTCTTATTGAAATGTGACTTACAAGCTAAGTATTTTTCAAACTGACTCGTGATAGCTCTGACAGACTCATATTGGGCAAAGTTGTTGTTAACAAAGAAGTCATTTTACTTGAGGCCTCTTTCTACAGTTGGTGATAAGATAATTAATGGATTTTGAAGAGTGTTTAAGTTACAATAATCTGTGTTAAAACAAGCAGAAGTAAAATGCACAAAATATTAAAAAAAATGCACCTCAAATATCACCACGAAGGTGAAACCATTATTTTCAGTTAGTGTCTTCCCTGTTGAACACCTCCATGATTTTTTCCATAATCTCCCAATGTTGATCTTTCTGCAAATCTTTCACGAAAACTGAATACCATGCTTCATCATCCAGATCTTCCATCAATGGAAGCTGCACTCCATAGCACTGTAAGGCAAGTGAAATACAAGCCACAGCGATGTGCTGGGGAAGGTAGTCTAATACTGCTGGGTCCAGGTGAAAATCTTGAAGAAATGCGGCTGCTAGTTTGGCCACTGGGATGTTGTCCCAAGTGTCTTTACCCAACCTGGAAATACAACCTTATAAGAATATATTATATATAATGTGCTTTCATTTTTGATAACAAAGCGACAAATTCCAGAAAACAGTATACAGTGTAGTCAAATGCAAAGGTTTACTGCCAAAGGATCAGGCACTAATTACATTGAAAAATGGTTTCTGTCAAACCTGGCAGAACAAATGGGCTATTTTACAGTACCGAGAAACTGGGTGGGTGGCTTTATTGTTCACATACTTAAATAGTAATTTTTAAATATTAAAATTTGATCTGCAGAAGGCCTGGGTAAAATTATTATACATATTTTAACTTCATATACAGTAATGATTTTATTGTTTTGCTTTCCACTCATTTGATTACTGAATAATTACTGTAAATTAAGGTTGTATCTTTGACTAGTTAGTAACTTTTTGGTCAATTAACCAGTCAATTGACCAAATTTTATTTTAAAATTTTCCGTGAAAAGTGAAATACATTAATAATAATTGGTCTTAGTGCTTGAACCATGCGTTTTAATAAATTATCTTTAAAAACAGGGATGAACAAAGAGCTTCAATCCACAATACATTTTGTTACCCAGTATTTGAAAATTTAATATTTTGACTGTGGTCAAATTGACCAGCTATTTAACAGATTAATTGACCAGAGCACAGCTCTACTGTAAAGGTCCATAATTTTAATATATTATATATGTTTATGTTTATTTATTTGACTACACTGGGTCTTAAACGTTACAATAAGCTCACATGCTCTCTAGAATCAGCAAATAGTTATAAGCAATTTACTAATAGGACAAGGAAAAAGGTTAATCGTTAAAGCTTATTAAAGTATTGATGACTTTCTGTCTGATAGTCTGAATAATGTTTTCTGAATGTTTTATGTTAAATGTAGTCACATATTTTTACTGTGTAAGACTTTTTATTATTTAGCATGTAACTATGAATTTTCATATTTTTACTTTTTTACATTTGACATCAAGTTATTTTATTTGACTACACTGGGTCTTAAACGTTACAATAAGCTCACATGCTCTCTAGAATCAGCAAATAGTTATAAGCAATTTACTAATAGGACAAGGAAAAAGGTTAATCGTTAAAGCTTATTAAAGTATTGATGACTTTCTGTCTGATAGTCTGAATAATGTTTTCTGAATGTTTTATGTTAAATGTAGTCACATATTTTTACTGTGTAAGACTTTTTATTATTTAGCATGTAACTATGAATTTTCATATTTTTACTTTTTTACATTTGACATCAAGTTATATGTAACTATGTAATTTGACTGTTAATAAACATATTTGTATAATAAAACTACCATGTCAGAAATAATGTTAATAGTATTAAAATACAGTATATGAAATCAAAATACAGAACATACAAACGAGATACAAAAAATACACAAGAGTGGTACATTTCACAGCAGCACTCTAAAATTGGTAATTAAAATATTCATCTAAATTATAAAAGCACACTTTCACAAACAGATGCTTGAGTGTGAGTCTGAAGCAATTGTCTTCCATATCCTTAATGCATTTCGGGAGTATATTACAAAATTGTATATTTAGTGAGTTCTTGGCAGATTTAATTGATCTGTACCTGGGAATTCTGATATCATAGTTTATAGTACGTAAATAATGAAACTCAGACTCAGAACATAGGCGGATTTATTTTTATGTACTTCTAATAATGAAAAATAAATGTAGGTGAAAGGGAATGCCATAATTTGTAATACAGTCATACAGTAATACATAATGATTGCCTGAACCCCAATTTATTCAGGATTCGAATAGCTTTCTTTTGCAGTCAAAAGACACATATTGACTAGACCCACCCCACAGGTAATGCCATACAGCATTCTAGAATTAAATAATGCAAAATATACAGATCTTAAGACTCTGGCATCAAGGACAGTACTGAGTTTATGCAATACAAACAAAACAGATACATTTTTACACAAAGCATCTACATCCAGCTCTATCCATCATCAACTGTAATACCCAAGATAGTGACTTGTTGAAGCATTACTTGAGCAAAAAGTAAGTTTTTGAATCTTGACTTGATTGAGTAGTTTGTTTCTCAAGAACCAGCCCAGCCCTGTCCCTCCAGCCCAAGAAGACATTCCTCCAATAGAGGCACAGTATTGTCCTGACATATAATTGAGGTGTCATTCACAAAAGTGCACACTTATGGAACTAATGTACTCTGGGAAATCGTTAACATACACAAGAAAGAAAAACAGTCCCAAAACCGACCCCTGAGGGACTCCATGTCTTTGGGTCTAGAGGTCTTTCCACCTGACAAAAGGCATGAAAATAGGAATTGATAAATACGAGGGTATGATCTGAAAATCCAATCAAAGATAGCTGGGGTATTTTGTCATCAATTTCTAGTAAGTAGAATCATTTTTTCCTGCCAAGGTGTCTTCAGAACACAAAATTCCTATTGCCCCCTTTACATCTCCTTCAGAAAGTTTGTTTTCAATCTTCTTAGCAAAGTAAGTATCTGTACTTTTTTTGATATTTGGTTTTCTTACTGGGTTCATTTTCATATACAATTAAGAACTCAATCAAATTATGACTGACGAAAGCTTTTGAGACATCACTCAGTATCAAAGCGACAATTTGATGCCCTTCCAACCCATCCACTATGTCAAACACTGCTTGTCACTGAAAAATGGAATTCCAAATAAGTGATCTAACAGGATTTCTTTCAAGACCTTTTCAAAGATCTTACCAAAGGTTGGAATAATTGAAATTGGCCATAAATCTGGTTAGCACCAGAATTATTTCCTTTTTTAAAAAAACTGGTATAACTTTTTTTTAAAGTATAAATGAAAAGTTGCAGGTTTCAAGCACACATTATATAAATGAGTCAAGAAGGGTAGCAAAGCATTTGTAGCTGCTCTGATAATCAAATTGTTAATTTCAAATATATCAGCACTAGATGATTTTTTCAAATTTAAAATTGCTTTTAGAACCATACTTTCCATGATATTAGGGAAATCAAAGGAGTACTCAGATCTAATAAAGTTACCAAGTGAAGACAAGAGATATCTTTTTTCTGCTATACTAGTGAAATAAAGATTAAATTTGTTGCAATCAATATTAAGATGTTCAGCAGAAGTGGTTATATTAATTTCAAAATTTATGAATTTCCAGAACAAATGGGATCTTTCTTTTTTGCTCCACAAAAGATTTTTAGTGGTGTTAAGAGGCCTCTTTTTGCCCTTAGAGATTGAGTAACCAACTGGAGGTTTGTATTTAGTTTTAACACATTTCTTAAAGGCAAGGTGCTTATTTATAAAGTTATAAAGTGTAGTACTTAGAAAGCGGGTTAGGTCCTCAGCATCAAATAGGGAATAAAAACAATTCCAGTTAAATTTGAGAAAGGACTGTATTAATTCTTTACTGTGCTTTTCTGTATTTTTCCTTTAATATAGGTTAAAAAATAGGTATAAGTTGTCACCTTTGTAACAATCAGTTAAAAAGATCATAATCCATTAAAATCAGAAGGTTTGACTGAAACCATTGTTTAATGTAAAAATAGTGTCTGGTCCTTCATACATGATTCTTATTTAAAGAGAACAAAAACAGTTGTGAGATGTTCATTTGAGAGTTGGCAAACTGAAAAACCCATACACAGAAGACTAGAGGGTTCTTGTATCAAAAAGTCACCACAATCAAAGAAAAAAATGGGTATATATGTAGGATACAATTTTAATCATTTTCGTTTAGTACAGTACAGGCTCTTTAATTCAGACACAGTTTAATCTGGACCTCCAGTAATCCGGACGAACAGTTTCGGGGCTCATAATTTTTTTTTTATTTTAATTTTCTTGACATCTATTTGTAATACTTCTTATTTTTTGTTGGAAGGTTTGTTTATAATTGTCGTTGTTGCTCTTAGTTCTAGTTTTAAATTATCGTTATCCCACCAAAATATTACTAGCAGATTGTAATATATAAAAATCAATATCTACTTAATCAAAAATAATACGTAATTAAAGAATACATTTTAAAAAGTTCAAATTTGCTATTCGAAGAGAAAGATCTTTATAGATTTTCTCAGTTCTCTTTTAAGATAGAGGTATGAAGGTTGGCTAATTTATAATCGATAAGAAGATGCACATTTAATGGAATAATAATATAGGGTGTCCCATTAAAAAAAAGTTTTGTAAATTTTTGATACTACAAGATAATACAAGAAAAATTCTACTTTTAAATATAAAGTTCTTTTGTACCTCTTAAAGCTAAAATTCTAACAAAATACAAATCAATTCCTTTTACATAATTTGTTAATAAAAAAATTGTATACACATACAGCATATAAAGTTGTATTACTTTTGAATAAACATGTAAATTTTTTGTTTGGTATTACATTTTTAGTAAAGATGTATAGAATAGCACAACAGAATCAAATAATCTGGACTAATCAGTAATCCCACAAACCCCTTACATTTAATTGTATGGATTAAAAAAATGTCTACTGCATTAGTAATTATGGATGATTTAGTCTGGGGGACATATTATTACATTATTTAAATTGTTGTGTGTTAAGTTTCTATTATGTACACTAACATACACAAATTATTGAGTGTTGAGTAAATACATAAATCTGAACAAAACCCACAAGAAAACAATAAATAAAATACTAAAATTCAATGAGTTTATAAAATAATTATAATCCAAATCAATTTTGTCCCGCTACTCTCTATTTGGTTCAATTCATTCATTCGATTTGCTCATTCATATGAATGAATGAATGAGCGAATCAATGAATGGATGATTATTTCATCCACACTATTCATCAATTTTTATTTAATATGTTCACAACAATGCCATGCGTTTCAATGTTTGAAAATACACAAAAAACAAAATATATGATTTGGATGAATGGTTCATCGAGGTGATGGCATTCTTGATTGACTCACTATATGCGGACGAATGAACGAATGGATGAATAGTGAGTAGCAGCTTTAGCATTTTTTTGATTTGGTACTTTTAGATAATATTTACTTAATTTATCATTTTAATGAGATTACTTATTGTTAACACTTAATAAAAACATACAACATTTTCTGTGAAAGTAAACAAGAATCCATCAAATATCCAAAAACCTAAAACTCGGTAGTACAATACAAAAACTCATCCAGTGAAAACAAAAGCCTGGGTATTTGCCAATCTCAGTATCTTTAATAAAAGTTATTCTATTTATTAAGAATAGGCACAGAAACTGCAATATTAAATTTTAACAAAACTCATATTTTACTGGAAAGCAAATCATAAAATGTGAAATAATAGAAGAGTTCATACAAAATATTACATACAAGCAGAAAAAGTCTGTCATATAAAGCTACCATTCTAATATTCTCAATATTAATTATCTAATATCTTTTATTGACAACAAAAGCGTATACCTACGATGACAAAGCAACATAAAAAGATTGATTAAAGAAATATTGTAATATAAAACAGAATTAAGTAATTATAAATAAGTTGAAATCAACTCACAGTCTTAGTTAAAATTAAAAATTAAAAGAATATGATAATCTACTCCAATATGTTGTAGAATTAAATGAAACAATAACTAGCCTAATAACTTAAGTTTGGATTAAAATTTTTTAGGTACTACTATATATAAAAATCATACAATTTTTTAGGTACTACTATATATAAAAATCATACCATCCTTCCATGCTCTTCAAATAATGGAGCATATACTTATGGGGGTGAACAGTTCCAACCTCAAATTTCAATACCCTCATTATCAACAACTCTGCTTGCACAATGGCATCTCTCATATTCCAGTACTCGTCTCCAATTTCCAAGGGGCTCGAACCTCTGTGTAGAGTATTGTGAGCGACATTAATAATATCACGAATTTTCAAAGGATCATCCTTTACTTTGCCTGCAAGATATAAAGCTGAGGCAGCAATCAACTGAAAAATTAAAATACTTACATATTAAAACAATTCAGTGTGTTCCTCTTTTTATGGCTTTTACAGTTTTGTAGCTTAGTTACTAGAAGATTAATCTAAAGATTTTTCCATTATTAGGCCATAAGAGTTAAAACTCACATAACTAAATACTGATATGATACTTACAAAACTATCATAATTAGCATGGTCGACTTCCTTAAAAAATCTATGCATAACAACAGTAGCTGTGGCTAGTGTCAAAGGTTGTCCATTAAGTTTCTTTCCACATTCAAATATGAACAAAGCTGGAGTAAATCCTCCCATGAAATCAAGCTGCCTGTAATCTAGGGACGCTACTCTGCGAGATTTTTCTCTTTGAAGTTCCATTACATCAATTACGTCCTTCATTTTTGAATAAGAAAATGTTATCTACGAAAGATGAAGAGCTAATAAGTAATACTTTACTTACTTATGTTAGTATTGCAAAAATAAATAAAAGCAACAAGCACAAAAATTGATGCTTTATTGCTTTAACACTTTTAAGGACAGCTGAAATCGATGGCGTATACATTTGGCCTTAACCAAGACCTTAACCCAAATACTGGATTCAACCATAAATTCGTAGACAAGAAATGCTCAAACAATCAAACATGGTATGTTTTTGGAAGTGCTTATTTTCAAGTGTCCTAATGGAGGATACACAAGAATGTTGAAGTTATTTTGTTAAAATTAATGAAAATTAAAATTAATGAAAATACAAACCTGGCAGTAGTGGCAATTTCTATAAGATAATGTAAATGCTCAAACAGTAAAACTTAGACTTAATCTGTTAGTCGGTGTTTTATTAGAAAATAGAAAATGTAGGTCAAAAACATAAAACGAAACGGAAGGAGCTTGAAAACACGTTTCTGCTTTCCGGTGATTTTTTCTTCTATAAACATGTATACTAAGGTATACAACCCGTTATACGTCCGTCAATTGTGTATACGTATTACGTAGAACATTATTCATTGTTAAATTGAGTATGTCTTATTTGTCCTAATGGCGCTAAATATTTTAAATTAATATATAAAAAAAAGAACATTAAGGGTAAATATGCCGTTAAGCTTCTTATCCTGATTGATTTTAATAATTTTTGGTATAATAGAGGGTAAATGGTAAATATGCAGCATAGCGTCTCCTGGTCGATGTGAGCGGTTTGTGAGACACAAGCAGATTTTGGGGCTCTAATAACGAAACGTCACATTTTTTGGCGACGTTTCATTTCCGAGATATGCGTCATCATCAAAGTTCACACTCGCAGTTTTTCACCTTTTTTCTTTTTCCTTCAGTAATTTATGCGAAAACAATGGAATACACTATTTAAAATAAAAATTACAGATACTTTCCAATTTATTATGTTCTATTACTCAAAAATCACATCAATAAAATTATATCTGATGATTCCTAATTTTGCAGGGAATTTTCTTAATTTTGTGGTTTATGTTGATAACCATTCTCATTCGAAAAAATATTCGCTATTAAAGTTGGACCAATTTTATCAACGTAGCAGTTTTGGTACTGCTTATTATGGATATTTTGTTACATAGGCGGATTAGCAAAATGTTAGTAGATGGAACGTTACCGGATTAGCACCAGGTTAGGCGTCGGAGCGCGATAGAGCGGAGACATCACCGTTAAAGCTATATTAGATTTAAGGATGACGCCTTCCGCTACCGCACTTCCGGGCTTCGGTGTCTAATCTAGTGCTAACTTCGTTCCAATCCACCTGTGCCTCCGTGCGCATAACGATTCACCTATTTAACAAAATATCCATAATATAGTGTTTTAAAAACGGTTACTTTGATAAGGTTTGTCGAATATTAAAATTAAATATTTGCTACACTTTCTTCTTTGAATATCAATGGTTGCCAACATGAAACAGAACATAAAGGAAAATTCTCCATTAAAATAGCGTTTGAAGGATATAATTTTATTGATATGATTTTTGAATAGTGTAATGTTATAAATTAGAAAATATGTGTAATTTTGATCTTTTTCTTGTAAAAACTACCCAAAGAACCAGAAAAAAAGATGAAAAATTATGTGTAAAAAATTTTAAACTTTGATGGCGTATATCTCGGAAACGGAACATCGCAGAAAAAATGTGATTTCGAATTCGTTATCAAAGCCCCAAAATCTACTATTATCCTAGAAATCATTCAAATTAATCCTGGGACATAATTACCGAATAGTGGATTTTGTAACGCTGATCACAACTTCGTTCCGAATTATTCGTTTCAACATTTATAAATAAGTGTCCATGGTTTTTACCTTCTTCGTATAGATAGGTAAAAATGCCTATACTGAATAAACAGAAGATATAAACACAAATAATAGCCGCAAAGCAGTGCATATATTCTGTGTTTCCCACCTTATCACGCGTCTCTTGTCATAACCATTGAGACTGTGAGGCGCCGCCGATTCATTATTCTTTCTTGTCAAAGTATCATTTATTATTTCTACCGAAATCAACGGATATTTATATTAAGGATCCCCCAGACGAACGCGAATTTATCCTGCCGTGCCGATTTCCGCGTTTGCTGCTCCAACAAAATTCGGGCAATCCGCGAACGCATTGACATCGACCTGACGCAGTTTCTTTCTTGCATAAGAAGCGCAACACATGCTGTAGTAGAACACGCAACAAGAGGTACAACAATACGCGTAATTACTGCTATATAAATGAAAAACGCACTGGAAGGTGAGATAAATCCGCCTCGGATTAAACGGCCTGTCTAAACGCGGAAATTTCGTGTAGGTCTGAACAAGTGCATAAGCCGCCATTTATTTAAATAGTTGAGAATTTATCGTCTCGAATTATCCGGTGCCGCTGCGACGAATACACATTGGTCTGGGAGATCCTTAATCCGCGTTGGTCTGGAGATCTTTTAATTTTTTTGAAATATTGAAGTATTAAAACCAAACATGTACACACCATTCTCACTTTCTTCAGTTTTGCCTTAAAATAGCAGGACTATCATTTTTCTGTTGCTTTACTTCTAGCACCTAGCTGTGACGACACGTCTGACGTAGGCGCATAAGCTATGTTGAGAAGCGGCGGCAGACGCGGAAATCCAAAAAATATTATGCAATGTCCACATGAGCGTCTGCATTACTACACTCTAGTCATCATTACGAGTGGCGCACGAATAAGGAATACTAGAATTTTTATCTGATTTGATATCCGGCCAGACCCGAGACGATTAGTGTTTGAAACGATGATGATCTGAAGACGCGGGTATTTTATTATGATGAAAAAAGTCCTGATGTCCTTGAAAACCAAACTTAAAAAAATACAACCAACGTCTAATTCTCATAAAAAGGGGGAAGTGGCAAATTTGTACAGGGCATATATAAAGCATTGGTCAGTATGTTTATATTATTACATCATATTCTGTTTCCAAACGTGGTTAACCGGTCCTCCAGAAGTCTGACAGCGATTTCTGTAAAGCCCTTTAACAACGGAACACCCTTCAAATAATTGATAGTTCAGACAACGTTTACATTGAATAATAAATAAAAAAACATATATTTTGCTTCATTATATTTTAATATGAGAAATTAAATAATATTCATTGTTAAAAGTTAATTGATGTTGTTCCCTAAAAATATATATTGCGCCCTTTATACAGCCTATCCATAATAAAAACCACGATAGGCTGCTGGATCACTGAAGGCCATAGCGATTTACTTCCAAACTCCAAGCTATGACGTCAGTCGGTCTGTACCTATGACATATATATATATATATATATATATTAGTCTCTACAGATATATTTCTAAAGCCTGTAGTTCAAAATTAAACAGTGGAAGGGCTTCATTCAACGTAACCCTATTCCCTACTATTTTTTAAAGTAAATAAACAAGAATTTAAAAGTAAATAACTATCGATTGAGTTCAGAAATGCTCATTTAAAGATGGATCAAGATGAATTGACACCAAGAAAATCCAAAAAAAGTAGTAAATTAAATAAGCCTAAGACAGTACCTTCAGAGGATGGCTCTTCTTCAAATGAATTGGTAATAGTTGATGAAAACAGTTCGAGCTCAAAACCTTTAATAAAACCAACTACAAGCAAAGCCACAACTAGTGCTAACATGAATACTAATAAAAAGCGTAAGAAACGTGACAGTGCTTCCAGTGATGAAGAAAGATGGCTGACGGCAATTGAAAGTGGTAAATTGGAAGATGTTGATGATGAGCTTAAAAAAATTAAACCTAAAGACCCAGCATTAATGACAGCACGGCAAAGGGCTATGTATGATAGGGGCGGTGATGGAAATCCTTCAACCCCTACACTGATGTCTTTACCAACAGGTATTGTTAAGATCACGCTAGATGATTCCTCACTTATCTATAGTATTTTAAGTTCTTTATTGTAATTAGGTTTAAAACTTACGGTTACAAATATTAAATACTTTGAACTATGAATAATTACTTTTAGGATATAAGGAAAAAGTTATGACTGCTGAAGCCATTCAGAAAGCAGCAATAAAGTCCCAAAAAAGGAAACAACTAGCGGATGAAAAACGAGAAAAGGACAAAAAGAAAACAATGGAAAGACTTCTGAAAAAGCAGGACTCAAAAGCCACAAAGCAGATCAAGTCTAAGACCACTAGAATCAATACTCCTTTAATTGTGTATAGACAAAACAATGACTCAACTATTCTTAGTTTTCCTGAAGGTGTGGATTATCCATTTGAATCTATTAAAGCACCGGTACCTAATAAACCAGTCTTATGTGGCATGGGGTGTGGAAATATCAAAAAATATTCATGTTCAAGAACTGGTGTGGCCTTGTGTAGTTTAGAATGTTACAAGAAAAATATTTCTGCGCAATGTTTTTAATATATTTAGTAACGCATGTATTCAGTCTCTCTTAAAGTAACAATAAGAAATAACCAATTACTGCTATAATCAGCTCTATAATGAACATTGGCATTTAATTGAAAGAAAAATTAATTTATATATATTTCACAAAACAATCCCACTAATTTAGACAAAAAGCTCCTTTTCTTTTAAATTTATGTATACCCTACAGATGAACCTACAAAGTACTGATTGAAAACTCTTTTTTATAAAAATAAAAAGATGATCCAAAAATAACTGAATATAATTCTAAGGAATCATGGTTCAGTTTTTGTACTATGGATATAATGCATTGTCATTTATTGTTATTAAAGTTTTTTATTTAAATTTATCGTTATTAAATATAATTAATGCATTGTCATACATTGTTATTAAACAAAATATTTTCATGGGAAATAGAAACCTAAAAACCTTGTTGAAAGGCAAAAAAAATGTTTAAAAACATTCCAATTGTACAATATTGAGAAAATAAGTGGTTTTATAATTTGGCAGTAATTATATAGCATACAAAAACTGCTCCACTAATGATTTTTTTTAGCAAAAAGAGCAAAAGTAACTACACATTAAAAAAAAGAAAAAAATAGTTATTCTAATATTCTTATTTTTTTTATTATTGGCTTCAGTTCCTTTAAGGTATAATTTACCATAATATTGTGGTGCATCCAGGGCACTGGGTCAACTCTTGGTTTCCTTAGTCCACTGAATGCGTATTTCCATTATTGCTTTCATTTAAAACACAGATTGGCAACCAGGGCTGGGTAGGTAGTAAATGAAGCTATTTACTATAGTAGTAAATGTAATTTGCTATATTGGCAATTATGAGGTGAATTTACTACATAAACTACACATTAAGGAAAAAGGACTAACCTTTTTTTCTGTGGAAAAAGGATTAAAAAAAATGTATGGATTAAAAAAATAACCTCTTAGAAATAAGAATTAACTGAGGGGGTACTCACTGGAATTTATTTGGGACGAAAGATTGCCTCCCTAGAAAATCTCCTCCAAATCTCCTTGAATATCCTTGGATCTCCTCGAAATCTCCTCGGATCGCATCAAAATCTCCTCGGATCTCCTCAGATCCCGAATTTCCTTGGATTTCCCGAAATCTCCCGAAATATCCTTGGATTGCCCAGGATCACCTCGGATCTCCCTGGTTCTCTTGGGATTGCCCTGGCTCCCCTTTGATATCCTCACATCATACTTGGATCAAGCGTGTTCACAAGGTTAGGAAATAAATTATATTAAACTTATGGTAATTATTACTTTTTAAAAGCTTTTGTTTAATTTCACTTGTATGTTAGAATGTATGTATCTTTGGGTCAAATCATGCAAGTAACTTTTGGAGCAGTTCCTGTTATCGGAATTGACTGAGATTTGGTATACATACATAAACCCGATGACAGTACAATATTATAGTGTCCAATCGTGAATGTCTTATACAGAGTGCTTAAAAATAATGCTAAAATGTTCAAAATAAAATAAACGTAAAAAAATGATTTTTTTTACCACCAACTATTTATTATTTGGAGCGGCAATTAAATGAATCTTGGCGAATTCGACGGGTCAAACACTGCAAACTAAGTGCCCTTCTGTATTTTGTCGCCAAGAGAACATGAAAATAAATAGAAATACACTTAGTGGGCACTTTTTGACCAGTTAAATCCACTTAAAGATTAATTTTTGATATTTAAACCTGTTCAAAAACAAATTACAATACTTTTCGGCTAACTTAATATATAGACGGATCCGAACAACACATTTCAAGGTAAAAAAAAGAAACTGTCCAAATGGTAAAGTGGCTTTTAATAAACGTAAAAAAAACTGTAACCGGTGAAAATTGACGTACTATAAGAAAATATTCTATACAAAAGTTGTAGATAATGCAAATATATTCAACTTGTGTAGAGATCATTTCTTAACATAACCTCAATAATGCAAAAGTTTCTTTAATTTTTTTTTCTTTTTTATTTCCGCAAAAATAGTTTAATTTTAACGGAACTTGGTGAATATGTATCTTTTAATGTCTTAAATAGCCACAATTTTTTTTAGATACAAAAATCCAGAAATTTCTGACATTCGTTTTTCCTGGTCTTATTCCACAGTGAAAAATTATTAATTTGTACAAATAAAAAAAATCTTCGAAAACTATTACACTATTCAGTTATATGGAAAAAAATACAAAAGAAACTATGTTGTATTGTTTGACCAGAAGCTTTAATTTTGTACAGTATTCCTAGAAACATTTAAGCTGAATAATTTTGGAAAGGATCTGAGGAGTATACAGAAAAGGCGATTGTGCGGCAACTTCTGCAAAGCTATCGAAGATGTTTTTGTCAATTTAAACAAATTATCAACAATTGCGGAAAAATTCGTTGTTGCAAGATTCATTTTTTGTTTTTTTGCAATTTTTCAACATGTTTTGAATTGTGCCAATTTTTGTTTTATTTCCCCTAAAACTATGTGTCGAAATCAAAAAAAGCACCCGCGGAACTCTAAGAATGATCTTTTACCGAAGGATTTTATTTTGAAGAAAAAAAATTTGGATCGGAAAATATTAATATCTTGGAAACTTCTTGATTTTTTTTATGTAAAAAAGTTTGTATTTATTTAAGATATAAAAAGGTATACTTTTACCTAAATCCGTTAAAATTAAATTATTTTTGTGTTGTATCATATTTAATTTTTCTCCAAAATTTACAGTCAATTGAATAAACAGATTTTTTAACATGTTATTTGTCCGCCATTTTGTTTCGCTATCTTGAATTCGTAACACAACTTTACCAGCTTGTATCTATATCACACTTAAATCAACACTTAATGCTTGCACTAAATTTGAAATTAATCTGATAAGTAGTTTTTTTCAGACTGATTGTTTAAATATTTTATTAGGCCGCCATTTTGTTTTGCTATTTTATACTCATACCAAAATGTTACTAGTTCATTCTTATGTAACACTACAATTGCAAAATTTGAGGTAAATTGGATAATTAGTTTTTTTAGTAATACTTTTTTGTTTTGTTACCATATCATCTCCATATGAGCCTTAATATTTGACTAAAATTTAAAGTCCATCTGATGAGTAGTAAGCTATATCGTGAACTGACAGACAGACAAACAAAGCGACAGGTAGACCGACGGAATTGATAAAACATATTTTTTGGCATCTAGGGACGCTAAATCGCGAAGATGTGTAAAACCTGCTAGACTGATTTTACAGATTACAAAAAAAATTTTTGGCCGCCATTTTGTTCCGCCACCTTGAATTAATACTGCAGTTTACTAGTTCATCGCTATACTACAATTGTTATGGCACTACAATTTGAAATCATTTCATTAAGTAGTTTTTTCAGGCTGAATGTTTAAATATTTTATTAAACGGTCATTTTGTATTCGTGCCGAAATTTTACCAGTTGGTTCCTACTTAATATTTGATTTCTGGGCAAATTGGAAAATTAGTTTTTTAAGTAATAATTTTTTTAACGCTTCATTAGGCCGCCATCTTGTTCCGGCATATTGGATATTTACCAAAATATTACCAGGTCATTCTATAAGCCATTTGACTAAAATTTGTTGATAAGTAGTTTTTAAGCCGGATTGACATATAAAACATATTTTTTGACATCTAGATATTTAAAACCAAAATATTTTTTCACCAATTTTATTTGGTTTTGTCATTTGAATTAATACCACAGTTTTACTAATCTCTGTACTACAATTAGTTATGGCACACAATTTGAAATCTATTAATTAAGTAGTTTTTTCAGGCTGAATATTTAAATATTTTATTAAACCGCCATTTTTTTCCGCGATCTTGGATTCGTACCCAAATTTTACCAGTTGATTGCTACATAATACTTGATTTTTGTATAAAAATTGATACAAATTATTTAATTAGTTTTTTTAGTAATAATTTTACCTTGTTCTGGCATATTAAATTTCAATCAAAATATTACCAGGTCACCCCCATATGAGCCTCAATTTTTGATTAAAATTTGAAGTCAATCTGATGATTAGTTTTTAAGCTATACCGCGAACTTACAGACAGACAGACAAACGGACGGACTTGATAAAACATTTTTTGACATCTAGGGTCGCTAAAACGCGAAATATGTAAAACCTGAGAGGGTGATTTTTTCAGATTACAAAAATTTTATTTGGCCGCCATTTTGTTCCGCCATCTTGAATTAGTGCCACACTTTTACTAGTTCATCTCTATAGTACAATTAGTTATGGCGCACAATTTAAAATCAGATCATTTTTAAATATTGTATTAAGCCACCATTTTGTTCCGCAGTCTTGGATTCGTACTAAAATGTTACCAGTTGATTCCTACATAATACTTGATTTTTGTGCAAAATTTTAGATAAATTGGATAAGCACTTTCTTAGTTATAATCTTTTTAACATTTCACTAGGCCGTCATTTTTTTTTTGCCAGGTCATCCCCATATAACCCTTAATTTTTGACCAAAAGTCATTGGGGTAAATAGTTTTTTAGTAACGCCGCGAAAAGACAGACCGACAGACAGACATACATACAGACAGACAGACCGACGGAATTGAGAAAACATGTTTTTTTGTCATCTAGGGACTAGGGAAAGATCTGAAAAAATCTCGGATGTTGATTTTTTAACGATTACAATAATTCCCTTTTATGAGGGAAGTAAAAACGAAAAAAAATTCGAACGAACTTTTGCATTTTTCTTGGAAGGTTGAAAAATGATTTCTGCAAAAGTTTTTGCATGATTTACAACTTTTTTATAGGACAACAATTTTTGCTGGAAATTGCAAAAATACCATTATTTAAGCCCCTTCGTCAACCCTCCACCATCCCTGAGGTTGCAGTTATTTTTTATTAAAAGCCCTTTTACGACTTGTACTTATAAACATCCAGATAATTATTTTTTTTAAATAGTACAGATATTTTGAGTATATAGTAACAATAAAAATATTTTGTTGATTTCTTAATGCATAAAAAATTAATTTAGCGGTCTTAAATGTTAAGTTGATTATACAGGGTCAGTTAAGAATAGAAAAATTAGGTTTTTCTATTCTTAAAAATAAAACTTTTTTAACGTGGAATATCCGAGACATTAGAATTATCTGAAACTTGAAAATTATTTTTTAGATACCTGGTTAGACAAAAAGCTTAAGCAACCCTGTAATTATTTATCCTCCTCAGATTTCCTTTGCATCTCCCTAGATATCTCCGAAATCTCCTAAGATAACCCCCGACTCTGACCGTATCTCCTTGGATATCCTCCGAATATCCCTGGATCTCCTCGGATATCCTCTGAATATCTCCGTATCTCTTCGGATATCCTCCAAATCTCCTCGGATATCCTCCGAATCTCCTCGCATATCCCCGAATCTCCTCGGATATCCTCCGTATCTACTCGGATCTCCTCCAGATCTCCTTCCCTTGGGACATAAAATATCCTCACTGAGTACCCCCTCGGAATTAACTAACCTAAGTTCATAGCTGTCTCTATTTTTTTATTCAATATTGAATACCTATAAAAAAATATTTATTATTATTTTAAATAGTTACTTTGCTTTATTGCTCGATTATTAAGGGTTTAAACAAAAACGAACATATTAAAAAACCAAATAAATATCCTTTTATGTGTATTTTTAAGAGAAAATAACTTATATACAACAGTTACTACATAGCAAATGTAATGAATGTAGTAAAAGTAATTAATTATTAAACGGATTATTTGGCGGTTTACCCATCCCTGATGACAAGCACATACCACCCTCACCCCATGTGATGACAAGGAGATGAAGAAGACATATCGCTGGCGTCCGGTGGTATGTGATGAAGAATTTCAAAACATCAACGGAAATCTCATCTCATTAGTTGTAAGAGGAAGAGAGATAAATTTCTGCCTTCATTAGCTCCATCTCTCTCTCGGAACTAATGGGATTTCTGCCCTAGTTAGTTCCATCTCTTTCGCACTGCGTGGAGTTAATGGAGCGTCGCAAAGCCGAGTCGGTACACCTATGGTGCCGACCGATCGGTACACGTTAAAAAAAATATATTCAACCGACCGGTCAGTGCAATATACTTACCTTATATTTAATTTAATCCGGTAAAATTTCGGTTAAGCTAAACTTGACTTTTGTCGGCGACGTTTCGTTCTTGATTTATTAATCATCAAGGTCTATAATACATTTCTATTTCTCCTTTGTTTTGATAAATATTTTGGCAAATTCTGTACAAAACCGATAGAAAAGACAATAAAACTATAGATAGTATATACATATTTTTGATTTGTTTCGTTATTTTATAGAAAAAGCAGTTATAACAAATTAGTATTTTACATTGCGAAAAGAGGTTAGAGGGAAAACTAGGAAATCATAGCATATTTGATAAATTCATTGAAAATTTTGTAAATAGAAGACCTATCTTGTCAGTTTTTAATACAAAATAACGCGATTAATAAAAAAGTATTTGTTGAGTTTGGTTGTCTTTTCCACCGAGGTTCCGAAAATTCCGAAATCTTTTTGAAAAGAAGGGAGAAGTAATGGAAACAAGTCATAGTTTTTGATGATGAATAACTCGAGAGCGGAAGATTGTGAAAACCTGCGATGGTAAACTTAATTGAAATTTTACTACTTTTACCTTAAATTCAAATCAGCATAACAGACGGCTAACAAAAAAAAATAAATTCATAAAACTAAAACCATTTATAATTTATATAATTCTCAGTTCAATGTTCTATTATTTGAATATGGAACTAATTAATTACTTATTAGGGAAGCTTTCAGTGTTTTGATCCGTGCAATGAAGCTCTCTGGAGATGTCTCGTGCTCTAACCTAACCTAACCTAAAATGTGGGTTATGAAATTACGTCATTTATCAAATTTGTCAAAAAAATGTTTTTGTCAAAAGACACGTTAGGTTTCATTTCCGTTTCCTATTTTTGTATAAAGTGCCACGACGCCATTGCGCCAACGGTATCAGAAGCTTAAGCCTACTTTACAGAGGAGAAACATGCAAGAAAACCCCTATTACCACTTACGCCAGCTTTCAGGTTTAGAGGTAAGTTTTTTTCTAGATTAGTTATTTGTATTCATAATGAAATATTTTTTTTACTTTAGTAGAGAGTATCTGATGCCCTGGGAGCTGGAATTACAACTCTTAAAAAGAGCATTTCGCATGTGATTAGAAAGAGTGCGAATTATAAGGAAGCCGCAACAAGCAATTAAGAGAACTCGTGGAGGCCCCTTTTATAGTGTTCACGAGCACATCATAAGAAATAGAATTTACACAATGTTTGCTACAGGTATTTTAGATAAACTTAATTGTATTCAATAAATTAAAAATATATATATTTTCTTCTTAAGGTTGCCGAATAAAATCATAATAATGTCTTCTAATATTTTGCTTGATTTCATTACCTGCGGGGGAGGGGGGCTTTGCCTCCTTCTAAATGCGCCACTGTAACAAAATTACCAAAAAAGGTAACTACATAAATACAAAATTTTAATCTCTTTGGGTAAGTATATATTTATTTATAATATATTTAAACAAACAAGATACATAACTTCGTTTATTACGATTATTAACAGTATCTGGAAATTACCATCGCAGTGAAGTAAGCAAGTAGATTAAATTGCTCCAGATTCTCTAAAGATATCTGCGCTTATTCTAAAAATGAAAAACGGATTGATCTTTCAACAATTTTTAATTGCTATTAGCTCCTTGCATAATAATAGATAAACTTTTGAAATGTACTCTAAATTTATTACAATGAAATAAATTTATTATTTACATTAAAAAGCGGAAACTGCGTCCCGGCTGTTGCTTCGTCGAAAAGAGGGTCCGTCGCCGTCTCGCTGCAACAAAAAAAGTTTTTATAATTTTCCTTGTTTCATTGTATCAGTAGGTAGGTAATTTTTATTTATTATTATATTGAAGGAGGGGATAAGTTTCTGCTATATGGAAGAGGGGACTTTGGGCGTGCTAATCCGGCGCTGGCTGTGATAAAATAAATTACCAGCACCAATCGGTAGCTGCGGAAAACGAAGCAAAATTAAAAAGCATGTAAAAATAGATAATTTTTTTCAAGAGAGTTTGATTTTTAAGGGCATATATACGGATAATTTTATCTCTAGTTTTGTTTTAAAAGCTGTTTTTTTGATGAAACGTGGATATACGAGTTTTCTTAAAAATAAACAATAAATAAATAAGCATGTGGAATGAAGCGCTCGAAGTGATGTTTTTGAATTAACAATATTACCTTTCCTTCAATGGTTGTCATTTTTCTATAGGTGACCCCTGACAAATGGACCCATTACTGCCGCCATACGAATAATCTCATTCACTCAGTCTGAGAAAAAGATGGCTATTTGGACACTTCAGATATTCTTCCGGTTATTATAAATTTAAACGGTTCATATTCATCAGACTCTAGCAGTGATGATGAAAGTTTTCCGAATTCTTAGAAATTTTGATGCAGCAGAATTCTATGTTATTTTAGTTTCTAGTTTGTATTCTTGGTTTTTCTTCATTGATGTTTAACTGGGAGCATTTTTTAATAAATGCCATTTATTATATTTTTCTTTCATATTATGTTCATTATTTAATACTATATGTGTATAGTTAAGCAAAATTTATCGTTTTGCAATTGCTTAATGTGTTTATTAAAAACACCAAGAGTAGATACGTTTTTGTATAAATACAAGATGTATAAAATCACTTTTATACACGGTTCATTAATTTTTATATTTTCTGATAACTCTCTTAAATGCACTCTATTCTAAATTAAAAATTTTATTAGAAAACAATTCGGAACGTGCTTTAAAGAGCATTTTGTAATATACTTGTTTCAATACTGCCTAACTTTGATACAAAATTTGAACGCCATTGAATTTATAAGAATTAGCTATACACACCAAGACCTGTAAACTCGTTTTCTCCAAGTCAGGGCTTCAACAATGACGTGAGAACAAACTCTTGTGAAACGAACTTTACCAATAATTTATAATGCCTCTAGGGTTGAGTATCTACCTCCGTGTGTTTTCGACATGTAGTGAACAGTTTTCTATGTTTTCGACATCGCGAAAACGGTAGAAAACGTACAAAACTTCTATGTCTAACACATTCAAACATTTTTCTTAAAAATAAATATTGAAAGTTATGTTAATTTTAATTTCATAAAAAAAAAGCATCCAGTTTATATAAGGTTACCACCTTTTAGAAATTTTAATTCGGGGCACATAAGAAATAACGATGATCATCTATCACTTGATAATTAAAAACAAAGGTCCCCCCTCTAAAACGGGCGAGAAATCTATCCAGTGACGATTAAAAAAAGCCCACCTTCAAGTTCGGCCGAATTATTTTTTAGGCTCGACATGAGACCTCATTTCGTGTCAATTAATCCCTGCTAAACTAGGACCCCCAAAATTCATATCTAGTGAAATAATAAATTAAAATAGAAATACCAGTAAAAAAGAAAACATTTTTACCCAATATGAATAAAAATAAACCTGCAGTTCTATGCAAAATTTCTTCGAAAAAGATTTACAATACTACAACAATTTTGACAGTTTTAGAATAAAATTTAAAATTATATAAAAATTGTTTACAAGCATATCAAGTTAATAGTCATCATGTTTTATACATATTTATTGTTTTACTCAATCTTTTATTCTCTGAATCGGTGGCAAAGCGATTTTTTCACGTTTGAATAAGATACAAATTTATTTTTTACATTTTCGAAAAGTATGATTTTACTTACTCAAAATATGATAAAAATTGCGCTATTTATGCTATGCTTAATGTATTTTATCTTGGCAGAAAACCTGGATTTTTCTACACACGTATAAAACAAGTTTTCTACCCAGGTAGTTTTACCCTAGGTTTTCTACTGACCCAACTTAGACCCAACCCTGGACCTATTGGGAGTTCTACCTAAAGCGTTGTTTACATGAACGTGGCATCAAGGATAACGTGGAGGCTTAATACGTAAGGTGGAGGCATCATATTCAAGGCCGTGACTCCGGTAAAAAACGAGACGTAACCGGCAGAGTCGGCGTGAGGCATCGACAAGAGGGGCAAAATACACGGCCCTGCGCTTAGGCCAAGTTTGCGTTTCAAACCGCGGATCACAGCACAGATTGTCCAATGAGCTTCTATTACGTTTATTTCCGCGGAGTATAAACACGTTTTGTTGAATGTCCTTCCAAGATGGTAGGATACTTAATAAAAATGTGTTCTAAGGTAGGTTAAGATTGGTTTGGTTCGTTGCAAAGAAATCGCGCGGTATCCGAGTCCATATTAAAAGAAGGATTTTTTTCTAACAAAAAATGTACTGTTAGGTGGATCCGTCTCATTAGAGTAAGGTTATTTCAGGTTCCTCGATAAAACCAGTATTAAAGCTATAAACCATCATTAAAGCCATAAAATCAAATCTCAAATCACCGGAAATTAAATTTGAAATACGCGTCCAATATAAAGTGTTGTGGTTGGCCGGAGCCGCATGGGATTTAAGGCCCTGTGCTCCATATCCATTCGTGACAGTGACGCCACTTTCGCATCTTGCTTAAATTAGTGACATTATTGAAAATATCGCTAACTTATTGGTAGGGTACTAGAATAGCATTGCAAAAATCCTGTGTTCCATCCCTGAGGAGCTATGTCATCTTATTCTATTTGTTGTTGAGTTCTGAATAGCCTAGGCTATTTGTAGGCATTACCCTGACGTTTAGTAGGGGCTATGTGTTCAAGGACTAATTATGGCTTATTTGATCTGTGTGCTGGACTCGGAGCCAATTCAGTGTACTAAGATGTGCTAAGTGCAGAATAGAGCAACAAGAGATACAAGAGGAGCTATATTCGTTCCGTGGCGCCACACTAATGTAAACACAACTTAAGATTTTTGTTAAATGTCAATTTGACTGATTTGGCAACAGTGACAGACAGACGACAATTTTGTTTGGATTGTATTGTTTGAACTTGGCATAAATCTTCCTTTATTAAATAAAAGAAAGGACACAACCCGTAGTCTGCTGGTGCAGTAAGCGTGGCATTGGTAAATATCTACTAAAAAGTTATTACATTTAATATTTAATTAAGCTTCTACACTACATTTTTCCTGTGATAACCTAAATCTTTGTGACTAAGATTTTGCTTTTACCTTCTAGAACAAATATGGAAAAAACGCCTCAAGAGACCTTAGAACAGGATCTACAAGAAGAAGGGCAATTTGTAGTGGATGACGTTAGTAAAATTATTAAAGACGCTATCGAGACCGTGATTGGAGGAAACAGCTATCAACAAAATAAAGTAAATAATTGGACCACTGCTGTTGTCGAAGCCTGCACCTCTGAACTGACTAAGCTTATGAAACCATATAAATATATTGTCACTTGCACTATCATGCAAAAAAATGGAGCAGGATTGCACACAGCCAGTTCATGCTACTGGGATAATAATACTGATGGCAGTTGCACTGTTCGCTGGGAAAATAAGACCATGTTCTGTATTGTATCTGTCTATGGTTTAGCAATTTAATTATTAAATTTAGTGGAATAATATAGACTATAACTTCTTCAAAAAAACTGTCTAATTTGACATCCATTAAGTTACAAAGCAAGTATTAATTATATATTTAAATGATAAACAAAAAGTTTAAATAGAATGTGAGTTTAATGTTCAAGAAGAAGTTTTGGGAGAAAACTGGGGCCCATTTGAACATAAGCAAAGTTTTGTGTGATATTTTTTTGTTTTAATTTAATTTATATTAATTAGTTTTATTTTTAATTTTTTAAATATGCAAAAAAATGTGTATGCAATATTTTGTATTTACTGCTTTATCTTTACTACAAAAGACATAAAAATAATGTTTTAAACTGGGAGCCACCAAAATAGTGCAGTTTATGTATTCATTTTCACAGATGTATTTTAAAGAATTTTGTTGATCATAATATTAAATACAGAATATGCAGAGTTTTCTTTTAATATCTTAGTTAAAATATTAATATTGATTGTAATTCTATTAGCATCCAAGCTGATTTTTAGATTATAACATGGATGGGTATTGCAATTGTTATACAAAAAATTGTCTTGAAATTTTAAATGTCAATATCAGGGTTTTGAATCTGTATTTTGATTTGACTTTGTTTTGACAATCTGCAATTTTTTTTAATTGGGCTAGGTATCCATTTTAACAGTATTTTAAATGAAACTCGTCTGGCAGGCTCTTGAAGATACTTGTCAGAATAACATATATGTAAACAAAAGCAGGAATTATTTCACAGTACCCAATTATTATTTTTTTCAAATAACAGTACCTGTCTAACGTTTAACAAAACTTACTCTGATATTCTTAACCTTTCAGTATTGTTGACTGTTTGGATAGGGGTACCAGGAAATTCATTACTGCTTCGTACATTCTTTCAGTTTAACATCTGGATAAGTCTTAATAAGAATTTGCTTAAAATTGGGTATTTACTTAATTCTGAATTATTTTTTATAAGTAAAAATAAACATTTTTTTTATAGATTTATAAAAAAGTTTTATACTTAGTTCTAATATACTATAACATATTTTAATTAAGCTGCAATATGGCATAGGTACATACAAAACAAGTGATGAGCCAAACTAATTATTGCTATGGTAATTGAGGTATCAACAGCACATAATTTAAATATGTGATTCAAGAAAGACAAAAAACTTGTGACTTTCATAAAGTAGGGAGATTGGATACGCAATTGCTACCTGTCTTATAGTAATACATGTTTTGCTTTTTATAAGATACTTTAATAAGCATTTCTTTAAATTTGTAGTAATATTCCATGTAAACAAAACGTGGGTGTTGAAAACCCTATATTGGCGCGGATACTTTCTTCTATCAATATTTTAATTAGGATTGCCGCCTGTCCCCAATTGGCCAGTATTATCTTTGATTGAGGTCTGGTGTCCAGGCCAAAAAAATAATTCAACCTGGATTATCCTGAAATCACAGATTGTACGAAATAATCACTACATTCTTGTCTTTCTTTTTTTTTTTAGGGCAAGGGGTATATTTACGGTGGGGACTTTTTAAAAAAAAATGGATGTTTTTATATAGACCCCGAATTTTGAAGGCTGTCTAGCGCGCGCTTTTTTTACAGCAACTCTAACCAATATCTAATGCGCATTTTTATTATAAGTGTAAAAAAAAACTAAGAAAAAGTCATCGCCGAAACCGAGATTGAAACGCAACCATTTTTTTTTAAACCATCGGTTTAAAGTGGGCAGTGCGTTATCCTTCTTTCTAGTTGTCCCAGATGCCCAGATTGAAACGCCTAAAAGTTGGCAACCCTCATTTGAACACCCTGTAGACTAAGCCTTATTATCGAGCGAAGATTTTCCCATTCCCACAACCATTGCGCAGGTTTGCCGACGTTGCCGGGTCCTATCTAATAATCCAGATATTTATATTCAAGGTTTACTTCATGGGGGTGTAATACAATTAAAAGCAATTTTTCTCTATAATATGGTTTATAATAGAAGGGATATTACCGCGCTTATTTTTTTACGAAGGTGCGAAAAAAGTCATATTGCACACCCAGTGTAAAAAAATGCGAGCAAATGTCACTTTAAGGAGGGCAATAGTGTTTTACTTCCGCAGTAGTGTGTGTCGGTAAATAACCGGTCATTTATAAATTGGTCACTAATGACATATAGCTCGGTGACTTATGGCCATTTATAGGGTCATTTTTAAAGACGTTCGGAACTATGCCTAGAAAGTTGCTTTTATCTTTATGCCTAGAAGCTTGATTTTATCTCAAGTTTTCAGTTATTATCAAAGTTACTGATATGTTAAATACAAAAGGCATTTAATGCATGTTTTATTTAAGTCATTTATAAACCGGTCACTTATATAGGTATATAACCGATCATTTAAGGTCAATGACTTAATGACACCCAGCACAAGTGAAAAGTATTTTACTTTTCGCACTAGGGTGGAAAACACTGAAATGCGTGTGAAAAATGTGACTTTTCTCACGCTTATAGAAAAAATCTTGTATGATATTTGGGTGTTTGTTTCATAAACATGCCATTTTCATACTAGAATTATAATAAATATAGGAGTAACCCAAATAACTTCGGATTCCAAATATTTTTAAAATTATATGTTCTCCGGATATTTTCTAAACAAGCGGCAACCTTGCTCGTTTAGAGTTTTCCACCTGTACTGTCAGCTAGCTGTCAGTCGTCAGGTCGCTCGCCGATCATTAATCATTGATCGAAGAGAATTGGTTCCCGTCTTTAGGAACGCCTCTTGTACGCGAAAAATACTCGTCAAATATGCAGTGAATCTGCTGGGACCAAGAACATTTTATTAAAATAATTATTTCTAGTGGAAACTTACCTTAAAACTAGGCCACTTTTCCAGATAGGGCTTAAATCAAGGTTAACTAGATCCTAGAGGCGATCCTGTGACTTTTCAGATAAGTGAAGTGTACTGTGCGTTTTCGGGTTGACTGGTAGATATTTACAGATTAGATAGGAAGTATTGGATTTTCTTAACTTTTCTCGGTAGAAAGTAAGTTAGTTAAGGCAAAATATCGTTAGTTGCAGTGCCTGCAACGATCGCTCATATGGTTGTGTTTCAGTGACATTTTCCAGGCGGTTTAGTTCACGTAGGTCGGGAAAAACCTACATTTTGAACCCTCTGAAGTAAAACTCATTCAAAATTACGAGAAAACAAGAAAGTATGAGTCGAGGCGGTAGTGTGGGAGCCCGTGTTCAGGTTCCCGATGAACTTAGAGAGGTTCTGCTTGAGTTTACAATAAGCTACCTGTTAGAACAGCCAGGGGATGTAATATCTTATGCAGCTGATTACTTTAGCAGACTAAGGGAGGCTAGGTGTACTGCACTGCTATATGATGGGGCTGGACCATCGGAAACATTGTCTCCAGATGAATCGACAATATCTAGAGAAGAAGGTAAGGGTAATTTAGAGTCGGTATGTATTTGGTTATTTATTATAAATTATTGATAGTTTTATTGCCCAAATTTCATTTTTATCAATTATAAGTTAACTGCATTCTAGACAGATCGATTCAATTTCACCTCTGAAATTGTTGGATTCAAATTCAAATTTATTGATGTATATACATGAAATAATAGCATTTCCACAGTGGGTATTTATCCAGCAGTACATTTTGTGAAAGTTAATAGTCATATGTTAAACCAATACTTATTACGAGCTTATTAGTATTCTCTTGAGTCGCCCAAGGACACATCACTGGGTTTGATGGCACCCCTTGTACCTGTGGTATTGGATATAATTAATTATGGTAAGTATGTGTTAAATCTTATATGCTGATGGTCTAAAGGCCAGAATTTTGAAAAGGCTGTAATTTTTTTTAACATTGCAATAAGTATTTTTACCAGAAAAATCCAGCAACATGATCTGGGTGACTTTAGAATCATTAATGCTTTGACACTGCTGAAAACTGAGTATAACAATTTCCTGAAATTATTACGGTTTTTCCTCTTATTAACTTCTAGACTTTCCTAGTAATTTAACTTGTATCTTTTAGTGGCTGAATGCAACATTTTAAATTCATTACTTAAATTGTTATTATTATTATTATTATGTATACTTTTTCACACATTACATTTTAATTCATATATCCCAGATTTTTGGTCCTTACTTGTTATTCTTAATATATCTACCTAAAGTATTATTTGTACAAATAGCTCGACAGAGTGGTACTTAATAATGTAATATGTGACAAACTTATCAGATGAGACTGACGATTTCTAAGTCACAAATGATAAAAAATTCTTTTGTTTATAACGGTCACAAAATATTGAACTTTCTTCATCTTGAACTGCGTATGTTGCAGTGCCAGAAAAGCTTTTAAAAGGTTGTTACCGAAAAAGGTGTATTATAATATTCAAGAATTTTTTAATGACCATTTAGAGTGATTTAAATGTGAGAATTTTAAACTATGTTCTGTGAATTGTTTAACTGTTTGCTTGTTTATATATATTTTAAATTGGTTTTATGTTGCTTATTTTTTGTTATTTATTATGTATGATTTTTTAATATGACTCTTTTATATAGGTATATGTATTTAATTTATTTCATCTATGTAACATTTGTACATATAAGCCTTTTTGAACTTGACTTTAAATAGTTTCTCCTTGTTTGTTTGTATAAATTTAAAAATCATTCAAGTACATGGTTACTTTATTTAGATTTTAATGTTGGTTTTGCTTTATAATATAACTTTTATGTAAGCTTATATAGTGCATTTCTGCTTTCTTGAATAGCATAGTTTTGTCAATAATGAAATCAATATTTTAGATATTAAAGCTATTTTTTGGTACATTGACTTTGACTTTATTACATATTGTTATATCTGTATATGATGGTTTGTGATAAATTTTGAAAATTGTGTTTATTATTATTGTTCCGGATTTTTAAATCTTAAAAGTTTATGGACTTAAGTATTTTGTTCTAATTCTAAAGTAAATCTTATATTTTTATGTAATTTATTAATAAAATTTAGAGAGAGGTTAAGTTGTCTCTGTGCCTGTGAAACAATCCAAAATATCATCAACATATCTGTACCAATAAATAAACTTGTCTATTACAAGGTTATTATCTAAAGGTTAAGTAGGTAGACACTTTACTGTTTCATTAATGTTAAAAATTCTAGTTTAGTATCAGTCCTTGGTTTTTAAAAAAGACACAGGGTGTCGAAACAGCTGTCAAACTGAAATACATTAGTTTGTTTCAATGAATCAGTCGTTTAATTTTTTATTTGGGGTAATACATACAAAAGCATTTTCACAATTCAAATATAATCTACACGTCAAAATATAATCTAAAGTTAATAAGTAGTTAGCAACGTTAGCTTATATAATACATACAGATCAAAATCAAATAATTTCTTTAATTAATAAACACAATAAGACACATAATACAAACATAAAGATGAAGCCTAAATTTTATGTCTCATGACTTATTCTAGCATTTTACAATAACAGGTTTATGACAATACAGCTTTCTATCATTATATATCAAAAATTCAAGGGTAAAATCATTATTTTACATTTAGAGATCACTTTTTGTTTTAAATAATCCTTTAATTTTCTTGTAAAGGCTAGTTGCAAAAATAGTTCTGTCCATCTCTAGCTCTTTCAGTACGAGAGTGTTGTGTTTCCAAGTTGTTTTTGTTCCTGGTACTCTACCCATGACAGTTATAGTTGGTAGATTATTCAGTATGAGTTTCTTTTACATGCCAGAGGCATGATGAAATATAGGCGCCTTTGCAACATTCACTATATCCCAGGCCAGTCATAACTCTTATACATCTTCTTTGTATAGTGTGTCGGCAGAATGTCCCCAACACAGTATGGCAAAGGAGATATGAGTGTGAAAATAGCCATAGTATGCACTCATTAGGAGAGAATCCAAGACCATATTTTTTAGGTTTTGAGTGACAAAAATAATTCTACTTAATTTCTTTGAGAGTAGGGTACATTGTTCTTTTCATGTGAGGCCAACATCAAGATATATACCTTGGTATTCAATTCTTTCAATATTTGCATTTTAGCATAATTTACACTATAAGTCTATTAAATCTGAACTACTCATATATGCACGACTGTGCTTTTAATGGTCTTGCTTCTGTTTATTTATTATACTAGTGAATTCGTTTCTGCAAAAATTATTTATTCTAATAGGGAATTTAATCTATTATGTTTATATAGGCCGCCTCGGAGTAATTTTCCTGATTTTGTAGAGCTCCTTGACCATATATTATCTAGAAAATATTTTTATGATCAGAAAGCATTTATATGTGGAGACTTTAATGTTAATTTAGAGGTAAATAATTCATCGACCGAATCAAAATCACTGTTGCATTTATTCTCTGCTTATGGATATTCTCAGTGTATAAATGATTTCACTAGAATTCAGGGCAATCATAAATCAGTTATAGACAACATTTTTACTAACATAATTTAGCAGAACTAGATTGTAGTACTGTTTTTTGTGATCTGTCTGATCACTACATGCAACGTGTTATTTGCCTGTTTAGTCCTATTGCTACAACTACTTTGTCTTTTTATTGTGGGAATTTTAAATCTAAACACAATATTAATAAATATGAGAATATGATATAAAAATAAATGAATCAGTAGCAACTGAAAATTGGAATGTGTGTTTTGAACACAGCCACAATACAGACGAAATATTTATTTCTTTTTTTAATCAGTTTAACCCAATAATCTTAAATTGCTTTCCTGAAGAACGTCGTGTAAAAAATAGTAAACAAAAAAGGCAAACAAATGGGTAACAAATGAAATTAAAAATAGGGGACAAATGTGTGATATTCTTAAAGCCTATAAAAAAACCAATTCTACCCTTCTCTACGAACTGTACTCAGCTCTAAAAAAAACAAACAAAACCATTATTTATACTGCCAAACGTAACTTTTTTAATAATCAAATATTAGCATCTGAAAATAAATTAGCTGCAGCATGAAAAATCATAAAAAATGAAACCTCGGCCAATGCACCTAAACGTGTACCGAGTGAACTTAAAAATGGTGACAGATTGATTAACATCAACAATTCTGCTGGAGAATTTAATAATTTTTTTAATGAAACACCTAAAGCGCTCATCCAGCAAAATCAATTACAACTAAATCTGAATATCAACAGGTCATATAAGATACCGAATGAAAACAAGGAGCTACTTCATATTCTACCCGATGAAGTTAGCATGATACTAAAAAAAGTAACTAAAAAAGATTCTAAGGGTTTTGCCGAAATTCCCTGTTCACTGTTGGGGCACGTGGTGGAATACATTAAATATCCACTGCCAGCATTAATTAATTTACTTTCTGTTCTCTCGAAGCTCTTTGAAAATGCCTTTTGTGAGAATATTAAACACTTTGTTGCATTCAATCAAATATTGAGTACTTCGCAATTTGAATTTCGTGAAGGACTTTCCACAGAAGATGCTCTATTAAGGCTCATTAAATGCGTTATGACAAATTTAGATGAAAAGAACAAAACCTTGTGTATCAACTTGATCTTTCTAGTGCATTTGACACGATTAGACATGATATGCTTATTTCTAAACTAGAATCTTTGTTTATTTGTGGTAATTCTATTTCATGGCTAAGATCCTACCTAGAAAATAGAGTTCAAAAAGTCAAGGTCAATATTTCCGGACGTAACATAGAATCCAAACCAAAACTTGTCGATTTGGGAGTTCTTCAAGGGAGCACATTAGGACCTATACTTTTTATTTTATTTATTAATGATTTAAAAATTAATTTTCAGAATTGTTTTATTTCACAATTCGCTGATGACACCAGTATTATAGTATCGGCAAACAGTGTCGGTGATCTTTCACTTGCGGCTCGTGCATGTGCACAGAGGATGAGCAACTGTTATGAGCAGAACTTCTTGACATTAAATATTTTTAAGACGTAAGTGGTTTGGTTGTCTCCTCTTTCCTTTGGGAAATATATAGATTCACAGCTTAAGTGGGCTCACCACATCGATCAGATCTGTAAGGACTTAGCTACTAAAAATTTCGTTGTTGTGAATCTTAGAAATTTCGTGAATACTAATGTGCTAAAGACATATTATTATGCACATATATATTCTAAATTGAACTATTGCATACTAATTTGGGGAGGATCCCCAGCACTGAATAATGTATTGCTACTGCAGAAACATATTATAAGAACAATGTTGTTTAAATCCCATTTAACCTCCTGTAGAGGGCTGTTTAAGGAACTTCAAATATTGACTGTGGTTTCAATGTACACTTTATCTTGTTTTTTATATATTAAAAAACACCCAGATCTATATGTATCATTTACGGGAAGAGAAATCAATTATAACTTAAGAAGCACAACTAATATTTTGTTACCCCAGCACCAGTTGATTATTGTAGCAAATGGAGCAGCAGTTCTCCCAATAAAAATTTATAATCGCCTACCTGACTATTTGAAAAATTTAAAAAGCATTCCACTTTTCAAACGAAATGTAAAAGACTTGTTAATTAAATATAGCTTTTATAGTTTAAGAGAATACTTTCAATGTGATGACTTTTAGTAATTTATTGTTTTCTTTGTACTTTGTTTTTATATACACCTCTATGTAGTATGTAACTGCTTTAATTAATTAGGTAGTTAAATATAATTGTATTGACGTTTTCCATACATGTTGTACATGTATCGAGAAATAAAAGTTTTTCATTTCATTTTCATAATGAACTTCCATCAGGTAATGGCTAACTCCGAGGCTAACTCAATAAATTGTTGTCAAGATCCATTTCAGGTATAAAACTCATTTACTTATGTTTCAAAAATCTTTAAAAATTGTTTTGCTTGTTTAGTAAGTTGTTAAATAACCTAGATTATGGTATTTTTTAAATTACCTCTATAATATAACATGTACAAAATCGTTGTAAGTGTCTTCAATACTATTGAAGGGCATATTGTTACTTTTGTCTCATGTCCTTCCTCAATCTGTTTGAGCACTCGGCATGTCAATTAAGTGAATGAAAGGTGTGAGCATTTCTGTTTAATATTATAGTACATTTATCAATTTATTCACAGAATAATGTTAGGTCTTTTAAAATTCCCATTACATTTTTCCAATTTTGTGACCCTGAAATATTCAAATTAAAGTAACAAATTCCATTTAGTAGCTTTTCATGACCTCTCTGACACTTTACAAGACACTAAAATAATCTAAACATCTCAGCCAAACCTACAAAGTAGTCTGTTTAAAAACCATAAAACTCAAAAAATAATTAGATTTTTTATCTTAGTAGTGTTGCAGGTTTAGTTACCAAACAAACTGTTACTGCTTGTTTATAAAAATCTCGTAGCATTACCACAGTGTTCCCATAAAACAGGATCGTAAAAACTAATTTCAATCAAAAATAACAAACAATACAAGCTAAACTAGCTGCTTGACAGGAAATCTAAAAATGTATTATGTGCTGTAGAAAGAAAACCACATATGAATTTAGTGGTAAATATAAGTAGGTATCTCGGGAGGTATATACAATGCAAATTGGATATCTTCCATTTTTACATTTTGTCTCTTCTGGGTATTCTGAGGCTTTAACATTAATGGCAGTTATCCCTTGAAATTACCTTAGTTTTACCAATCAATGTACTATAGCTCTAAATATAAAATTTTAGGTGAAATCCGCAAAAGCATAATTAGCATAGCTAATTATGCTTTTGCTATATATTAAGCATAGCTAAATATCTTATTTTTTGCAAAAATATCAAAATATAGAAAATTTGGTTATAAGAGACATTAGAGAAATTTAAAGACTGCAGTCGTATTTGAAGGCCTTTAAATTCAATTCGATTCAATATATGCTTTATTATCACCTAAAAAAACTCGTTGACAAAATTGCTTTCAAGAAAATACAAAATAAAATAAAAAGGATATACATGTACAAACTTCATCAAAACTAGATAAAATTAGATTTTTCAATTTTACAGGACAAGTAGGATATATGATGTATAACTATAGATAACTGTAATAAATATTTTAAAAGATACGTACACATAAACTAATATGATCATATTAAAAGAAAATTTTATAAATAAGATCAATAATATTATATATATTTAAACACATGTACCCGAGGGGAAAGTCACTCATGAAAATTTGTACACCTATTTAGAAATACAAATAAATAAATGTATTTAGATATATTTTAGAGTAATTATATGTATTTAAAAGTATTTATTTGTACTTAAAACTATTTACATGTCTTTATATGCATTCAGATATATTTAGATGAACTTAAAAATATTTATCTGTATTTAAAACTATTTATATGTAGTTAATTATATTTATTTTTAAATAAAAAATAGTTTTTAGCTTAAAGTGTTATTATTAACATTATAGATTCTGGTCATGACATGGCCACAAAATTTAAACATTTATTTTTGGGGAAGTCTGTAAATAAACTTAGTCATAAAGTACAATGGCCTTTGTAAAAAATGATTCTTTTTGCAACATTTTTAGCAAAAGCATGAAATCAGAGAAAATGGTCCGGTTAAGCTAAAAAATCTTTTCTCACATCCACCAAACAGCAAACTTTTCTATGGAGATGTTTAGATACTTAAATTCATTAGGTCAACATGCTTACTTAATTCCTTCAAGAGTGATAATAATGACTTCCTTTCTCTCTTGAAAGGTGTTTTGAACTCAGAATCTATGGCTTCTTTTTTATTTGGACGTATTGCCAGCAAACCTACTACAACCCTTTTTCTTCATTGATGGTACTGCATTTTATAATTATTAAATTATGTCACTATATTGTCGAAATAAATAAACATACAAATCTGAGCCACAAAGCAATAAACAAAGCGAAATTTTGGTGATAGGTATGTGAAAAAAAAACACCAATTTTAGGGATATCTACAAACATTTTGAACCGTCTTGAACTTTTTTACAAATCCGCGATAAAAATCGCGGGAAATCATTTTTAAATAACGGAGAACGAATCATAGGAAAGAAATACATTCCATGCATCGAAAACCTCATGGTTTATCCATCCGCCTTTATTCGGGGTTAATAAAATAGTACTGTATCAATTTTTTTCTTGGTATGCTTTGTACATTTTCGCTGATATAAGACAAATTAAGTAAATAATTGTACAATTTGTACGCTTGTACAAATAAAATTTCAATTTTGGTTAAATATAAAGGAAAACTATGTAACATTTTTCTCACCGTTTAAGATATAATTAACCTATCTTATGGTTAAAATCATATAAAATAAAAAAAAAAAAAGCTATTTTAAACTGCTTTGACAGAAAATCAAAACAAATCTTGAAAACATTAGCTCCATAGTTCCCTATTAAAAAATATTTTTTATGCTAGTAACAAACTAAAACTGAATTTAAGAAACGTATATAAATCTCCCTTATCAAAAATGTTTTACCTTAAAAAATGTTGAATATTTTAATTCTAACCAGACTTTACTGAATATGTGATTCTGCCCCACATTATGCTAGTAAAAATATATTTGCTTAATGCACTGATATGGAATCAGATGAAATATGTCCCACCCCCTTTTTTTCCTTTAAATGCTTTTCATTAAAAATAATTATTTTTCTGAACAGTAGTTCACAAATGCCAAAATTTGTCTGCCATCTTGGGGAGGCTATTTTGATTTTTTTTAATGTTGTTTAAAAACCTGCACTCTTAAAAACCTTTAGATATCCATTTTCAGTCAAATCCACGCAAATACAAAATATATATACCATGTTGGCGCTATTTTGAATTTCTTAATATGTATTAAAAATTCATAGTACTGCCCTATTGGAGCTGCCATATGGATCGTTTAACTGCCAATCAAAATGAAAATATATTAGGACAGCTGGCATATTTAATAACAGACCTTATCTGTTTTTTTTTTTCATTATGCATAAAAACGTTTACCTATATAAGCTCTTTTATCTTAGCTTACTTTGTAGTGACTACAAAACAACGCAAATCTATATATATATATATATATATATATATATATATATATATATATATATATATATATATATACTTTGAAGTGCCTACAAAACAACGCAAATCTCTCAGAAGGTATTTTAAAATAATTTATTGTGAGAAATGTATACTTTTTAAGTCCAGTATGTACAAAGAGATATAATATATATATATATATATATATATATATATATATATATATATATATATATATATATATATATATATATATATATATATATATATATATATATATATATATATATATATATATATATATATATATATATATATATATATATATATATATATATATATATATATATATATATATATATATATATATATATATATATATATATATATATATATATATATATATATATATATATATATATATTTATGTTTTAAATGAAATTTTGCTTAGTTACGCTACTTATAGCTTGTTAATTAGGAGCTCAAAATTGTATTAATTTTTGCATCGTGGCCAAGTAAGCAAAACAGCAAAAGTTTACAGCTCCGCCATTTCTTGTCCGATTTCAAAGATTTAAAAATGAACATTTATAGAATTTATAGCTTAATAGGAATGCATTTAAAAACTCGGAGGCTCTCATTTAAAAATGCATAAATGGCGGAGTGTAATACTATTTTATATGAATTTCTAGTGCAACATTTATCGGTTTGAGGCATCTATTTAAGAGTTTTGGGTAATAAAAAGGCAACATTTTGTTTTCACAGCTGTGAATGTTACATTTTTTTAAAATCGAATTTAAAGTATCGATTTGAGGTTTTCGGTAATAGGATAAAATCTAATCGGAACTTTTGAACTTGGACTTTTTTAAAATAGACTTTAAATAGTTTTGTTACTTTTAGGGTCGTAATCTATTTAAAAAATATTTTGATAGTAGTCAAAAAATTTGTTTTTTCTCCGTAACTTTTGAACTGCTGAAAATATTTAAATAAGGTTTTTCATGTAATCTTTAGTAGCCTAATTTATTTTAAAATATATTTTGACAGCTGTAAATAACATGTTTTTTTCCCATAACATCTAAACTACTTAAAAATTTTAAATACGATAAAATAAAGTAAGTTATTTCAAAAATGTTTTTTGACATCTGTGAAAAAAAAACGTTTTTTAACTTTTAGTGGCGTAATTTATTAAAAAAATATTTTGACTGATGTCAAAAAAAAATAGTTTTCCTCATAATTTTTTGGACTGCTTAAAATTTTTAAATACGGTTTTCACAGTTCCAGGTTACTGTTAGTGGCGTATTTTATTTAAAAAAAAATATTTTTACGTCTCCGAAAAAATGTCTTTCCCGTACCTTTTAAACTGCTTAAAAAATTTAATTATGGTTATAATGTAAACTGTTTAAATTTTTAAATATGCGGTTTTCATAGTTTCATATAACTTTTAGTGGTGTAATTTACTTAAAAAAATATCGTTTTTTTCCCGGTAACTTTTGAACGACTTAAAAATTTTAAATACTGTTTTCACAGTTCTATGTTACTTTTAGAGGCGCAATTTATTTAAAAAAAATATTTTAACATCTATAAAAAAATCTTCCCCGAAAATTCTAAACTACTTAAAATTTTTAAATATGGTTTTCACAGTTCCATGTAACTTTTAGCGTTTTAATTTATAAAAGAGTATATTTTGATTGCTGTCGAAAAAGTATATCTGTCAAAAAATATTTTTTTTTCCTGTAACTTCTAAACTACTTAAACACTTTAAATGCGAATATCGCAGTTCCATGTAACTTTTAATGGCGTAGTTTATCATAAAAATATTTTGACAGCGTTTAAAAAAAAAATATTTTCCCCATAACTTTTGAACTGCTTAAAATTTTTAAATACGGTTTTCACAGTTACATGTTACTTTTAGTGGCGTAATTTATTTAAAAAGAATATTTTGACGCCTGTATCTTCTAAATTACTTAAAATTTTTAAATACGGTAACATTTAGTGGCGTAATTTATTTAAAAAAAAAATATTTTGACAGCTGTAAAAAAATTGTCTCCCATAGCTTTTCAACTAACATTCTTTTCGGAGGCGCAATTTATTTAAAATAAATATTTTAAATACCGTCGAAAAAGTAACTGAACTGAACTGTTCAAAAATTTTTAAATAAAGTTTCCATAGTTTCATGTAACTTGTAGTAGCGGAATTTATTCAAAAAAGATATGTTGACCGCTGTAAAAAAGTTTTTTCTCAGTTCAATGTTTCTTTTGTTGCCGTAATTTATTAGAAAAATGTTGACATTTGTCAAGAAAAATGTTTTTCCCCATAATTTCTTAACTGCCTTAAATTTTTAAATACGGGTTTCATAATTCAAGTATGTTTTATTGAAGTAATTTAATTTAAGGAAAAAATATGACATCTTTAAAAAAATTGCTTTCCCTCATCACTTCTGAATTCTTCTAAATTTTTAAATACGGTTTTTACAGTTCCATTCCATGTAACTTTTAATGACATAATTTATTTAGAAAAATATTTTGGCAGCTATAAAAATAAAATGTGTAGTCTTCCTAACTTGTGAACAGCTTTTTTTTTTTTTAAATATTTTTACGGTTAGATGTAACTCAACTTAGCTTGTTACTATAGGTCGCACTCGACTGGTCAATAGCGACCAACAATGTAGGTTTCATACAACCTGTTTCTTACTGGTTGCATCGAAAATAGGTTCAAATCGTGATAGTGACGTACGTCAGTGTTGTCGCACCGAGTACATTTGTACTAGACCTAGTACTGTTTGATCGGATCTCGTGATCTAGTACGTATTGCTCGGATTCTAGTGCTTTTCCTAATAAAAATAAAATAAAATTCTATAAGAATATGCTGTTCAGTGGCGTAATGCTAGTGATAAAGCATATAAAATGATACTAGGCACGAAATTTAGTATAAAAAATAATATTAATCTGAATATTCATGTCCTGAACTTGTTATTTTCGTGTTACAAGTTACGTATTTGTTCCATAGAGATGATTTAACCTGAAGTTTATACGTGCATGGAGGTACAAAAATAAAATTTTGTACGATGTGTTGACGATTAAATTACAGTGCTAATACTTAGCTGTTATATCCATTATTAAAGTTATAACAGATGAGATAGTTTTGCCATATTACAGCAATATTACGCCTTGCGCTGCTGTATTACAACGCCTTTTTAATATAATCGCAATTTTGCTATAGCGCTGTTTTAATATATGCTACTTTGATACAGCAATTTTTTAATTAGAGCTCATTTGTACAGTGCCGTTTTATTACAGAGTCAAATCTACTGCAGTACTGTAAGTTAGCCAGCGAAAGCTTAAAAAATACATTAATACTTAATTTTTTATTTTCAGTACATTTGTACTAAAACAAAATTTACTACTTTTAGTACTTTTTATTCCCATGATTTAGTACATTTCTCAAATACATTGTGGTAACACTGACATACGTACATTTCATCCATAGTTAATTTTGTTCAGTGGTTTATTTCATGGTTGTGCGCAACTGGTTTCGTAACTTTGGTTGAGTAAAGGGATGAGCTACCTTAATTTGTAATTTTGATTAGAATTTTCAGTTTATTTTCCTTTTGTTAAATTAGTATTACTTCGAGATGAAAATATTCCTTGAAATTCTCTTAATTATTTGTCACGAATTCAACAACAGTCATTGCACTCAAACCAACTTGACGTCCAAAAAAGTCTTATTTAACCTAAAAATAAGAGATCATTCATCTGCGTTACAGTAAAAGCCACATCGCTCGCATCGACGCGCTTCTCCATTTAACTTAGATTTTGATTAATGACCCGTCTTAACAAAACTGCTGATTCACCCGAGCAGGTCATTCAATTTCAGTAACTAACCTAGTCAACTTACAAAATAATGCGTGTGTTGGACTAGAAAATTGTCTATTATCCGGGCTATTATTAAAAAATATTTACAAGGTTAAGGCCTTAAAATAAATATGGTTTTAAAATATATGGGAATAGCATGACAAATTATATAGTTAATAGTATCCATCTCAAGGAAATTTGGCTAATGGTAAATTGTTGTAAAAATATTTAGGTCAGGTATATATATATATATATATATATATATATATATATATATATATATATATATATATATATATATATATATATATATATATATATATATATATATATATATATATATATATATATATATATATATATATATATATATATATATATATATATATATATATATATATATATATATATATATATATATATATATATATATATATATATATATATATATATATATATATATATATATATATATATATATATATATGTATTTGTATGTATAAAGATACTAGCAAATATCAGAAGCGGCACAACGTTCACGTCTCAGATTGTTCAAATTTTATTGGTCAGAAACTGAAACTACTCGTCGTGGCAAAAACGCACTTTTTACCTTTTGGTAGTTGAATCTCGGAGACGGTTTTAGATAAACTTGTAATTTGGTACGTTAGAGCACCCTTGGAGCTTTGGAACGATGTCACACAGATTTTTCATATAAGTTTTGGTTTTCTGTCTTTCAATAAAAAAAAATCGGATTTGTCGTACTGTCATTTGACACACGATAATTGTGGAAAAATTGAATTATTCATTTAGATAAAGTACGTTTCATATGTTTTGTCAAAAAGTTCAAGGTTCTCTTATGAGATACTTATACAATTTATCGGGATGGCTTTGGAAACAAAAGCTTGTTTTTTTTTCTAGGCTTCAGTTTGACATTGATATTTTAGGCCATTTTGTGAAAAATTTCCTACAAATTGGAAATTAGCAAAAGTATTTTTAATTTAGTAGGGAAGATGCCTAAAGCTGAAATAAACCGTATTTTCCGAAATCAAAATATATCAGCTAGGATCCTATATCGAACTCTAGCGGAATGCGAACAAGGTATCCCATGTATGAAGCTTCCGAAAAGTGGAAGACCAAGGCTTTTTACTCTTCAGCAGTGCAGAAGAATGGTAAGAAAAGCTAAATATAGGGTTGGTGTGAGTGTCAAAAAACTAGCCAGGGAGAATCGGACTTCAGGCACCCCAATTTTTAAAATTTTGCCCAGAAGTGGTTAAAAATTTCACAAAAGACAAAAATGTCCAAAATATACCTCGAAACAGTTAGCCCGAATACCCCTATGTACCGGTAATATTCGCCGTGTTCACTTTGCAAACAAGTCTATTATTGTCATTGACGATGAGAAGTACTTTACCTTGAGGAATTCAGAAGTCAAAGGTAATGACGAATTCTATATTGATAATATTGAGGAATGTCCAGATAATGTGGGATTCAAAGAAAAATCAAAATTTACAGACAAAATTTTGGTTAGGTGTGTAATTTCTTCAAGAGGTGTAGCAAGGCCTTATGTGACAATTGCCTAATAAAACTCGTTAATAGACAGTCGAAAATGGAGATCAACTACGCCGCTGGATTTGAAACCGCTCAGACACTGATGAGAGGTATCTGAAGAAAATTGCGCCTTGCGGAGCAATAAGAATATCTACATCCAAAATCAAGGATCAGTTGAATCCCTCTGGTACCTAAACGGATCGTGTTTTCTACAAATAAGGCTCTGAAAGAACATATATATATATATATATATATATATATATATATATATATATATATATATATATATATATATATATATATATATATTTTTCTTGGGTATATGTTTAATTAATGAAACTTTCTTTTTCTGCAACTAGCTCGACGTTTCGCCTCTTGTTTGAAGTATTTTCAAGAGCATTTTATTGCATGTCTAAAAATATACATAATACATGGATTAGTACTTTTCGTAACAAAAGAAACATTCATAATACTTAACTATTGAATAATTAATTATTTTATTTATTAATTAATTAATTAAATATTTTTGTACTCACAACATTTAATAAAACAACTATAGCGTAATATATTAAAATATATTTTATATGTACCTTACCTTGGAAACGATTGGGTTGATTAAGGTGGTCTAGAAATATGAGGAAGATCGTCAAAGGCCTCCCGATAAAGATATTCGCTACCACAGGTGATAGAGGAGGTCCCATAGCTTCCCCTGAGGTTTGTTCATAAAAAGTTCCTTAAAAAATGAAATAAGTAGATGTATGACAACGATGCCAAAACTTTTGGCTATCTGCGGAACGGCAAGAAGAAGTTACTCTGCCAGCTGGTCTTTCTCTTTAGATGCCGAGATGTAGATGTACCGAAATCACTACAGGTAAAACATCACGTTATTTCTAAAACCGTGGTGATGCGTCTTTCATAACCTTATAGGTGTTGTTGTCCAAAAGTTGCGATACCTTTTCCAAGTATTCCGTTCTGTCCATAGCGACTGTGGCGTTGTCTTTATCTGTTGGAAGGACCAGCATGTCTGCGTTTTCGTTTAAGGTTTCCATCGCCGTTTCGGCTGCAAAAATTCGATTTCGGTGTTTTCGAATTCTTAATAATATTCGCTGTGTCATACTGTGCCAGAAGTGCGTCACTTAGAGAAAGGATTAAGGCAATACGTTCTGATTTAGATACTAATGCCCGTAAAGTACTAGAAATTCAACTGAGATTAGCTTTTAGACTTGAAGGAACCATTTTTACCGTTTTGGGTAACATCACCAATGCACAGGCAGAAAAAATCCATCAAGAAGTTACACTTAAGCAACAAAGAAGTTTGAAGCACTCCTGAATAGAAAAAATCTAGTGACACCTCCGTAGAATACAGTTATCAGCTTGTCGTTGAAGTCGTTAACCGAAGCAGACCATTCCGTCCTCTCCAAAGGCCAACATTTCGCATTAGCACCGAGAAGCATTCCTGTAGGCGACATAGTATCCTCCGTTGCAGCCGCACTTAGAAGATTACTAGTGAAGCAAGCCGATGCAGTTAGGTATGACACAGCGAAGATTATTAAGAATTCGAAAACACCGGAATCGAATTTTTGCAGCCGGAAAGGTATCGCAACTTTTGGACAACAACACCTATAAGGTTATGAAGGTAGACCCTATAAGTAGAATAGAAAGACGCATTACCAATTCGTGGAAAAACTTAAGTCAGTCTAGTTGGATCCCGAATATATTTTGGTCAGTTTCGATGTAAAATCATACACATACACAAATGTTTCTGTGAACGACTCAATTTTTATTATATCAGATATATAGCAACATCATAATTTTGTAAATAACTCAATAGACCTGATGGAAGTTTACCTTGTATCTAATTCTTTCATTTTTCATGGAACTTTTTATGAACAAACCTCAGGGGCAGCTATGAGATCTCTATCACCTGTGGTCGCGAATATCTTTATGGATGCCTTTGAAGATACTCCTTTAACATCCTCTCCACTAAAACCAAAACACTGATTCAAATATGTAGATGATACTTTTGTTGTTTAACCTCATGGACAGGAAAATGATATTTTTGGACCACCTTAATCAACATCAACATCATAACATTAAATTCACGATGGAAATTGAATATAATGGAACAATGTGAACACAGTGTTCAATAAAATACACAAAACGCTTTAAATGTTACAATTTTATTCTCGATTTTATTATATCATTTTAAAGTATAAATGTTGTGGTTAATAATGAAAAATGGTATCCCGCAAGTGACTACCTCTGCTTCTTTGGCATGCTAGCATTTCTTTTCCCAAAATTTTCAATCGCAGTTTCGCAGGTATTCTGTCCAATTTGCCCAATTGCTTGGGTAATATTAACTTGAAGCGGTTCAGTGGTTCGAGGATTGTTAACGTAAACTCTTTCCTTTAAAAAGCCCTACAGGAAATAATCTAGTGGTGTGAGGTCGCAAGACCTAGCAGGCTAATTTACGTCAGCTCTTCGAGAAATTATTCGATCGCCAAATTTCTCCCTTACAAACAACATTCAACGTTTCATCCGAGGTATATCACGTGGCGCCGTCCTGTTGAAACCACATGTTCTGAACATCCATGTCTCCAAATTTATTCCACAAATAATCAATTGACATTATCCTGTATAGAGCTCCGTTCACAGTAACCGCATCGCCAACTTCATTCTGGAAGAAATAAGGACCAATTACGCCTCCCGCCCTAAAATCACATCACAAAGTAATTTTTTCTGGATGTAGTCGTTTCTCCAGTGTCTCTCTTGGATTTTCCTCAGCCTATTCCCTTGCTTGTTCACGTATCCACCAATTTCAAAATAAGCTTCGTTGCTAAAGATTATTTTGTGAAAGAAATCGTTCTGTTTTTGCTTTTTCTCTAATGCCCAATTAACAAAATTACGACGCATCAAATGAACGTTTGGCTTTAGTTCTTGAGTCAACTGAATCTTATAAGCTTTTAAATTCAGATCTTTCTGTAAAATATTATGCAGACTCGATCTTTTAATGTTGACTTGCAGCGAACGTTTACGAACTGACTTTTTTAAATATGCTGACCCAGACTCTTTAAATTTCTTCATAAAATTCTCAATAACTTTAACAGATGATGCCGTATTTCTTCCCAAATGCGTACGACGTCTTCTTGCAGTTCCATTAAAACGTTCCCCGTGTTTGTCATAAGATTTCACAATAAATATGCGTTTCGCTTCGCCTTTTCTTTACATCTGTCACTATCAGAAAACTGTCAAATAATATTGATACAAATAGCAGTCAATTTAAATCAGATTGTCAAATTTGGACACCCTTTAGATGAAATTGATCAAAGGAAGGAAAATGGTACTTTAGGATATTCTGTATATAGAAAACCGACGCATACAACTAGATACTTAAACGCAAACTCACTAATATTTAGAGCCATTTCGATCAAGATTCTTTAACGAAAACATCGAAGGCGACGGATGTTCTGAGAGGGAATGGCTATTGCACTGAAGATATTACGCCTTCATTTAAAAGATATAGTAATCCAACTCCACGAAAGGAGAATGATAAGGAGCTACCGTTAGGTGGTGTTGTCCTTCCCTATATATATATAGCACTACAGACGAAATAGGATGATTACCTCTGCGGTCCAACATTCGTAAAATCTTCAATACAGGAGTATATAAAATTCCTTGCTCCTGTGGAGAAGTGTATGTAGGAGAAACAGGACGCTCAATATCCACTAGACTTAAAGAACATGAACGATGTATCAAAAAGAAACAAATTGTTTAACCTGCAGTAGCTACACTGGTCATATTATAAATGTAAAAGATATAGATTACCGGTTACAGCACACATGGATTTTAACACAGGGTCACGGTTCTGTGAGCACAAGTTGGGTATAAAAGCACGCCTCAACCTCTCCGAGCTCATTCATGTTCAGATCTTGTGGAGTAACGATCTCTGAAGATGTTTCGTGTAATCGAAGGCGAAACCTAGGATAGTAATTCCAATTTGACACGGTGAAATCCCCTAAGTCTAAACAATTTACACTTGAAAACCATTGGAAATAATTACCATTCGAGACGTTGTAAAATGGGCAAAATCAAACCATTACAAGCCCGACAGAACACGTTGTAAAATATGAAATACTTCATAATTTTTCCCAGATGTCGACATGTTTTTTTTTAGAAGTATTTTATTGATTTTCAAAAAATCCTATTTTTATAGTGGTTTGAAAATCGTTCGATAATCCGACAAAATACTTCACCATTAAGGTTGCATTTTCGAGTAGCTCTTAGTTATCCAAATTAACGCATAAAGGGTTCTTGATGAAAGCTTTAAAATAGTAAGGGATCATCCGGAATGGGGATAACAAACAGGCTTAAATTCGAAATAGAATAGTCCCTTTTGTTTGCCAAATACCGGGTCCTGGATTTACTCCGATAGATAACGCTTTCAAAAGCTAAAGGGAAGCCTGAGGGATCTCTTTGTCTTACATTGCCTTTTCTCTGATTATGTATTTGGGCATGCCGGACACAGTTCAGATTAAGATAATTTGCGTTTAATGAGTGAATTTGGTGTATAATAATTAGAGGGGTCTGTGCGTGAAAGGAGAGGTTATGTTGGGAAGACACAGTAAGTAATTAAGAAACCATCTGTAAAACCAAATAATATAAATGTGTCCAGGGATTTGATATAATTGAATGGGTTCGCCGTATATAATATTGTAAAAGACAAATTATGTTTTTTCAAAAATCGAAAAAAACTGTTTTCTGTACATATACAGGGCGTTAATTAATGACATGATACAATTGTGATGACAATTATACAAATTTAAACTCTCTTTTCATTTCTTTAGCTTTTTAGTATTTTGCGTAATTCTCGTATCTGTCAGAGTTTTCGACTTATTGCGAAAATTGCCATCGATGCAAATTAAATGTAGGCGATATAGTGAAACTGGAAAAAAAACTAATAGGCTGAGGCAGGTCATTTGTTAATTCTGTTTTTTGATGTGACATTTTGTAACAGATAATTTTTTTGTTACGTTTCTGTAGTTGTTATAAGTTGTTTAATGATGGTTGAATTCACAAATCAAGAATATGCAGAAATGCATTTCATTTATGGACTTACCAATGGCAATTGTTATGAAGTGAGACGACTCTAGAACAGAGATATTTAAATCGAAAGGTGCCCAATCGACAAACATTTGCAGGTACATAATCGGCTTTCTGAAAATGGATCATTCAAGAAATCCACTCATTTAGTAGGAGCAAATAGAACCGTTAGGACTCCTGAAGTCGAGGAAACAGTCCTGAATGCAGTAGAAAATTATTCTGCTACCATTAAAAGAAAAAATGCAGCAACACTTAACATTTCATTTGTGGTTGTATGGAAAATTTTTGGAGACAACTTAATGTACCCTTACCACATATAAAGGGTTTAAGCTCTTCTCCCACGTTTAAATTGTCAGTGGTTCCTACAACTGCTAGTCCAAAATTCATTATTTGGAAACACGATTTTATTTAGCGATGATGCAAATTTTTCAAGGAATACCATAAATAATTTTCATAACAATCATTTTTGGGCAGAAAAGAATTCGAATTTGATACACGAAAGTAATTTCCAGCAGCAATTTTCAGTAAATGTGTGGGCCGGCATTATTGGAGACTTTTTGATAGAAGCATTTTTTCTGCCAGCAAGGCTAAACGGACGATATTATCGTCAATTTCTCGAAGACGAACTCCCAGTATTGCTAGAACATGTACCAATTCTTCATAGAAATCAAATGTGGTTGTTGCACGATGGTGCACCAGCACATTTCAGCATAGAGGTGAGGGAGTTCCTAAAACAAAATTTTAACAACCGTTGGATAGGGCGAGGGTGACCTCAGTTATGGACCCCTAGATCTCCAGATCTGAATATATGGTGGATTTCTTTTTTTCGGGGGCACCTGAAAACCTTGGTGTATCAGACCCCAGTCCCGACAGAAGAAGATTTAAGAAAGAGAATAATTGCTTCATGTGACATTATTCGCAGTACTCCTAAAATATTTGAAAGAGTCCGTCAGTCCATGAGGCGAAGACTTAATTCTTGCATTTAAGCAAGAGGACATTTTCAACACCTTTTATAATTTTGTTTTTAATTCAACTTTAAGAATTTTATCTGATTGCTTATTATCCTGTGGTTTAATTTGATTGATTTAAAATAAAAATTAAAATAATGCAAATAAAAACTTTTTGCTTTATTTCACCTACATTTAATTTGCATCGATGGCAATTTTTGCAAATAAGTCGAAAACTCTGACAGATTCGAGAATAATGGAAATTTAATATCAAAATTCATACAGGCTGCTCCAAAAAAAAATTCCGAAAGATAAATTTGTAAGTGATGCAAAAAATGTAACTCCCTGTATACTGAGATGAAGAATTCCGATATTTGATTGTAGAGATTCCTAAAAATAATACATGCACTAAATTTGAATTAATTTTCTCAGAACTGACTGGAGAAAAACGTAAAAAATGAGTTGCATTATTTCGCTAACATTTAATTTGCATCGATTAAAATTTTTGCAAATAAGTCGAAAATTCTGACAGATACGAGAATAACGCAAAACTTTAAAAAGCTAAAGAAATGAACAAAGAGTTTACATTTTATATCAGAATTCATACAGTATGTTCCAAAAAGAGAGTTCCGAAAGATAAACTTGTAGGTGATGCAAAAAATGTAACACCCTGTATACTGCGACGGACAATTTTGATATTTTATTGTACAGGTTCTTAAAAATAATAAATGTACTAAATTTAAACTAATTATCTCGGGCTTTATTGGAGAAAAACGCAAAGAACGAGAAAAACATTGAAACTCTGACACCCTATCTGAAGAAAATGGTGCGTTTCTAGCCACGTATATACTGGCAATTTTTTCCTATTTTGTCGAGTACTGTCACCCGCTGATTAACACCCTATATTGTTTAATTTATTACTTTTTTCAGTCAGTGGTTTCAGTTTTTAATGACATAAACGTAATATAGGAAACAAAGAAATGATCTACGACTTTGTTACTTTATATAGGAATTACTGAAAAAAAACCGAAACAACACTTCTTCGAAGTAATAACTTTGTAACCGACTGGTGGTTATAATGTAATCTCCACATTAAGGGTAAAGGCTAAGATTAAAATACCAGTATGCTGCGAACCTCTTTTGGTGGCAATTTTCCAGGTACCCGGTTTCTTCTTTTTGATATGTATGGATTTTCTGCAGGATTTTCGCTTCTTTTATGGCCAATTGCGCATATTCACTTTTTTTCTTCTTCCAGTATTCAAGCGATTTTGATCTCCCAGCAAAAATGTGCGTTCGATTAGCTAGCCTTATAGGCACATTAAACGTTGTTTCGCCGGTAACTGTTCCCGCGCTTTTTACAACTGTCATTCAGTTCTTTGGACCTTAATTATTGTTAAAGTGAATAGACCCTGGATAACTTCAAATTGATGCGAAATTGATGTTAACAGTTGACGTTGTGACTAGGAGTTCGCGAGACCATGGTCTGGGTCTCGGTCTCAGCATAGCCAGGTAGCATAGTACATTTTGTTAAAAATAATCAATTAAGTTATTTTTTATAAAAGTAATCAGTCATTTAAGTTATCTGATAACTTGAGGTATTTTGTTTGGAGCTATTTTTCTATTGACTAAAGTTAAAATTTTCTAAAAATTGTAATGGGTTTCCCCTTACAATAATTTAGTTAATAAATTTGACAATAAAAAAATAAATAGTTTTGTTGTGTTAAAATATATTGACTAAAGTTAATATTTTCTTAAAATAGTAGTGGGTTTCCAGTTCCTGCGGGATTCGCGGTTTCGCATTTGACGGGTACAAGGTCTCACTGGCCCAAAAAATGGTGCGAATCCCGCGGGATTGCTGAATTGCAGTCCCTAATGCTCTGAGATGTTCTAGGCTTTTGTTTATATCTATTTGTATATTTGCCAAACAAGTGCCGGTTCGATACATAGCAATCTACACTGTGGCAGGCTCGGCAAGTTAATTAGAATCGCGTTTTTTGTTGTAGTAAATCAATTTTAATTAACTAAATCGTACTTTGAATTGTTTTGCTCAAGTTAGGTTTGATTTGTTTTAAAACAATATAAATTAAGATCGATTGAATTCGAGAACAACTGCGATTCTTATTAAGTTACCTCGTCTCCCTTGGCCTATTTTGCTCTTTGTCGCAATGGCATTTGCCTGATCAATATAGAAATAGACATAAGCAAAACCCATATCACCTCATACCTTGCTCTGTACTGCATAAGTATCTGGCTTTACGGAGTCCGAAAGGGGCAGCAGTTAGACTCAAAAGGGGTTGATTTTGCTAGAGATTCCACAAAGGTGTCTCCCAAGCAAAGCAGTCTGGTCGACAGACAAAATGTTCGGTATTTTCGTCTACATCACACAAAACCTGCAATATATATTATTGTAAGAAATGCCGTTACTTTGTAGAATTGTTTTCGTAGAATTGATAATAGAGTTACTTCTGCTGGTAACTGCTAGCCTTAGTCAGTATAGTATCTGCCTATCCAATTCCAGACTTTCTCTCGATACATAACGAACCAAGATCAATAAATAAAAAAATCATGCATAGAACCGCACCTGTCTTGAATTAAGAAGAATTTTCATAAAGACTTCCCAGGTAATCTTCAGTACATAGTCATATAGTAGCACATATATACTGTCTCTTCAAATATTTTTATTGGGCGCCATTTTGTTCCATTACATTGGATTCCTACCAATTCGTTACCAGTTTCTACCTATGCCATATGTGATTTTTGGACATAATTTAAAATAAATTAAATGAGTAGTTTTTACATTGGCACACACCGCCATTTTGTTAGGCCATGTTGAATTCGTATCAGTTTATCACTATATCACATTTAATTTTTCTGCAAAATTTAAAGTCAACTCAAAAAGATTTTTCTTAAAAAATTGAAATGAATTCGTACCACAACTTTATCAATTTATCTCTATATGACACTTAATGCTTGCACAAAATTTGAAATTAATCTAATGAGTTTTTTTCAGGCCGATTTTTTTAAATATTTTATTAGGCCATCATTTTGTTTTGCTGTCTTATATTCATACCAAAATGTTACCAGCTCATTCCTATGTAACACTTGCAACTTGCCAATAATGCAGATTGGGGAAATTGGATAACTAGTAATATTTTTTTTAACGTTTTACTAGGCCGCCATTGTTCCAGCATATTTCATTTTTACCAAAATATTACCAGGTTATCCACATATGACCCTTTAATTTTTGACTCAAATTTGAAGCCACTCTAATAAGTAGCGAACTGACTGACAGACGGATCGTCGGTATTTATAAAAATGGGTTTGGCATCTAGTGACGCAAAAACCTGAAAATATGTAAAACCGGAGAGGGTGACTTTTCACGATTACAAAATATTTTATTTGACCGCCATTTTGTTTCGCCATCTCCAATTAGTACCACAGTTTTACTAGTTCATCTCTATATTACAATTACTTATGGCACACAATTTGAAATCAGTTCATTTAGTACTCTTTTCGGGCTTAATTTTTTAATAATTTATTACGCCGCCTTTTTGTTTCGCTGTCTTAGATTCATACAAACATTTTACCAGTTGATTTCTACATAATACTTGATTGTTGTGCAAAATTTGAGATAAATTGAGTAAGTAGTTTTCTATCAATAATATTTTCATAACATTTCACTAGGCCGCCATTTGGTTTGCCATATTGGATTTTTACCAAAATATTGTCAGTTCATTCCCATATGACCCTTAATGTTTGACCAAAATTTGAAGTTAATCGGGTAAGTAGTTTTTTAGCTTTGCCGCAAACAATGACGGTATTGAGAAAATATGTTTTTCGGCATCTAGGGACCCTGAAACGTAAAGATCTGAAAAAAATCTGGGAGCATGACTTTTTTACGATTACAATACTTCCTTTTTACGAGGGAAGTAATAATGCCAGAAAGCCATTTGTATTTCGGCGGAGCCTGCATATTATTATAACTAAACAGTGGCGTCCGATAGGGGGCTCTTTTTGTAAACCCCGTTGTAGCAAAGCGCATGCCGCTATGGTTAATTTTTTGAGGCAGGGCATTTTTTTTTGTTCTTCTCGTCTAAGAATCTCGGACAAGTTCGTTAGCGGGTAATAATGGAGCGCGGCGATGTCGCGTAAAAAATAAAAAAGGAGTAAAAATTGGGGTAACTTTAAAGGCATTTTGGGGAGTCGAAACCCCGACCGCTTTGTGAAGGTAAATCGGGGGTTCGATGGGGAATAAGAGAAATTCAAAATCAATATAGGATGCCTTTACCTCAAATGCCAGGAGAGCGGTCTAAATTAAACAAAAAAAAATGAGGGGCGGAAATAGTTTTTGGGGCTCTAAAGTTTCCCCGAGGTATTGAAAAACACCGTCCCAAAATTACTCTCAGGTTTATACAACAGATATCAAAGTTAATTTCAAACCTAACGAGCTGCGAGGTAAGACAGCTGTTAAACAAATAAACTCAACCTAAAATTTAAATTATTGATTCAAATCATTTAGTTGTAATTCCAATTGTAGTACCAATTCAAGGCATTTTCTGCATACACATCCAGCCGGTTTCAAATTTCAACAGAAGTGTATCACATAATGACATCTATCTAAATAATTTGTCTGATTAGTTGATCTTTATTAACTTATATAGTTAGAATCAATTAGGCTCAATTGACGTTAACCATCATATAACAGTTTTATGAGTTGACGCGTGACCCTTTTGTTTCCGAAATTACCGTCCCATTTCTTCTGACGAAATAATATTTTATACAGGTTTCAATCTAAGGCTCAAGTCCGTTACATTAATGGTACAGTTGTTTAATAAAAATACCATAATAAGTGGAACCAAAACATTATACTTTAAATAGACGATCGATCCAACGTAAAATAAAATACTCCCAAAATGGATTCCAACTTTGCATTGAATTCCCTGTAGCATAGGATCCACCGAGAGATTTCCGCGTAGCATAATGTTCAGAGTTGCCAGTCCGCAATGCACTCCATCCAATCGGTTTAAATTTTTTTATTGTACTTCTAAATCTTGGACTGTAGACTTAAGTCATGCTTCTAGCAACATGAGCTAAATATGATTAAGTGCGTTCTAATTAAACGGCGACATGAGCAATTGATGTGGTTAATTTATTTGTATTTGATGAACTGTTTATTCGAAGTATAATAAATATTTGGTGGAATTAAATTAAGTTCTCATTCAGTTTACTGTTCGCAAACTTAACCTTTTCGTTAAATATTTGGGGTGGTCATAGTGGATGCAAAGTCATCTTTGCATCTATGCTGGAAGGCGCATATTGACAGACTAACGAAAAGCGACCTTCTGGCAGCTCTGTAGGGCGGAGGGCTCAAGCTGGGGGCTAAGTCCTATAGTGATGTACTAACTGTATAAAACAATCATAAGACCTAGGATTACATCCGGCTCGATAGTATCGTGGCCCTCAGTGGAAAGGAAAACCATTCGCTCCAGACTGGCGAAAGTACAGAGACTGGCCAGCTTAGCGATAACCGGAACAATGAGAACGACACCATCAGCAGCTTTGGATGTTTTGCTAGGCCTGCCGTCTTTCTTTAAGACAGAGGCAATGGCAACTCACCTGCGAATGAGAGATGCAGGAGCATGGCATGCGAGAGGGGAGGTTGTGTGGTAATGCAAGGATCTCACGTATTGGGAAAGAGAGTTCCCGATGTCCACCTATAGAGTAGCACGACCTTCAGGCAGACTGAAGTGGAATAAGGGTTATACTGTCTCAATCCCGAAAAAAGAGAATTGGGATAGAAACATGGTGGAATTCTCGAGGGATGCACTTGTTTCTTATACAGATGGTTCGCGTTCACGTATGACATCATTGCAATCTTCTGTGACAAGTGTATATATAAAGGCCAGACAAACCGGTCCAGCTGCCCTTTAAGAAAGTTTTCTACAGTGTTTCAGGCTGAGGTGTATGCCATTTTAATGGCAACAACGATGAAGGAAGTCATAGAAGGAATAAAGGAGGAGATTGTTATTTGGTCAGATAGTCAAACAGTGCTTAAGGCGCTGGACTCACTCATGCTGGGATCAGCATTAGTTCAGGAATGTGGTGACAGGCTGGAGCAGAGGGCTAGGTTGGTTTGGGTGCCGGGACATTATGGGATTGTGGGTAACGAGAAGGCAGATGAGCTTACTAGACTCGGAGCACCCAGCACGTATGTGGGACCAGAGCCGGCTTGAGACATTACTAGACAGCAGATAAGGACTGCACTCGATGAATGGGCGCACCAAGAACTGCGACGTGAGTAGGACCAGTTTGAAGATGGTAGGCAAGCTAAAGACTTCATTGTCAAAATTCCATCGTAGGAGTAGTAACAGGGCACTGTCGATTAAGGAGGCACCTCCCTGTTTTAGGTATTGAGGAGGATTCTACCTGAACGGAGTGTCAGGAGAAGGAGGAAACTCCACTCCACTTCCTGTGCACTATAGTCTTGCATAGGGATGCAGTCAATGAACTATCCTGGAAAGATATCCAGACCTCTATAGAACGGACAGGTGGATTTAAGGATGGAAACCTGGTGGCGGTTGTGGTTGGTTGAGGGAAGATCTGGGGTAGACTGAAAGGGTCCTTTCAGTCAGATCCTGAGACCTTCCCCCAACTGCTACTACTACTACTAACCTTTTCGTTTAATTTAATATGTTAATACTGCGAGTTCAGAAATTTAAACTGATCTATTTTTTTTGGAAACAGATCTTTTTCCGAGAATTTGTTACTTCCCCGATTTCGAAAAAACTCTTTCAGATGACACGGATATGCAATGGATACGCCTTGGGATACACATATCCAACACAAGATTTTTCTTTAGATCCGGGTTTTATTGTTTTTACTGTTCGTAAACTTACAACTTTGCACTTAAAATCAAAAAGACAAATTTAAGTAAAACATTCAATAATAGGGTGATGTGATCTCAGCAGTATACGAACAACGCGTCACCCAGAAAGATGAAATTCGAATGACGATAAACGAAATACGATCAGTGTTGCGAACTATTTCGATTACGGATCCGCTAGAAGTAACATTGCAAAACCGCTAAAAAAAATTAAATTTCGTTTAGCGTAAATCGAAGAAATTGTCCATATTGTTCAAAGAGACCTAGTTTTAATAACAAACATAGAAAAAGACTCCCAAGTCTCGGTCTCATTAAATAAATTTTTTAAAAATTTAATGAGACCGAGACTTGGAGTCTTTTTCTTTCTATGTTTGTTATTCGTTTAGCGTTTTGGAATAAAAAATGTATAACGGGCGTGCACTGTTCAAATATTAAATATATATTAAAATGCTGCAATTTAGTAAAAATGCATGGTTTAATGTCTAATACAACATTCAAAATATTTTGAATATAGTTGTAAAAACAAAACTTAAAAACTAAAAAAATATTCAAAATCTTCTTTACCCTCTTGTCTCTTGTCTAATAGCTCTGCTGCGATTGGATAGTCGTAGCAACATTTATCTTCTCTTCTCAGTCTCTATGTAATCCTTAAAATGGCAGCATGCTTTCATTCTGTTTCTAGTTTTAGTCTTAACTATATTCATTTGACTGAATAGTCTTTCGACTTCCACATTAGAGTGTGGTAGTGGTAGTGAAAGGGATTCGACGTTCGCAATATTTTCAAAAACGTAATTTCCACTACTATCTTGATATCTTAAAACTTCCGTCCAGAATAGACCAGTGTCCGTGCCGTTTTTTCGATTGAATTAAATTGATATTTATTCACTGATTCTCAATAGCAGCTATTTCCTCATTTTGTATGTTAAAGAAACCCAAAATTGCAGTGATACTAGGTTTATTCTGTTTTAAAACATTATCCACACTAAAAATGGATCTCTGTTTTAAAATTTACATTATCTGGAATTCTGTTTATTATATATAATTATACATAATTTGTTTCACTTGCACCTCAAAAAGATATCCTAAGTAACAATTGGATTGATCTAAATAATCTAAATAATTTATTTTGCATATTAATTTTTTTAATTAAATATTTTAGTAAATTTAGTAAGTCATCTTCCAGTTTAGAAGGTTCGGAGGTATTGCGTTCAAAGTTTTTATTAGCTCTATTAACCTCCTCCAAAATAGGTTTCAAAAAGCAAATGTAAGCAAAATTAAAATTATCCTTATACATTTGAGAAAGTAAAAGTGCTGAACAACATATTTCATCGTTTTGACTCGCAAAAGAAAACTGCGTTTTCAATTCCAGCCACTGTGTGTAAATTCTGGTAACCACAGATTTTATAGAAAGTCACCTTGTATTTGAGGCCTGCGTGCGTGATTTTTAAAGGGTCATATCCATCATTAATTGTATTATATAATAATTTATAGGCCAACTGACGTGTTGTATGGAGCGACAAATGCACCGTATTAATATTATATTTGGATTTACCTCCTTGAGTTTAGCGATAACACTATTATTAATTCCGGTCATAACAGACGCATTCTCTGTTCCAATCCCTTGTAGTTTTTTAAATTGTAGTTTGTGTTTGGTTGAAATTTCTTTTAGGCATTTTAGTTTGTGTTTGGTTGAAATTTTTTTAGGCGTTTAAACATTCCCAGTGCATCAACGCTCTCAAGTTCCGCTAAATCCAAAAATATTTTGAATTTACGCCGATTCGCGTAAGCATACAATCGAAAGACCTAAATATTTCAAAACGGATACGTCAGTCAGTCGCTCTAGGTGTGCAGCGATCTGAAAGACCTGGAAAAGTGAGGGAAATAGAAAAGTCAGGCAATATTGCAAGATTTTGTAAATTTATAGAACGGAAGCTCCTTTTACTCACGAAACGTTGTGGTAGCAGCTTTACGAACCTCAGCGAGAGAGTTACTTTCAAATTTTGTCATAAAAATATTACCAACTTTGAAATTATTTGGAGTATGCGGTGCAGACACATGGTTTATTATAATTTCATTAGTTTTTAAAGATGCGGCTATTGGAATAAATATTAGTAAAGTAATATTAATAACCGACTTTAAAAAAATGAAACAGGAACTTAATGAAATTTGTCCATACAAGCATACACCTTTGGATAATGATAGTTGTGGGCTAACACACACTTCCTTGTGCCTTTAAGTTTTGAAGAGCAATATATTACTGTAGATCTGTAGAAAATGGAACATTTTTAAGGGACTCACTATTTCACTAAAAGGAAGTATTTAATTTAGTACACAAATTTGAAGTCAGGAGTTTTTGAAAGTAAAACGATTTCTAGTACTGTTTTAAAGTAAAACGATTTTTAGCATGTTTTTAAATTTAAATGAAAATTAGCTGAATTTATGAAATGGAGAAAACTATCAGGCACATTATTGAACTCGAATAAAAAAAGGCCATGCCATTTCCAGAGAAAAATTGAAATTTTATACAAAAAGTCAGATGCAAGATTTCAAGACTTCTGGTTCAGTCTTCTTGATGATGACTTCACATTTGCAATATTTTCTAAGAAATGTGTATTTAATCACATATTAACGCCGCATTTGAACGAGAATTTTTCGTGAATAGAGATTTTTGGTTGAAATTTTACAGGAAAAATGTTTAATTGCCCACCATTTAATCTACGATTTTCTTACAGAATTATTTTTTGATTTTCATTTATAGGCACAACAAATAATGCCATTAAAGTCGTGAAAATTGTTTTTTTTTTCTAAAAAGTACACAGAAATCACTCTGAAGTAAGTGGAAAAGTCAGTTGAAGAATTTGACAACACTCAATGTCGATATTCCAAGCAGATTCAAATATGTATTATTTATTTGTATTAGAATTTTATAACCGGATGGCATAGGTTATTTAAAAACCGGCTTATAGGTTATTTTTATTTTGAAATGTTCCATCACTTGTAGTGATCTATCTGCAAACGTCGAGGATAAACCTCGACCTTCAGGCAGACTGAGATGGTATAAGGGTTATACTCTCTTAATTCCTAAAAAAGAGGATTGGGAGGGCAGTAGGATGAAATTTTCGAGTGATGCACTTATTTGTTATACGGATGGATACATATTACATTATTACAATCCTCTGGTGCCCATATATATATATATATATATATATATATATATATATATATATATATATATATATATATATATATATATATATAGCCGGACAAATCAAGTCCAGCTCCCTTTGGGAAAGTTTTCAACCATTCGGGCTGAAATGCACGCTATTTTGATGACAACAATGATAAAGAATCTGCTCAGATAGTCAGCAGCACTTAAGGCGCTGGATTCACCCATTGCGGGATCAGTTCTGGTGCATCATAATGTGGTGACAGGTTGAATCAGTTGGCGCAGGATAAAAGAATGAAGTTGGTTTGGGTGCCGGGACATTATCGGAGTTGCCTGCCCATATGTGGGACCAGAACCGGTTTTAGGTTACTAAGCAGCAGATGAGGACTGCTTTCGACGAATGGGCGCACCAAGAGCTGCGACGTGAGTGGGGCCAGTTCGAAGGTTGTAGGCAGGCCAAATACTTCATTACAAAGCCAGATAAAGGCCGAACAAAGTGGTTGTTAATGCATGATAGGAAGCCCGTAAGTTCCATTGTAGGAATAGTAATAGGGCACTGTCGATTGAGAAGACACCCCTAATTTACCTACACGTAGTGTCAGGAAGCGGAGGAAATTCCACTCCATTTCCTGTGCAGAATTAGCCACAAGCAAGGCTACTTCGAGTTATTTTCGGCTCTACGGTCTTGCATAAGATGTAGTTTAGGATCTTGCCACGCTTACATAGGAAGGTGACAGGTGGTGGTTGAGGGAGGATCTGGGGTAGATTGAAAAGGCTTTGTGGGCCTACCAGTCAGGTCTCTAGACCTCCCTCAACTACTACTACTTGGGTGCTGCGATTGTCGTGTTGTGAAAAAAATTACTATACCATTTTCCCATATTTGTTATCGCTAGACTAATTCTCCACTCTCTCCTTATTGAGAGACGACAGCTTCTCAAGGGATTTTCTTAGTGTAACTACCAAGACTATATCGTTAACTAAACTTTCTGATATTTTATTCAAACTGTAACTATAAAAATTTTTTGTTGAGACTATATAACACAATTTAAAAGACAGTACTACGAAATATGATGGTCACCGTAATTAGACTTAAAGACACTCAATACACAAATGTCTGTTTTGATTCAGTGGTGTACTTAGTATATAATTAGGTGGAATAAAATGTTACTTTTAATTTTCGGTGTTTATTTTATTTAAGTTTTTATTTCATTCTTGTTATTTTTATTTATTTGATTTTCTTTCCAAGCTAACTCAGTTGTCCTAGTATAATAAACACGTAATTTTTGTAACATTTGAATAAAAACTACGTTGTCCCAAAATGGATGTTACATATTACATACGTTTTATTGTGATATATATGAATACGTTCATAGGCGATAGTATAGTTTCATTGGAAACCGGTACATGTTGTTATTATGTAACAATAAATGAAAATTTTCATAGTTTAAATAAGTAAACAAAAACTACGTATTGGTAAAGTCAATAATTTGAAAACAAACAACGAAGAAATTCGTTTACAATTTGGGGCGAAATCGATATCGAAAAGCCGCGTTATAATTAACGTAAAGATTTTATCAAAGCATTTCATTTAAGTCCGCTACAAGTAATACAATTTCCATTAAGTCTCGTCACTTGACCCATTTGCTAGTTCCGACTATTCGACTACGTCGCATCTTGTGAAAGCCTAGAAACGGCAAATGGTTTCTTGGAATGATTTAATCTTTTTTTCTGGTTCGCTTTTTGTCCGCATTGAACAATATTGGAGATCGTGAAAATGTGAAATAGATAAAATGTCGGTGACGGACTTGTAATCATCGATCATTGATATATAGAATGACAACGGACCAACAGTGTTTAGGTTATTTTTAATGCCCCCTAATATTCTAAATTTTTTTGACCCAATGAAGATTACAATACTAAACTTGTCACATTTCTGTAGCAGACTAAACGCTCCTTTTTTGGTGCTTTAGCTCATCTTAAGAAATGATTTTTAGACCTTAAGCCATCCCCACAATATGGGGACATTTCAAAATGACGGCCTTTTGTAAATGTGGCAGAACAGAAGATTCTTGAAATCCTATTCATGTATTTTATTCCTCACGTGATCGTTAATTGAAATATTCTTCTGAGTGGTCGTACTAAGTATTGGACTTTTCTATATACAGAGTGTTGTAATTTTAATTCAAATTAAAATTTTCTTTCGAATTTGTAAAATATCCTGAAACTAGTAAAAGTTCAATATGTAGCCCCCACGCTCAAGAACATTTCAATCAATTGTGAGTTTTTAAGAATTTTTATTCTCCATTTGATTAAGTCCAGTCATATTTCCATCGTTAATTTTAATAACTCCAATATAATAAATACATAAAATTTTAAAAATAGAGCGAAAGGAAATGTGGAATTTAAAGTTTTAAGCGAGCCCTTACCGCGAGCCGTATCCTTAGATTTAAAGATTTTTTTCAAGGCTGTTTATTTCCAAGATAGAGGTAGTTAAATCTTACTTTAACTATTTTTGTTTAATAACTTCTGATCGAAAAAAAATATTGAAATGAAATTTTAAGGATAGCTTAAGTGAGTCACCAAAAGTCGCCATTTATTTATTAGCAGTTTTAATTTGGCCGTGATTTTGTTTTGCCGTATACGATTTGCACTAAAATTTGACTAGTCTATCCCCGTTCAACACATGTTTTTTGTGCAAAATTTCAAGTCAATTGGATAAGTAGTTTTTTGGTACTGAATGTTTAAATATTTCATTAGACCGCCATTTTGTTTAACCATAATGGCTTTACATAAAAAAAATGTATGAGTTTATTTATTACTATTGTAACACTGGATTTTTACCAAAATTTTATCATTCCACCCCTTTATGACATCAAAATTTGAAGTCAATCGGATGAGTAGTTTTTGAGCTGTGCCGTCTACAGACCGAACGACAGACCGACAAACTGACGGAAATGGGAGAACATGTTTGTCGGAGGAAAATTGTTAAATATATTCTTAGGCGAAATTGGTAACTTGACTTTCAAATGCAATTATTTTTTTACATATATATTGTGTAAATTTCACATGTATGTTTTTATATAGAGGTATATTTTATTACACAGTTTTTAGTTTTTTTTAATACAACCTATTGTTATATTAATACCGACAATATTCGTTTTAGTTTCATCTATTGTAGTGAATTTTGAAATAATTATGCAAAATAAATTTTGCCACAAATTGTGTCAAATATTTACATTATATTTATTAAATAACAGAAATTGTAAAATAATATACAATTTTTATATGACTAAAAACTGATTCCGATGGTGTTGGTTATTACAGACATCTTTAATCAAGAAATTATAGAGTTAAGTATATAAGTTTAGATAAAATTACTTCAGATCTCACAATGATGAAAATAAAACCAAAATCCTTCTCAGCATACCTCGTTATACAAGGCATAATTCTTTTGACCGCTCGTTTAACGTTTTGTTCTATTTGGGTAAATTTTTCGGCTGTTGATGGATATTTTGCCCTGCATCGAAATGCGCTTGCTACCCCTTCTCCTTACTTTACTCAATGACTATTTTGTATCCTTTTTTCTTCACTGTAAGTACATCCTCTTTCTTTGCCACCCTTTCACCACATATGACAAGTTAAACCCACCATAACAATGAATGTCTTTCGTCAAAGAAGCATCATCTCTATAACTTTTATTAGCATCAACAAACCAACTCTGAAAAACAAAACAAATGTATTGACAAACCTCTTTAAATAATATTTACATTTTTTAGAACAGCGCTATTTAATTTTCAAAACACTATTAAATTAATTTAACTTATATTAATTTTTGCATGGGCTATCCAGATATTATGTACGACAGAAATATTTTAGGTGTTCATGCCTTACCCCCCCCTCATCGCTCCTCATTTATTTTGTGTTGTGAAGATATGAAGTCAATCTACGAAGTCAGGGGAGTTCTTAAAAACTCCAAAAGTGTTAAAATTTCTCATTTTTGACTGATGATTTTGGCCATAGCGTATGAAGCTCCACTCAGGAAATGGTGCAAATTAAGTATTTTCTTATTTGGGATTTCCAATTCAATTAAAAAAACGTTTCCAGCCATCCTCAAGTTTTTGGAAACAGAAATCCTAATTGCTATGACCCGCCGGGCCCGGTATAATAAAAAAAATGGTTTTATAAACAATTAAGATAACCTATTTAAATGGGTCTATGTTAGTCTGAAATAATACATAGGCATATTGATTTGTTACACCTCTAAAATATATATCGATGTTTCATTATGTTGTTTTAAAAACCTGCAACGTGGTTTTCCACTATTTTGTATTTACACTTTTTGTAGAGATTTTTCAACAAAATTGTTAAAACGTATTGAACAGATATGTTTTTTTGACAGTAATGTCAATTTTTTTGTGTAGATAACATAATGTTACATACAAGGAAGCAAATTGTTTCACAATATATCTCTCCAATTAAGTGGGAAAATATTATATCTACGGTTAGAGTTTTTTTATTATCTTAACAACTGAAAAAAAAAATCTCTACAAATTGTAAATAAAAATTCAATAATTACAATAAAATATTACAAAATTAAAAGCCTTTTTTTCGTGACACTTGTTTAGAAAAATTGTGCTAACTATAAACGAATAAACCGATCGGATGCAGTACGTCGCGTCGCGGACTGGCAGCTCTGTCTTTGAAGCTAGTTATATTAAATCATTGGGTTTGAAATTAGCTTTTAAATTTTCGTCGACTAATTATTCTAAAAACCCTGTGAATATATTTTTTTATTGGGCTTGAGTACTAGTATTTTCTAAATTTAGAAACGAATACTTTTGAACTAAAAAAAATTACTAATAAGAAAACGTTTACATACACTAACGAAAAAAGTCTTAAAATAGCTATCAAAAATGGACACCATCACTATTTACACAAGGTACCAGTTAAAAAAGTCATCAGAATCTCAATTTTTTATAGCGACCTTTATTAATAAGTATTAAGATCATTTTAACGAAACATGAATAATAACGAATTCAACTAATTAAATTAATCTAAGAACTTTTTCTGCAAGTTTTTAGAGTTTTAAAGCAAAAACGACTTGAAATTTTTCAGGTTACCATGCTAAAAAGTCAGTTACAACTTTCAACATTGTGTTTTCCTTAGAAAAATATCCTGCATCCAATTTTTTTCTAAAATAATCCCTTTGCTACTAAAAATCCACTCAATTTTACATTAAAACCGTTCCTACTACTCTCAAATACCAGAAAAAGCTCTACATTACTAAATTTCAGTCAATTCTTAAGTATTTTACTCCAAAAATCCTTTAGTTAAAAAGCACGCTTACAATGACGCCACTCTTAACGTAAAAAAAAATATAAATTACATCGTTAGGGATGCTTACCAGTGTCCAAACTGCAACTCTCCTGCAACTGTGGTACTTTTTTAACAGTTCCAAATACTTTCGGCAACAACTTTATGAAAATTCCACGATTTTCAGACACTTTTAAACTATAAAGTTTTGACACCTATTGATCAATCACGATATTACATTTCTATAGTCAAAAGAACTCCCTATTCATCCACTTTTTGTGATAAAAAAATGCATTCAAAATTATTAATATTGTCATTGTTTAAAGGATATTATTGATTTTTCCGTAAACTTCAAATAGCGATAAAAATACTTTATATAACTCATGGCTAAATAGTGTTTTTTACTCATGTGCTAAATGACACACATCGTAAAAAAGCACCTTTTTAGCCACTTGGTATATAAAATACTATTTATGCTCAATAATGGGCAATTCTTTTCTGCCTACAACAAAACACACCTACAGTGGTAGGTGAACTTCGTTCCTTGCTCTAAAATAAGGGTAATTCAATACTTTTTTAAATTTTCCTTTTTTGAAACAAAAAACTTAAATATTGAATTAATAGAATCAGTAAAATATTTGGCAATTTCTTAAATTAGGTACAACAAAATGAGTTCAATATTTACCTTTTTTCATACTTACTCTCGTAGTTACTAGTCATGCCATATTTAAATTTATTTAACATCTGACCATAGAAACCCAAAAAAAATTGAATGCTAGATGTAAGTAATTTATTTTGTAAATATTTTCTTGAGTTGATTATTTTTACGAAAATATCCTATTTCTTATACATTGTCTGTATTTACAAACTCATATTTACTTTTTATAATGACACTCGTAAATCCACTTATGATTATTTGTCTGCGATGTGAAAATAGAAATATACCGAAATAATTTAAAATCGTTATATAATGTCGACATCAAAGAAAAATCCTCCTTTAATGTTTCGTTATTAGGCTGATACCGATATGCCTCTCCAGATATCTCGATGTTTTCAAGAGGAATGCGGATTTGATTAACTGCAACTCCTCAAGATTCAATTAAAAAAATGTCGATGAGTTTCGAATGGCAGAAAAGCTCGGTTTCAGTCAAAAATTTTAATTAGATATTTAATAGTATTGTATGTGGTCTGTGGACACCATTTTCGCTTGATATACGATGTATGTTAAGTTATTCAGGAAACATTTATTTACCAGACATCAAAAATGAAACGAGCAACTAGCTCTATTTATTTCGACCACTCGGATTTTTAAAATATCTGTCAGTCGGTCTGTATGTCTGGGACAAATCTTGTAAGTCGATCAAAAAGAATAAACCATTATTAACGTAAATTCCGTGCATTCGATATTATTTCCTCCATGTATTAGCTGGTAGCTTTAAGCTTAAATAACGAAAATCATAATTACAGAAATTTTGGCCGCCATTTTGTGAAATAGTAGCACAGTTTTTGTAGTTACTCTTTATACCATTATTAGTTATGATACACAATCTGTAATTAATCCATTAAGTAGTTTTTTTAGGCTGAATTATTAAAGTCGCCATTTTGTTCCGCTATCTTGGATTCGTACCAAAACTTTATCAGCTAATTCCTTATACTTAATACTTAATTTTTGTGAAATTTTCAGATAAGTTGGATAAGCAGTTTTTTATAATAATTTTTTAACATACGTTACCCGATCATTCCCAATGACCGTCAAATTTTGACCAACATTTGAAGTCAATCGGATAAGTAGTTTTTTAGCTATGCCCCAAAGACAGACGGAATTAAGAAAACATGTTTTTCGGCATCTAGGGACCCTGAAACGTGAAGATCTGAAAACATAGTAAAGAAATGTGAATTAAAGCCCTGTTGGGCTAAAGTTAGAGTTAGGTGGTAACCTAATATCCATAGAGTTTAAAGAGATTCTAAGGCACGTCAACGTGTTCAATGCAGTTATATTTATTCTAATAATAAAGTTAGTATTATTGAGAGCAAATGAAATGTATAAACTTTTATACCTAATTACCAGGTTATCGACAGTTAGCTTTATCTCCGTCTAAATTTTGAGGTTATGAGTTTTCTTGTTTATGTGTATTTATTTGTTTTTTTTATTGATGGTGATTTGTAAAGAATGAAGAACTAAATAACTAGAAAATAGAATGTCGCAATAGATCCACTAAACCGGGAAAACCTATCACGTATCCTTGTTTTTAGCATCAATTTTTCCATCCACGTAAGGATAAAAATATTATAAAATAATCATAAGTGGATTTACGAAGGTTAACCTACTTAGCAACACTAACGAAACCTTACCAAAAAAAGTATTTAAAAGAAATCAAATTATCAAAAAAATGTAAATCATAAAAAGTAAATTAAAAAAGTTTCAGTTGGAGGTGAAAACTGAACTCATAACCTTCGGTTCCAGTCAGGTCTCTACTTAATCGGCACCTGAACCGCACCTTGAGTTTATTTTTAAAATACTATATTTCCAAACGGTTGAATAAACAAAACATAGGACTGCACCGACCCGGTAAAATGTTTGCTTTATCTTATAGTCCTTTGGCAATAATAAATAAGATTAATTAATTGTACAATGTAGAGTTTTATTTTATTTACAAAGTGATTATTCAGTTTCTCAATAGTAGTGTTGAGAAAATTTGATCCTAGTTTTAAAAAGCAAGTAAAAAAAATTGTACTGAAAATTCTTTGTGGTCGTAGGAAAAATTGCTTATAAGGTGTCCAGATTTCGATGGTTTTACGGGGTATCTCGGTTATTTGGAAAAATACAGGGTTGCGATTTTCACATCACTGTGCTACTTTTTTGTGCAACGAAAGATGGGGTAATTAAAATTTTCATAGCCCGCTTTGTTTCTAAGATACCGGGTGAAATTGCAAATGTTGCATGTTGGGATCCTCCTCGTTTCTTGGTTGTCGTTTAACTTATCAGAAAAGTAAAAAGTTGTTCTACGTAGAATTCAGTGGTGCATTTTGATTTTTACTGTGGGTAGTTATTTTTATTATATGTCCCAAAGTTAGGTTATTTTAAATGGGACACCCTATATATTTTTAAATATTCTGTGTTTGTTTTTATAAGCTTTTCAAGAATATATAACACTCTATGTTTATTTTCAATATTAAGTCCAATATTCGCAGTTTTTATATTAAAAAATCAAAAAATCTTAGTAGGCCAAGGCAAATATTCAAAAATTATGAAAAATACGACATGCTCGTCACTTATATCCAGTGCGACGAAAACGCAGATGAAGCTTTAGACTATATTTAAACAGGTAATATTATAGATATCTATTTTTCTCATTCTAGTTAAATATTTGAAATATGACATCTTTGTAGATATCCAGAAATAACGCAACCGGTTAAAACATTTTTTTTTAAGAATAAAATCAACTTTAATTGAACCTGGCTCGTTTGTCAAAACGCGGCCTAAAACCTTCAACGAGGAAAACCGCGATATTGACGAAGTGAATGTATTGGCTTCGGTCGAGGGAGTTCCAGCTAATTCTTGTCGAAAAATTAAAGCTTCTGTCGGCGTTGTTAAATACAGGGTTCAAACAATTAAAAAAAACATATTTATACCATATACATTTATTTTGGTACAAAACTTAGATCCTGGTGACGCAGAACGCCGACTAGAGTATTCCAATTGGTATTTGCAATGTGGGACATTTTGAACCGGCATAATGATAGGGTTTGGTTTCAGGAAAATAAGTATCATATATTTCCACGTGAAAGGCAAGGCAGATTTGGATTTAATGTTTCATACTTCATTCTTGGAAGCAAAAAAAATAAAATCTATGACGGCACCCTTACTGCAATTAAATACTAATCGAAGATGTTTATTTGGCGCGACTCAATGATCTGTATTTGCAGCAAGACGGAGCTGTAATGGACCTGTAAAATGGCCACCTAGGTCACCAGATTTATCAGTTCTGGATTTCTTTTTGTGGGAATAACATTAAAACAGAATTTATACTAGACAGTATCAAACAATAAAATCGTTGAAAAATGCTACTGAAGAGGCCTTCAGAGAATTACAGCGGTGGCCATTTATTATATGCGATGTAAGATATGGCGGCCAACAATTTGAACAATATTTATAAAACATTAGCTATTAATACTTTTAGATTTATTTTTATAAGTTTAATTATTTTTAGTTTTGTGTTAGGTTTTTAGTTTTTTAATTGAATTAGTAGGTACTGTAATAGTGGTAAATAATTTAAGTTGCTAATAAATGGGTACTAAAAAGTGAAAATTCAAATCCCTCTGGGTCTACTAAGATTTTTTTAATATAAAGTGTTAATATTGCACTTAATATTGGCAATAAAGATAAAGTATTATATGTTTTTGAACAGCTCATAAGAAACAAAAACAGGATATTTAAAAATATATTGGGTGTCCCATTTAAAAAATCCTAACTTTGGCTCATATCATAAAAATGACTACCCACAGCAAAAATCAAAATATACCATTGAATTCTACGTAAAAAACTACCTTAGAACCACATTTCACTTTTCTGATAAGTTAAACGATAATCAAGATACGAGGGAGGTCCCAAAATGCATAATTTTCAATTACACCCTGTATCTTAGGAACAAAGCGGGCTATGAAAAATTGTATTACGGTATCTTTCGTTTCACAAAAAAGTAGCACAGTGATGTAAAAAGCGCAACCCTGTATCTTTCCAAATAACCGAGATACCCCGTAAAACCATCGAAATCTGGACACCCTGTATTATACTGCTTGGTTTGAAAATTTCCGCTTTCAACACATATTACGTAATATACTATTTCGGTCTTTGATCCTATTTTCGGTTTTAGCAGCACACTACTTTGAAAGTTTCCTGTTTTTATTGTTAGTTAGCAATTTCAATTCGCCCTCAGTATATCTAGTTAAAATATTCTCTAAAAGACAAAACGGTTCTCTCACGTGATATATACCTAAGCAAAGTGTAAAATGGAATTCTTTTAAAGTTATGCACTCGATGTCTTTCCCGTCGACGAAAAGGGCTAATCGGACCCCAATTGAAATTCTGCACATAAATGCCTCGTGAATATATATTCTCGAAATTTATTCTTTATGTATCCCTCGTCTGAGTATTTGGTGATTTTTAATTCAAAACCGTCACCGTCTGGTATTTGACGGCCCCTTCACGCGCGACGCGAATAAGAATTTTAAATGTGCTCATCTTTATCTGATGGCCTTTTTGTTTATATATTTATGGGCATTTGAAATATTTAATCTTTTAATGTAGGAATATCGGTGTTTAAATTGCCCCTTTAAAAATTATCAAGGGTCAAAATATGATAGCAGGGTGAATTGTAGCCATTTTTTTGGAAAAAAATTGTAAAGTTCTTTTTATTTGACTATTTTTCCTAAATATTTGTATTTACTTATACCGTTCAGCTTGCCTTTCAGCTGCTGTATACGCCTAAGCTTGATTTCTCTTCGTTATTTGTCCTGTTCAGCTCGCCTTTCAGCTGCTCGAGAAGCTGCTGTATACGCTTAAGCTTGATTTGTCTTCGTTATTTGTCGTCTAATGTCTACGAAAATGTCAGCTTCGAGAGTTAATTAGCTCAATATCTCTGGCAGACTTACCTTGATTGTGTGAATAAAAGTGTATTTATACACATCAGTGACGTGTCCGTTCAGTTCCGTAACGATTCATCACTGTCAGTAAAAAAAAACGATGCCTATAGTTTAAATGAAAACGTTTGTCCGGCATTTCTTTTAACTTCACTATTACTTCATATGTATGACGATACATTTTTTACGGAACTGTGTCGTCACTAATATGTGTAAATAGAGCCTAAGGCGGAATACTTACTTCAGTTTTGCCAGTACCATGGCGAATTCTTTTGGGCCTCATGCCTTTCTCAAAAAAACTCCCTTAAATTATGCTATTGTGATATCTGCCTAAAACATTCTTTTGACAAAATAAGTACCTAATAAGTTTCTTATATTTTGGTAATATGTGAATAGTTAAAAAAAACACTACCAATTTTTTTAACTTAATTTAGTACTGTAAATGATTTAAATACTAAAAGCCAGAAAACATATAGAGGCCAGATTTAATCTAAATGTTATTAACATAGAACGGAAGCTTTCATGGCTTTGGTCAATTAACAAATCATGGTTCCTGGGATTAGACCGTGTCAAATTGGAACTAATATCTGACGTTTCGCCTTTGATTGCACGAGGAATCTTCAGGGATCTTTACTTTACGAGATGTGAATACTGAATGTGCTCGAAGACATTCAGGCGGATTTTATACCCGACTTGTGCCCGCCGAATCGTGACCATGTGTTAAGATCGGTTTCCACGTGTGATGTAGTATCCCGTATCTCTATCGAAATTTTTTGTATGTTTAAAAATTTCAATGGATTCTCTAATTTTTCGTTTATAAAATCTTGGAACCGATGCTAGAACCTTGGTTTCCTTTTCATTTATAATATGGCAATGTGCCAATATGTTGGTGTTCAGCTACAGCAGATTGAACTATTTGTTGCTTTTTAATACATCGTTCATGTTCCTTAAGTCTAGTTGATATTGAGCGTTCCTCCCACATACAGGAATATAGAATTTTATATACTCCTTCTGTTTGAAGACGTACAATATCTTTCAGGGATCGAAAGCATTGCGCAATCTTTTTTTGTGTATTGAAGATTGTACGTATGTTGGACCGCCGAAGTCATCGCCTTATATATATATATATATATATATATATATATATATATATATATATATATATATATATATATATATATATATATATGTATATATATATATATATATATATATATATATATATATATATATATATATATATATATATATATATATATATATATATATATATATGTATATATATATATATATATATATATGTATATATATATGTATATATATATATGTATATATATATGTATATATATATGTATATATATGTATATATATATGTATATAAATATTTATATATATGTATATATGTATATATGTATATATGTATATATGTATATATGTATATATATGTGTATATATATATATATATATGTATATATATATGTATATATATGTATATATATGTATATATATGTATATATATGTCTATACATATATATATATATATATATATATATATATATATATATATATATATATATATATATATATATATATATATATATATATATATATATATATATATATATAAGAACAATACTACCTAACGGTGGCTCCTTATCATTCTCCTTTTGCGGAGTTGGATTACTGTATCTTTTAATGCGTAATATCTTCAGTGCAATAGCAATTTCCTCTGAGAGCTTCGGTCAGTTTCGATGGTTCCGATGTTAGAGAATTTTGATCAGGAATCGAAATAGCTCTGAATACTCGTGAGTTAATAACCGATTTCTTTTGTGCTGGATGGTGATAGGAAATTGCATTTAAGGATCTATTTGTATGCGTCGGTTTTCTATACACAGAATGTCCTAATGTATCATTTTCCTTCCTTTGAACAAATACATCTAGAAAGGGAATTGTTCCATTCGATTCAATTTCCATTATCATTCTGATATAATGGAAATTGAGTCGTCGACGGGTACATTTATGTATAGTGATTCTACAAAAACTGAAACTTCTTCGGGATCCAACTGGATCGCCTTAAGTTTTTCCAAGAAATGTGCTGAGTTTTTTACAAGAGAATCTGTTTTCCAGTAAATGGATTAGCAAAATTTGAAAGATGTTTACCTCGTTTGTATGTGGGCGAGTCTATTGCATTGACTATCCGTCGAAGTGGTACATGTTTCTTGTGTATCTTGGGAAGACACAGTCTAATCCCAAGAACCATGATTTCTTGATTAACCAAAGCCGTGAAAGCTTCCGTTCTATGTTAGCTAACCTGTATGGGGAGGAAACCAAGAAGGATCAGCAAGAAGAAGTTACTCTGCCAGTTGGCCTTTCTCCTTGGATGCCGAGATGAGGATGTAGTACCGAAATCACTACAGGTGAGACATCACATTACTTCTAGGACTGCTAAAAATATGTATAAGCGTGCCAGCAGTGCATTAGTTAGAGAAAGGATTAAGGTAATAAGTCGTGATTTAGATACAAATGCCCATAAACTACTAGACATTTATCTGAAATTAGCTTCTAGACTAGAAAGAACCATATTTAAAACTTCATCAACAACATCACCAATGCACAGGCAGAAAAAATCTAATCTCCGCAGAATACAGTTATCAACTTGTCATTGAAGCCGTTAACCTAAGCAGAACATTCCGTCCTTTCCAAAAGCTAAAATTTTCCAATAGCACCGAGTAGCATTCCTGTAGAAGACCTAGTATCCTCCGTTGAAGCAGCAATCAGAAGATTACCAGTGGAATAAGCCGATGAAGTCAAATGTGAGACAGCGAAGATCATTAAAAATTGAAAACCACCGAAGTCGAATCTCTCCACAGCCGAAAAAACAGCGCTGAAGTCCTTCTAGCCCATAAAGCCAATGCTATAATGGACAGAACGAAATACGTGGAAAAGGTAACTCAACTTCTGGACAACACCTATAAGGTTATGCAGGCAGACCCTACAAGTAGAATAGAAAGATGCATCACCCATCTGATTAACACATCCAGTCTACCACCGGCGGAGAAGAGATCCTTAAAACCAAGCAGCTCCAAGAATCCCAGGCTCTACGGTCTTCCCAAGATACATAAGTACGAATGTACCACTTCGACCGATCGTTAGTGCAATGACTCGCCCACATACAAACTAGGTAAATACCTTCCAAATTTTCTTAATCCATTTCCTGGAAAAACAGATTATTTTATAAAAATCTCAGCACATTTCGTGGAAAAACTTAAGACGATCCTGTTGGATTTCGAAGATATTTTGGTCAGTTAAGATGTAGAATCACTATATCTAAACGTACCTGCCAACGACTCAATTTCCATTATATCAGACATATTGTATCATAATAATCTTGATAAGAACTTAATAGACCTAGTGGAAGCTTGTCTTACATCAACTTATTTTATTTTTCAAGGAACTTTTTATGAACAAACTTCAGGGACAGCCATGGGATCTCCTCTGTCACCTGTGGTAGCGAATATCTTTATGGAAGCCTTTGAGGATATTGTTCTGACATCCACTCCACTAAAACCAAAACCCTGGTTCCGATATGTAGATGATACTTTTGTTGTTTGGCCTGATGGACAGGATAATCTCGTCATATTTCTGGACCACGTTTATCAAGAACATCATAATATCAAGTTCACAATGGAAATTGAATCGAATAGAACAATTTCCTTTCCAAATTTATGTGTTCAAAGGAAGGAAAATGGTACATTAGGACATTCTGTGTATAGAAAACCGACTCATACAAATAGATACTTAAATGCAAATTCCCATCGCCATCGAGCACAAAAGAAATCGTATATTAATTTACTAGTATTTAGAGCTATTTTGATTTCTGATCAAGATTCTTAACATCGGAAATATCGAAACTCACCGAAGCTCTCGGAAGGAATGCCGGTTACACTGAAGATATTACGCGTTCAATTAAAAGATAGTAATCCAACTCCGCCAAAGGATGCTTGCGATCCCTGAAAGATATTGTACCTCTTCAGACACAAGAAATATACAAAATTCCTTGTAACGATATATGGGAGAAACAGGATGCTCAATATCAACTAGACTTAAGGGACATGAACGATGTATTCAAAAGAAACAGATTGTCCAATCTGCTGTAGCTGAAGACCAGTATACCACTGGCCATATTATAAATGTAAAGGATACCAAGGTTCTAGCATCATTTTCGGGATTTTATAAATGAAAAATTAGAGAATCTCGAAATTTTTAAACATACAAAAAATTTCCATAGAGATACGAGTTACAGTCTACATCACACATGGAAACCGATATTAACACAAGGTCACGGTTCGGCGAGCACAAGTCAGGTATAAATGTCCACCTGAATGTTTTGGAGCACATTCAGTGTTCATTTCTCGTGGAATAAAGATCCCTGAAGATGCCACGTGTAATCGACGGCCAAACGTCGGATAGTAATTCCAATTTGACACGATCTAATCCCAAGAACCATGACTTCTGAATATTATAAACAACACAACAAACGTAAAACTTCTAAACCGAAAATGGTTAACAAGATTTTTATGATTTCTAAAAAACTTATAAGATATTTTAGATATGTTGGATTTAGCTAGTGGAACGTTAACTTGTACCTTAATGAAAGGAACTTGCTCTTTTTTGTCCGAAATCTATAGCTTCAGCTTTGAAAAAGTTCTTTCTGATTGAGCCGATGTAACGGGGAGTACTAGAAACAACTGAAAGGCAATGCAAGTCTCAGGTATTCTACTATAACTAGCGATTGATTTTAATTAGTTAATATTATATCCAAGCAAGCATAAAAAAACTGTTATTTTTAAACGATTTTTATGATTTTCAATTGGCCCATCATCTGTTATCTCATCAAAACATTTTTTGACTGTATTTGTTTTCTATTAAGATTTCGCGATTGAAATTGATAACTGATACACAGTTTCAAAATGTTCTCTACAATTTAAAAATTAAATAAAATAATGAAAATATCTATACAGTGTATATAAAAATTGCGACTTTGCTTCTTTTAAATAATAATTATGTTTTAAAATATTTATAATTATGTAATTTATATGAAAAGTTATTCTCTACCGACAATGTTGCAACCCAGAAAGTGCATACCCTCTTCACTCCCGTACTTTAGTTGGATACAAACAAATGCGTTTGTTGTTAGTTCTATGTAGTTCAATGTTCGAAGGTTCAGACCGTTATTTAATTAAATAACAAATTATAAATTTTGTACATTAAAATGTAAGCAGTCTTAAAGGAGCCCGGGACCCGAAAGTGTGTATGTGTCCGTATGTATGTTCTTATTTTGTATATATTCTTTTAAATGTTAAGGGACCCTCGATATGCCGCCTCCTCCCCATCCCCCGCGTCACGGGACTGCGGGGCCGCCAGACACGCGCCTGAATTTTGCCTAGATTAATTTCCTCTTTCTTTGCTTCTGCTGGCCAATTCCCTTTGTTACATTTACTGTAAATGAGCAACAAACTATAAAATAAAACAAAATCTGACAATTTTACCGTAGGTACCGGAAAATATTTACTACATAGTACGAAAAAATAAAATTATCATCACTTTTCGAATTTTCGGCCTGCGAGTGCACTAATTTCATTAAAAATGTACACGAATTTACTCATTACACCCAAAATTAAAATTACTTTATTTTCGTCCTGTTCTAATAATAGCACGTTATCTAATGTTGACTTTAAAATACAAGAACAAAATGTCCATTGAACCGTGTTAATTTATATAAAAGTACAAATATATTTAATGTGATAACAAAGTAAAAATTTCTATATATATTATATAGATTTAGACTTGGTTATTTTTCGTTTTAAAAATAGTTATAAAAGTGAAAGTTTTTTTGGTGGTTGTAGCACATTATTTAAACAAATAATTTCATTGACATATCTGATTGTGAGACTTTAGACTTAAAATGTATGGTTGGTCTAAAAAAGCACACTAACACCAAAAAGTGATAGGGCTCTAGAGATTAATACAACACCTTTAAGGGCCACTTTTATAAGAGGGGTTAATCCTAGATTTACCACTTAGAGATGACCTAATGTTTCAGGAGAAATATACTCTTTCATAAAATATACTGAAGTTTTGTAGGAATGGAGTGTTGTTTCGACCCAAATTTCTGAAAGAAAAGGAAAAAATTGTGCGGTAACAACTGAGATAACAAAATTAACTTCCTTAAGTAGGACCGCCAATCGCAACAAATATTGTTCAGTGTGATTCCTATTGGTTCATCGTTTATTTTCGCGTAGCATAAAGTTTTGTTAAATGTTCAGCGTGGGCTTCCTAGTTGGATGGTAGGAAATTCGGCTTTGGATGAGGCGGATATTTGTTCGTTTCTACGTTCGGGGGCTCTTTTTAAGTTTTTTTTAAACAAAACTTAATTAATATAAATGCGGATTAGGTTAGGTTAAGATTGAGTAGGTTTACTGCAAAAAAGCGCATGGTAGCGCGCCAACAAAATTCAGAGTCTATATTAAGACAAGGATTTTTTTAACATAATCTATACGGTTAGGTGGATGTGTCACGTTAGCATTAGGTTAGTCCAAGTTTGTCGATAAAAAACATCATTAAAGCTATAACCATCATTAAAGTCATAAAATCCGCCTCAAATAATCGGAAATAAATTGACTGGTTGAGCCTCATGCGGATTTAAGGTCTTGTGATTTTTTATTTATTTATTTATTATTTATCAAAAAGGTTTACTACAAATAAAAATGGGGATTTTTTTGTGTAGTTTTACTATTTCACTAGTCGCCTGTTTTGTGAAACGCGTACGCCAGCGGTAAAGTTTTGCAGAGGGTAAAATTTGGATACTAAGAAAAACCGGTGTCAGAATTTTTCTACTACAGATGTTGAAATACACGTTAAACAAAATATATAACACCATTTTAGAGTGTATGAAATCATCGTTCCACAATTGCAAATATTTAAAAAGTCTATTTTACCTAGGCATCGTCATTTAAAATGCCTTCAAAAATAAACTTTAAATCCTCTAACAAATCTATTGCTATTCATCCAAAATAAACCCTGTTTCTAGCCCTTTTTCAAATCACCAAGCAAAATAGACAAAATACCAGATTTGAAGCTATATATGTTCCAAAACAGAGGTAACCGGTACTTCATAAGAAAGGTAACATAATCCTAGGGTAATCATAAGATGAAGTCACTAATTCGACGTTTTTTAATATATACGGGTCACCTGCATTTATAAAAAGTAAGTAGCTATATGTAGGTGACCCATATTTCTTAAATCTAGAAGATCAGACGCCAAGTGATAAGTCTACATACACTCCATTTCTTTCAGTTGTCTCCCATGAACACCATAGCACCGACTGGTTTCGACAAATAAAAATCTAGAAACGTTCTCAGGAATCTTGGCCGTGGATTTTAAGAGTACTAGCTCGACTTCTAGAAATTGAAGAAAACAGTATACTTACTGCGGTGTTGGCTTCAAATCGTTTGCTAAAAACGCACGACTTTTTTTATGTAAAAACGATATTTTGCAGCTGTATGTAATTCGGACAACAATACAATAATTTGTAACCATGGAGCTGTTAAGATCAGTACCAAATGATACCGGTCGATTTTAACCCACTTGTAATTATAGCATAGATTTAAAATATTGTTAAGTATATGGTACCATCGAGTCGATCTGATCAGCTCCAAATGTGCCAAATGGTATACTGTTGGTACCAGCTAGTAAAATCGAGTTTGGGTTCATTTGGTTTGTGTTGACGAGTCCAATACATTATCAGTAATATGTTAAAAATATTTTGAGACCAAAAAAAAAAATAAATTATAATTTTAAAAAAACTTGAAAACACGGTTTTGTCAATAACGCTCTAAAAAATACAAAATAATGTAATTTACTTAAATTATTTTGTTACGATATATGCATTCTACTTTTGACGATTCAATGCGATTTTGCGATTCTTTGAGAATCATGTACTTTTAATTAATTGCCGATGCTTTTTGGCTTAGTCATTGAATTGTCAAGGGTATAATGCATGTCGTAACAAATTCATCATCCTCGCTCCCGTTAATCGAAGCATCTTTTATCCTATACAAAACTTTTTCACTGTTGGTGTACATCCAACATATTTTAATTTAATACGCTGTATTTTTTTTCTTATCTTTTTCACTTCTCACTACGACGACTCCAGGTTATTCTAGCAAAAAGTAGGAATAGGAGTCCAGCTTATAAGAATTCGTACCCAACCTATTTTGGAAGTATTTGCAATGAAAATAGGGACAGGAATATGAAAAAAGAAATCACCAGATGGGGAGGTGGTTTCAAAATTTAACGAGTTAGCACGTACCCAGCTCAGTTCCAAGCATCGCCCTTGTCGATCGGCCTACATCCAGGCTCACGGTACTTCTTTCTCTTATTTCTAGGGTCATTTTAACGTATTCGTTTGTTTGAAATTTAAACCCAATAGTGGTTCATTCTTTCAGTGCTTCATACAAGTATATTCAGCAATTTCAAGTAATGTTTACGTGAAAAAATAATCTAATAAGGAATAATCCTTTGTCTGTCTTTGGGCTTAATGAAGGCCTCTAACTGATTCACAAGGCTGTGAAATCATACAAAAGAAAATAATATTTCTTTATGCATTCTGCGTGATAGTAATTCACGAGTTTATTTTAATTATTACCAATTACGCCCATTATATACTACAGATTCAGTGTTGTCGAGACTGAAAGAAAGTGCTTTAAAAATCAGAAGGAGATGAATACATCAGCTTTTATATAGTGTGATTCTAATTTGATACTTTTAAATAACTGGAAATTTTTTTCTTTGTGCAATAAATTGCTGCTATATATTTGCTAGTAACATTTGTCAATTTAACTGTACCTTTATTTTAATGAATTGTATGTGGATGATTGATTGGTTGATTAGTATTAAGGAATTTATTTTATTGGTCTAATAATCTAAATTAAAGTTAATATAACTTTTAAGAATTTCCTAGTTTACTAAATAGGTTAAAACTTATTTACAGAACTAGCTTCCTATGGAAATACCGGCCTTTGAGTTGTCTGTACGATAATAAGATACGGTGGTCCTTCGAAATTATTGTATAATAAATAAATAATTATTTGTTGTCTTTTTTTATATTCTGTACTTTTAATTAAATAATTCATTTACGGCTCACCACTTGAAGGTAATAGATAATTTGTGGGAAGTCCTAAAAGGAAAATAATATTAACCACTTACCATTCAATATTGATGTTCGGAAGTACAAATAAGCTAATGATAATTGATTCGTTTTATTAATTTTGTTTTAAATGCCTGTTATAATTAAACTAATAGCCTCGTTCTTGTTCAATGTTCTAAACCTATTTAACAATAAAAAATGGTAATGTATCTTTTTCAGAGCCACCAGTGGGTCGGTTCCAGAACAGGCGTAAGTCCGTTTTCGCCGAAACTTACGATCCGGAAGAGGACGAAGACGACGACGGCACCCGAACGATATTCCCGAAATCGGACGAGCAGCGGCAGAATCTCTCCGAGGCAGTCCGAAACATTTTGCTCTTCCGGTCCCTGGAAAAGGAACAGATGAACGAGGTGTTAGACGCTATGTTCGAAAGGAAGGTGGTCAAGGACGAGTTGGTCATCAAACAGGGTGACGACGGGGATAATTTTTACGTTATTCAGAGGTAAGTCGAATTTAGGATGTCTTTTAATGCTGGGCATTCGTATTTTTATTTATTTGACGTACGGATTTAAATAAGGGACACGTATTGTCCTAATGATCTCTACCAGTCAAAAAAAAACATCATCAAGCGCTGAAATTCACTTTACACGTTTTACCCTGCTTCTTTCTCCTCCACATCAAATAGATGTTTTTATTGGCTTCAATCTCTTTTCATGTGACGAGGACCATCTTGTTTTCTTGGAGAGGTCTCTGCACCATTTCTTAGAGCTCTTTGCATTCTGTCTCAGAGAATGACTTTTCCATTACCCAGTAACAGATTACACGTACCAGATACGACATTATTCAGTGGCCTTGAAGGAGCGACTGCAGCGGCAACAGCGACGGCGGGGAAGTTGTGGATTATATTGCTGATTGGCGTTTGTCAACTGGAAAAAACTGGTACCCTGCCTTATCGACAGGATTCTCATCTGATATGTGTAATCTGTGACGCAGTATGGCAAGTTTACCTGAGTAAGCATTCTGTGGAATCCTTCATAGTTTTTTTAATGTGCTTTGATTATAATAGACTCGAATATAGTAAGGTCCGGAATTTCACAATGTACTTTTTTTTTCTTATATTGTACGGTGAAAGAACGACATTTTATAAAAAATAGGAACATTTTATAAAAAATAAAAATCTTGAAACTAAGCTCTGAATTCAATTCTAAGTTAGAAAAATTTTAAGATAAACAACACAAATTTTTTGAATTAATTTAAAATGTATAGCTTTCTCTTACGTTATTTTCCAACCAAGTTTTTAATATTATTTTCTACTAATTTTTTACTAGCATATGATAATACGTTTCCGGAGTAATGGATAATTTATAAGAATATATTTTCGACGTTTAAATCATTTAAAATTGGGTATTGTACCTATTCATATAAATTAATATCACCCCAAGAAGAAAAAAGAGTTTTCATTTAAGTATACGTATCCCACATGTTCGCTTTAGCTGACGCTATAGTGTAAGAGAGCTTTTACCATTGCAAATACAAATATATCGATATTGATCGATCGCGGATATGCTGCATGTCCCGTATGCCCAACGTAAAAGCCTCAAACCACTTTATAATGAGACTTCATACAGAACGTGTTTAGAAATCTATGTTAAAGCTAGTAGAATTGCCAAAAAATATGAATTTCATGTTTTGTCCCTTTCTGGCTCGGTTCAGTGAAGTTTCGCAACTTCTAAGCAGATTCAGAAAATTTTCGCACGAATATGTCAAGAAAATTCGCCTTGCATACTTGCCGCCTTGTTAGATATAGTGACGTTCATTTCAAGGCATACCATATTTTGATGGAAATAAATTAAAAATTGAAAAATTCGAACTTTTTTTCGAACCATTGTTTCCTAACTAAATACGGGAGTCGAAGACAATTAAATTAATCCATTAGAGAGTTTTTGAAAAACAGCCGTATTTTTCCGCTAAAAAAAATCGTATCTCTGAAACAGTTTAAGCTACATACCTGTATTTTTTTTGGTGTTTTTACTGGGACCAATAACTGCCAAAGTATGATTGCCCTAGCAGTTACAGGTCCGGAGTAATTCATTGATAGTTATTCAGAGGAGTCACATTTTCATAAGACATTCCGTCTTAGAGAACAAAGAACGAGTAAGTTTCTTAGTCTAAACTTAAAAGTATATTCTAGGAATTAGAGGATTTCGAAACGGAGACCTATTTGGAATCTTGGTCTCATCTAAACTCTAAAGGTTCTTTTTCAGGTCCATAGGGCGTACCGTTAAGACGACTGAGGGGTCCGAAGTGACCCTTCTTTCAATATTTTTTTAAACAAAGTTGACAGGTGGTCTGCTGATCGCGTCCAAAAACAGCAGGCCGATAGACCCTCAAGTTTCGAAGACGTATCGTAATTCGTTTAGCAGTTCCGAGAATAATTAAACTTTACTTCCCTCGTATAGATCTTGACGTTTTACTGTCCCTAAAAGCCGAGAAACATGTTTTCCCATTGACGCCGGTCTGTCTATTTACATGATTAACTTACCAGCTTACCGATTTTTTTAGTTTTGAGTTTTTCATTTTGAGTGTTATATACCCCTAGGTGTCTACTATAAACGTACCAAAAATCACCGGTCTATCTGCAACGAAACAGTGACGTGTCGAAGGTTTCCATGAATATTGTGAGTGATATATAATAATCGAGTCTATTATAAGTGTCATAAAATACCTTGCAGGTAGCCCTTTCTAGTCGTTCCTCTAGAAGCAATATTCGCTAAAAAGCAACTTTCTCAATCCCGTGTTGACAAATTTAACAAAACTTGTTTATGCCCTAGAACTGTCAGCCTATGCGCTCTGTTCATAAATTTAAAAAAAATCAAGTGACCGCTCGCGAGTTTTTTTAGTGGAGCTGGAGGGGCACAAAAATAAATTGTAAAACATCTTTTTGAAAGCTACCAAACTACGCGGCTAATTAGCCAACGTAAAATATGTTTCTCCACTAGTTCAGGTTATAATTTTGCGTTCGAAAAAGCACTATCATCCGGTCACGAATCACGAAGTCAGTTTATCCTAAAACACTAAAATCCATGCACCTTTAGGTGAGCCAATGAATTTTCGTGTTTTTAGCCTTGTCTACATTGTGCTTTAAATTGTTCATTTCACGTTGAATCCACACGGTAACCTCTTTTTTGAATAGTACGCAAAAAACAGTGTATTTTTATTTATTATTATTATTATTATTATTATTTTTATGACTTGTTGTCTCACAGTATTCCTGTGGTTGTATTTTATACTGACGGGATTATACCAAGTCAGTACAAAAAGTAAAAATAAAAAAAAGGAAGTGGAAAAAAAACCACTATTGTGTATTAAGAAATGATCTAACTATGCTACACGTTTTCAAAATGACCGATTTCTGGATGTTCCTGTGAGTGTCTGTATTAAGTTCTAATTGAGCCAAATGCGGTGTAAACGTTGTTGGGGTGACATCTGTTACTGATATGACGAGAGGAACAATGATGACTCTTTCCTGTTTCCACAGCCTTTTTACTTCCATTGCCAAGTCGGTGTATTTGCCGATCTTCTCACTGTATTTCGCTTGGATGTTCTCGTCGTTGGGGACAGCCATGTCAATTAAATAAGTGATTTTCTCTTTTGAATTGAAAGGTGATATCGGGTCTATTTGCGGGGATTGTTTTATCTGTGTGGATGTCAATGTCCCAGTAGAGCTTGTAGTCTTCGTGTTCAAGTATAGATGTTGGTGTATAATGGTAGTAAGGGTTTGTGTTCTCTGTTAGTTTGTATGTTGTGGCTAATGCTTGATGAACGAACTTCGCTGCTGAGTTGTGTCTCGCGGTGTATTCAGGTCCGGCCGTTATTCTACATCCACTCGTTATGTGATCGATCGTTTCTCTCTGCTGGTGACATCGTCTACTCCTCTCGTCTTCAATGGTTGTGTCCTTGATGATGTGCTTTCGGTAATCTCTGGTTGCTATGACTTTGTCCTGGATGGCAAGCAAGAAGCCTTTATGTGGTATCTGTGTCTTCAGTGAAGTGTTTTTTCAGACCAGGTGTTCATCTTTTCAAGTCGTGATTGGATGTGATTGTGTGCGTCTGCTGCATGGCTCCTTTGAGACAGGTCGAGCGGTATATAATTCTTGTCTGCCTTCACTATTGCCTTGTGCAGGTTAGTTTGTTTGTTGTGGAAGAATTTTCTGAATTCGTAAATTTGTTTTTTATTTAGCGATTGTATATCTATAATTCCCCTTCCTCCTTCTTTTTTCTCGATGGTGAGTCTTTCCTTGCATGCGTTGGAATGTAACTTCCTGTATTTAGTGAATTCAGAGCGTATGAGAATGTGAATGTTTTCTATGTCTGTGTGTGACCATTTAATGATACCAAACGAATACGTAAGAATAGGTATGGCGAAGGTATTAATAGCCTTCGTTAGATTTTTGGAATTCAGTTTTGTTTTTAGTAGCTTTGTAAGTCTGGTTGTAAATTCCGTCTTGAGCTCTGATTTGATATGAGTGTGGTTAATTTTAGTGCGTTGATGAAAGCCTAGGTATCTGTACGTTTCTTCTTTGAGCATGTTATCTATAGTTTCATTGTTGATTGTTTCCTCCGGAGGGTTGTCTTTCCACTGTCCCTTGTTGATATGAAGTAGCTTGCATTTACTTATACCAAATTCCATGTTGATGTCCAGGGTAAACGTTTCTGTGATTTTAAGGAGTTCCTTTAGCTGTGCCTGTGTACTTGCATATAATTTTATGTCATCCATGTACAAGAGATGGTTTATTTTGTGTAGGCTATTTTTTTGGTGTTTAATTTGGAATCCGAAGTTTGTGTTATTCAGTGTGTTTGAGAGTGGATTGAAACAGAGGCAGTACCACAAAGCGCTGAGTGAATCTCCCTCGTCTGATGTAGATCTCTTCTGTTTCGATGTGCCCTTTTTGTGTTCTCAGGTTGATTTTAGTTTTCCACGTACTCATGATTTGCGTAAGAAATTGCCAGATGTTTTTATTGACTTTATATAATTCTAGTACTCTGGTTAGCCAACTGTGGAATATCGAATCAAAGGCTTTTTTATAATCCATGTAACCAGTATGGAGGTTTCTATAGTTTTTCCTGGTTTGTTCCATGATGACGCTGCCTATAATGAGCTGCACCTTGCATCCTCGGCTGCTTTTCCTGCACCCTTTTTTTTCTTCCGTTAGAATGTTTTTGTGTGCTAGATGTTGTTCTATTCTCCTGGTAATTGTGGCTGTGATGACCTTATATAGGGTTGGAAGGCACGTAATAGGTCTGTAATTTGACGGGTCTTTATTGTCTGAATTCTTGGATTTAAGGTATGTTATTCCTTGGGTGAGAAAACTGGGGAGTGTGCTAGGTTTTAAAATAATTTCATTAATTTGGCGAGTGAGAGCTTCATGTGTGGAGGTAAACTGTTTGTACCAGAAATTATGAATGTTATCTATTCCAGGACATCTCCAGTTATGCGTGTATTTGATTGTTTCTGCAACTTTTTCTGTTGTCATTGCAAAGTCCTTTTGTTCCTCTAAGCACTTGTGTCTGTCTTCTTCCGCTTTATTCCATGAAGCGTTATTATTGTGTAATTTCGGTTCTGACCAAATACTTTTCCATTATTCTGTAATCTCTTGTTTGGTCGGTGGTTTACTCGTGCCTCCTCATTGCTCATGATTTTTTGGTAGAACTGTTTTTCGCTTCTTCGAAACAGGTTGTTAGCGTCCTTTCTTTCATTTGATTCTTGCGTATCTTCGGAGTCTTGCGGCATACACAGACAATTTTTGCTTCAGAGTGTCAAGGATTTCTGTAAGCGTGTAATCAGGAGATGCAGATTTGATTTTCTCTACACTTTGTGTGATACATTTTGACTTGTTGCCGTTCATGGATTCGGTAAGATGTCCCAATTCTTTTCTAATTTTCCTAATTTTGTTTTCGATCCTTATCTGCCATTTGAATTTTGGTTTTATTTTGTTGGTGTTTCTGTGTCGTGGCGGGAGTTTCTGATTGTTCTCGTGGTTATAGCTGCTGCGTAGGTCACTGTATGAATGTCCTCAATTGTGCTCGCATTCGTTATGTACTCGGGAATTATGTGTTCGTTGATGGTCTTTAGGATTTTATGTGTGTCCCGTTTGAAGATTACACGAGGAATAGGATCTCTTGCTGTAGGATCGGAGTCAGACCATTTGTTTGAATGTGACTTCATTTCTACTTTGATTGCTTGTGTGAGAGACGGTCCGAGGTGTAGCTGTGTGTATGGTGCTTTGGGCGAATGATTCACTTGTCCTGTGTGCTGTATGGTGCTTGTCATCTGTCGTGGGTTGTTGCTGGGTGCTTCGCTCCTACTGAGCATTGAGTGAGGTTGTAGATCCTCTTGCACAAAGTTAGGCTGGTTTGTATGTGTGATCGGTTCGGCATCTGCCCCACTGTTCTCAATGTTTGGTTGATGAATGTTTAGTTCAGGAACTACCATAGCTTTGATGTTTTTTAATGCGAGTGGGGTGAGCTTACTGGTCTTAGTGATGACTCTTTTTTGATCTATTACTCTCTGTTCTGTGATAAGTGATTTGTATTATGGATATTGTGCTATGAAAAGTGCATGCAGTTTATGTCCATATCCTGATGAAATTGTCTCAAGTTTGGTAGCGGTGTAGAAGGAATGCATCGCCGTTCGATTCATTTCATCTGTCCATTTTAACCTCTTCCTTGGTTTACCTGCCTTGGTAGTTGCAGGTAGTCGTTGCGATATATCCGCTATTGTAATTGGCTCAAGTTGTGTTTGGTTAGCATCTGTGTCAGATTTATTTATGTATCCATTTGGGCAGCGCATGATCGGTTCGCTCGATTCTGTAATGCGGTTCATGCGTTGCCCTGCCTTTCCCGCCTTGGTGGGTGCCAGCTTAGCCGGCAAAACAGTTTCGGTGGGTCTTTTTTCCTTTGCCTGGTCGTGATCGTTTCGGTCGAGCTGTCCTTTCCCGCAGCGTCCTCGACCGTTACGCTGCTCGCCCGATGCTTTGTTGTTTGAATTGATGTTTTGTGGTGTTAGAAGCTCAAAGAGTCCGGACGTTGGATCGCCTGTTAGTAGAAGGTAGATCATTTTATTGTGTGTTTGTTTGCCTATTATTGTTGGTCTCTCTTTTATGCACATCTGTTTTATTCTTGTTGTTCTTGGTTTTGAGAAAATATGGAAGATGTGCTTCTGGGTTTCCGAGAGAGCAAATATTTCTAGGTTCGTTCCGTATGTAGTGGTTTTGCTCATGAACTTATAATAGTTGTCGAGGTCCTTCATGTCGTCGTCGTGAAATAACGAAAATATCTTCTAAAGTTCCGACCAGTTTTGTCGTAGGTATTTCAATGCGTCTTCTCGAAGTTTGGTATGATTGTTTTGATGGCCGTATATGTGCAAGCTGACTGATCGGAACAGACAACTTCCGTCTCTAACGATGTCGGCTCTGGTGAAATTCTCGGGAATAGGTTCGGCTGTAGCAGTTTTTTCGGCAAAGGCCCGCCTGTTCAGCCTTTCGCCGCTACCGTCCCGCATGCTGTCACCTTCAGCAGTGGCTCCAAAGGTGCCCTGGCGATTCCCAGGCAGCGGCTCTTTTCCGAGGCTCCATTCTTTCTCCATTTTCATGGGTGTGCCACTATTTGACCCTGGTGGTCCAGGTAACTCGTGTCCGTGGAGGCGTCACTCCCCAAGCAACTTAACCGAGGTTAGTTGCTTCGTGCGGTTTCAAAGGTAAGGAGGGGCTTAGGGTGGCTGGGGTAGAGGGCAGGGATATTGGGTATTTAGGACAGCGGACAGCTGGACGTCGCTGACAGTACGGACTACGAAATTACCGTAGCGTCCTCAATACTGCTGGATGCAGTACCCAGACGGTCAGACTTATTTATTATTATTATTATTATTATTATTATTATTATTATTATTATTATTATTATTATTACTATTATTATTATTATTATTATTATTATTATTATTATTATTTACAAAAAGGTAAGTGCAGAGACTTAAAGTCTATAATGCTCATTATCGAAAAAAAAAAAACAATGTGATTCTGTAAAAAAAAATACAAATAATACAGTTAAACTAAAAATCTTAGTCTGTCTATACTAGATTTGAAAACATTGACATTTCCTGACATCACTACGTCCTCAGGCAATGAGTTCCAATCACGAAACACTCGATTCACAATATAGTTTTGTCTTTGACTGCTTGAAAAGTACTCACGTGATAATTTTCTCGGGTGTCCTCTAACCCGGCTGTCTTTATTTAGAGTGTAAATATGGCGAATTGGAGAGTCCAAGTCGTTAAAGGCATGGAATGTGGTTATAAGATCCCCTCTTTTCCGTCTGGAAGCAAGGGATGGTAGATGCATAGTACGCAAACGTTTATCGTAACTAGGTCTAGAGTTGTTGAAACAACTACGGGTTAGGACAGTTTTTTTATCAGTTATTAAACATATCTTATTTTGGAACATGGTTCTGTTTCGCTTACTTATAGGTACACCAGTTTCCTGCCCCCTAGCTTTTGTCCGGAACCGTGGAGATTCATTAACTATTCTATGTATTAGTCTCTATGATATTTACATATAGATTTTTTGCGTAGACTATGTAGGCAATGAAGACCATGTAAACAACAACAATGTTTTTTATTATTACTTAGCTTGCTAAGTTTCTTTGGCTTTGGTACGAATGTTTTCACAGATAATTATTTAAAAGTTCAACATAAAATAAAAATAAGCAAATAATAAGCATACAAAAAATAACTTCGTTAAATATGCCAAACACATATTCATGATCATCTCGAAAAAACCGCCAGAACCACCAGGACAACTTTATGTGGGTCAAGAACTGAGTGAGAGACTCGATACATACATATCTTGGCAGTGCCTATAATAAATAATAATATGTAGTGTGTTCTGGGCCTAAGTCCACGACCATGACCAAAGCCGCCAACAAAAGAAGATTTCAAGATGTGGTGGTACAGGCTCATAACTAAGGTTTAGGACTATATGTAAAGTAAGAGGACATTCAAAGGCTAATGAAGAAAAAATACACTTTTTTCTAATATTAATTGGACTTAAAATTTGAGATAAATAAAAATGTCAAAACTAAAAAAACGCAGTTAACTGTTTAAGAGAAAAGTATTTGCCTGCCTTTGATCCTTTTGATTCTTGATACATATATAATACGCATCCAGCACTCGTCACATAACCTAATAACATGACTGTTTGAATATTGAAATAACCGAGGAAATGACGCATTGTCTACATAGTTTACACATTGTCGACATAGATTATATATTTTAAGTAGTCGACGCCTTGTTTACACCAAAACATAAGCAATTATTATTGACGTGTAGATTCCCATCCCTGGGTTTTAGTATGTTAACTACCCACCAGTCCATACCCTACATATTGCTTTGTTCGATCATGTTCTCACCCACCTTCATATCTTGCTGCGAAATTTTTAATTCCGGTCGGGCGTAGACACGAATAATTTAACGCCAGTAAACACGATCGCCTGAGTGATGGGAGCGGAAAAAGTTTAACAACCGCTGGCATAGAAATGCAAGATGAAAATTTCATAGAAATATCGGTTGAATTAATAAAATACAACATGTTTCTGGGGCAACTCGATAACATTTCTTGGCTCAGTAGATGCTAGTTTAACTGTAAAAATACAAAATGTAGTGGTCTCTGTCATTATAAAATAACGCGCTCAATTCAAGTCGAATTTCCATATTTTTAGGATTTTCATTGTCAGATTAGAGAATAAAATCAATACTAAGAAGTAGGTAAATCAGCGTCACCTGGAATTTATCTCGTTATGAGTCCTTGCTTTTACCAAGGGATGTGAATGGTATAATGTGTATATGGTATCATAATTTGTATACAGTACTGGCCAACAGTATAAAAACAAAATCTTTTTTCACATATAGTTGCTGATAATTTCTTCTGGGGAGATTTTATTTTTGATAAAATAATACTGGATTATTGTACCAAGAATATACAAGCAATGGAATTGTTTAAACATAGATTACTAAACTTGTCTCTTTTTTATAGATTTTTTTAACGTAATTGTAGCATTATTATTTGGCCATAAATATAGCGACATTTTAATATTTTGCTGTTTATCGTCTGATACAAATATATTGAAAACTTATTATTAGAAATATTTTGATTTTGTTGGTAGCGAAGCTATTTCAAATGAAATCCGGATTGTGTCAGAATAAGTTTATTAATTGACAAACTATCGGTGTTTCTTTTTAATATAACCCCTACGTCTCAATACATCTCCATGGATTAACCAAAATTTCTATTCCTTTGAAGAAAATTTATGTTGGTTGCGAGCAAAACCAATTATGCACCGCTTCTTTTACGCTCTCCTCGTCCCCAAAATGCAGTCTAGATCCCTTTTAAGTACGCTAAAAATGTGATAATCAATTGGGGCCACATCTGGGGACTAAGGGAGACGTTCTATCTGACTTCAAATTTTAACTTTTTGATGACTCCGGTTGTTTATTTGGACCAGTGTGGCCGAGCGTTGTCATGTCAATGACGCGATTCTTTGAAGTATTGTTTGCATTTTGGCTGAAAATGGTGAACCCAGGATTCGTCTCCCGTCACTATTCGATCCAGAGAGCTACGTCTTCCATTTTCATAACGTCTGAGCAGCAGAACAGAGCAAGCCTTGATGCGTTTTTGCTTGAGTTCGGGTCTTATTGTCTTTTCGCTTTCTGATAGTCCAAGTGCTTAAAAACAATATTATCCCGCAGCCAGCATATTGAAAACACAATTAAAATGGCGGAATGGCACTATTTTGATTTTTTTTTGTTTCTAAGTTTCCTGGATACATTATGCATACTTTAATTTATGGCCTTCAAATTCGGTGTATGAAGTGTAATTAACTAAAAAAATAATTTCATCGTGGCCAATTTATTTCGGTTATTAGAAATCTTAATGAATGTTAAAACCCAGGTTAAAATTATCAAATATCTTTCTCAAAATACACTTCTCGTCAAAATTAGCGAATAATGTAATATTTAAGAAAAGTTTGATGTTCGATATTTTTCTAACCGCTCTACCTATTTCGATGATCTTTTTTTTATGGTAGACCATTATGATATTTAAGGTTTTTTTTGTAACATTGTTTCGATGATATACAAGGTGTTATAGGTATTTGTGATTTTTGTCCAAGGATTCAAAACACCCTGTAGAGAGAACTGGTATGTTCGAGTCGAATCAACCCACTGTTTGTAAATCTTCTTAAACCTTCGAGACGAATATATGAATAATGAATAATGCCGACCCTGCCCCTGTCTTCTAACATTCATCCCAGTTTCGTTATAACGTTGTAGCACACTAGAAATGTTTGCCTGAAATACTCCAAACCTCTGGCTCAACTCAGTTTGATTAAAACCTTCTTGGGAAAGAGCAACCACTTCAGCACATTCAGCTTCCGATAGCCTACGATTTCTTCTTGGGAATTGTTTCATTATTACATGAATATAAAATACTGACAAGAGAAATAAAATTTAACACAAACTAACTAAACTAACTAACTTCTGATTGATAACTTGTCACGTTTGACATATGGATGTTTTTCCTGCATGCCAAGCACACTAGATGAATGATACTTTTTTAAATGTGTGAACAGCGTAACACAATAAAAACATAGGGATAAGAAACCTTATATTTCCACTAAAAATGAATATAAATGGATGAATAAAAAAAAAGAATACCGATAAAGGATGGAACAACAACGTGAGTTTTGCGGGAAACTACTGAATATACCAATTCTCTCTACAGGGAGTTTTGAATCCTTGGACAAAAATCACAAATACTTACAACACCCTGTGGATCAGCGAAACACTGTCGCAAAAAAACTTTAATATCTTTTTTATGTGCAATGGATACTTGTTTAATTTTTTTAGGCACGTCCAAAATTTTAACCTAGGTTTAGACCTGGAAATCTTTAAAGCTGACTTTTACAATAAATCTTTGTATAATGAGAACTAAAACGGATGAAATAAATATTTTTATAAAAATAAAATCTACTGAAAAACACTAAACACTAAAAAAATTATATTTTGTGAAAAGAACTAATAAAAGTATTAAAGACAGTTAATAGACATTATATTCGTGGTATTAGATTCAACATTTGAATATCAGTCTTTCTGTGATTAAGTTAGAAGAATTAGTTTGACGCCTACTTAATAAAGTCAAAATTTTCAAGATGAAATAAAAAATTATTTTTTAACAGTCCGAAAAATAAGTACCCTTTGTTATTTTAAATGGAACACACTGTATTATATACGTTCGTCAAATGGGTTTCTTCTTGCTGATTATAAAATTACTAGGTTTGATACCTTTATATCTAAATATACCTGAGAAATTTGGGGAAAAACCCTGCTATAAGAGGCAGTGTGTTAGAGAGAGGCGGAAAACGCTTTATCATGGAGCGCCTTACATCGGAGATAAAGGTACCAAACCTAGTATAGACACCCATTTGACGGACATATATTATACAGGATGTTCAATTTAAAGTAACAAGGTTAATTCTCATTTGGTTAATTTCCGATGTTCATTTGTTTTTTTTCTGGTAACGAATCCTGGTGGCTCAGGACAATACCTACAACTTTTGTATTTAATGTTTTTTCTATCTCTTATAATAAACGTTGTAGACACTGTCTAAATATACGGAAAAACCTTGTACAGGATGAAAATGCAATCTTTTCTTCAATATTAGTGTATTGGGACGGCTATCAAACTAAACTAAATAAAACTTTGGCACTATCAAAATTTGCAAATAGAACTAACGTGTTTCATATTTCAAATCATAATTGTATTTTCCCACTAGTTCATTCTATCCACCAATAATACAGTTAAAAAAAAGAGAATTATTCTGTGGTTTAAGTGTCATCTTATTTTTAATTATTCAGTATATTTACTCTTATATCAGAATAATTTTTTGCAAATTAGATCGTTAATATGCGAAAACAGAGTTAATTTAGCTGGCTGTGATTTATCCCGTCGTTGTCGCGAACTTTTCTAAAATTAAATTTTAGCTCTGGATTAAATCTGTCCTTTATCGATCGCTGTGGTCATGTCCGTCCCGTGTTCCGGGGAAAAGGAACATCGTTATGTTGCACGCAGGGCCAGAGACTCTTCATAGCACTGAATTTTTAAAAAAATCTTTCGATATAGGGCGTCTCAAAATTATGGATCAACTGGGGATTTCAGAATAAACACTTAATATGCCTTAACAAAATGATACTTCTCGTGTCCCTTGTTAAAGAGATTAAGTGAACATTTATTTTTGGAAATTCAAAATAATTTTAAAAATTGACACATGACATTTTGAAAATACATCTATGCATGGAGGATATAAACCGCTGGGGGTGTTTTAGTATACAAGGTGGGAGTAATTAAAAGTAGTCCAGGTATTTTTTGGGTAATACTAGTCTAGTCTTGGTAGGAAAGAGATAATTCAGGGGTAAACTGAGGTAACCCAGGGATAATCTGAGGTAATCCAGGTGTAATCTGAGGTATTAATGGGAATTATTGAATATGCGAACAGTGCGCTGTCTGGCCAGGCTGAGTAATAAGCCGATACTGTAGCAGGGGGTTCTTGTAGTCCCGTTTTAGATTATAGAAAAATTTATAGAAAGCGGTGACCAAGCTTTTATTATTATATATTTATTCACTACTCTGTAGTTCCACATAATCGCTAGTAATAAGTAACTCAAATTGGTCATACTTTTTCTCAATTTCACTCAGGATAGCGGTTGACATGGTAACATTTTTAGTAAAGAACCTATACGGCGGAACAAAATGGCGGTCTAATGTAATGTTAAAAACAATTATTACAAAAATCAAGTTTGACATAGGGATAAACGAGTAAAATGTTGGTAAGGAGCCATTATTGTGAATCAAATTGGCTGCGGCTAAATTAAATGCCAGTGTGAAACAGGACTGAACTTTGGTTTTTTTAATCCTATATGGCAAAACAACATTAAGTCTGTAAAAGTTTCCTAGAATAAAGATGTTTTTTTATGGAGAAAAATAATAAATGTCATAATTGATTTTTTTATAGACTATGTATATAAACAGAATTGAAAAGAAAAGAGTAAAAGAAATTAACAACAAACAAAAAACAAAATTTATAAAAATATATTATATATATATATATATATAATATATATATATATATATATATATATATATATATATATATATGTGTTTTCATTCCGGGTGTACATCCGTTCACTACTGTCGTTCTGAAAAGAACAGTTTTGCTGACGTTTCGCCAAAATCACATTTGGCATTTTCGAAGTTTTCTTTCTCGCGTCCGAATAGAGACTGAAGTGTTGGTGACTGCGACGCTTCCTTTTATACCCCCACTCGGGGCCGAAGGTTATATCTGCGCAGGCGTTGGTCGTTATTTATGTTTTCCGGATGGTGCTGTTGTTGTTGCGCTAATTGCGCTTGAGTTTTTGCGATTTTAGATTTGTCTATTATTGTCTTCCATACTGTTGGTAGTTTTAATGATTCGTCCCTTTTATTTAAATCACCTTGCTTTTCAATTTCTATGGCTTCTCGGATTATTCTGGTCTTATAATGTTCTATATTGGCAATCTCCCTACACCCATCGAAATTTATTTTATGGCCGGTTTCCTGATGATGTAGGAATAAAGCTGAGGTTGTTTGTTTATTTCTGATGCTGAGTTTATGCTCTTCCACTCTTGCTGATGCTGAGTTTATGCTCTTTCACTCAGCATCAGAAATAAACAAACAACCTCAGCTTTATTCCTACATCATCAGGAAACCGGCCATAAAATAAATTTCGATGGGTGTAGAGAGATTGCCAATATAGAACATTATAAGATCAGAATAATCCGAGAAGCCATAGAAATTGAAAAGCAAGGTGATTTAAATAAAAGGGACGAATCATTAAAACTACCAACAGTATGGAAGACAATAATAGACAAATCTAAAATCGCAAAAACTCAAGCGCAATTAGCGCAACAACAACAGCACCATCCGGAAAACATAAATAACGACCAACGCCTGCGCAGATATAACCTTCGGCCCCGAGTGGGGGTATAAAAGGAAGCGTCGCAGTCACCAACACTTCAGTCTCTATTCGGACGCGAGAAAGAAAGCTTCGAAAATGCCAAATGTGATTTTGGCGAAACGTCAGCAAAACTGTTCTTTTCAGAACGACAGTAGTGAACGGATGTACACCCGGAATGAAAACACATTGTATTTTTCCATCCGTGAAGGAGTAAAAATCAACACTATACACCTCTACGGGGAGGAGATTTTCAAGACAATCAAGATGTATGAGAGACTGAGAGGTAAGAAAACTAATTTTTTATGTGATCTAACCTTTCAAATTAAGTGTCGTGACAGCGATTTACTTCCTACTTTTACACGGTTGTCTTATCATACTAAAACTAGAAAAACTAACACCATACTTCAAAATGCTAGTAAGGCGTTATTAAAAGAACAAATCCATCAAACTAGAAAACAACTAGCCGAGACAGAGAAAGAACTTTTAAAGTTACACCTTAAACTAAGTAACATCATTCACCCTTTATTGTGGAATCGCATAGAAACTTTGGCTTTTTGGCGAACAGAAACAAATAAGAATATTAAGACAGATAAACTTTCGAAAAAGTATGACAATCTTCTAAGAAAGTCGAGTCAGCCACAAAGATCGTCAGTAGACGTCGATAAATTAGTACATAATATATCATCCTACAGTCTCTCAGAAAGTGAAAAATCCGTACTGAGTAAGGGTTTTAATTTTGCGATATCTCCTAAGGAAATCCCTAAAGAAGAAATAATAGCTGGAGTGGAAGCTGTCCTTGACCCCTCTGAAGAAACAAAAGCAGAGGAGATTCGACAAGAGGTGGCAAGAATTTTAAGATCAAGCAAAACACCAAAACAAAACCTAAATGCCACCGAACAAAGGGCCCTAATAAACCTCCGAAAAAATAAAAACATCACAATCCTTCCAGCAGATAAAGGAAACGCAACTGTGGTTATGAATACTCAAGATTACGTACAAAAAATGCAGGATATCCTACAAGACAATTGTTATAGGCCTGTTCCAAGGGACCCGACAACGTACCTAGAAAAAACAACTAAAAATAAAATAAAAAGTTCACCAATAAACCCCGAAATTCAACAAAAAATCATACCACGGGAAAAGTCGAGCAGATGTCAACTCTATGGTTTACCAAAAATACACAAACCAGGCGCGCCTATCAGACCTATTGTTAGTGCTGTTAATTCGCCGCTACAAAAACTGGAGAAATACCTTTCTGAAATTATGCAACCAACTGTAGAAAAAGCTGATTCATTTGTAAAAAACTCGGAACATTTCACTCGAATTATACGAGACATCGTCCTTGAAAAAAACGACATCATAGCAAGCCTAGATGTCAAATCGTTATATCCCAGTATTCCCATCGACGAAGCATTGGACAAGATTGCTATGAACGAGGATTTCCAGGCACATATAATAGAACTCTCGGAGCATTGCCTCAAAAATACTTATTTTTCTTTCAACGGGCAAATGTATAAACAAATGGATGGTGTTCCAATGGGGTCCTCGCTGTCACCAGTAGTCGCGAATTTATTTATGATATACTTCGAGAAAGAAGCTCTTGAGAAAGCAAGTTTAAAACCCAAATTATGGATTCGTTATGTGGATGACATATTTATTATATGGCTACATGGTCATGCAGAGCTCGAAAAATTTCTGACTCACGTAAATTCAATCCACCCCAGAATACAATTTACTCTAGAGTTAGAGGAAAACAACAAACTACCATTTTTAGATGTTTTGGTCACAAAACTACATAACGGACATTTCGAATACACCGTGTATAGAAAACCAACACATACAGACAGATATTTAAATGCAAAATCACATCATCACCCAGCACAAATTCAAGCTGTGGCAAATACTCTAATATCTAGATCCGTGCGACTAACTGAAACACAGACGAGACAAAACGAACTTAAGGTAATATCTAGTGCTTTAAAGAAAAATGGCTACACAAATCGCACCATAGAGAAAGCTGTTAATGCACAAGTTTCCTGAACAACAAACAACAAAAAATATGAACCGGGAAAGCAACGAGTAGTCTTACCATATGTAAAAGGCACAACAGACAGAATCGGAAGAATTCTGAGGAAACACAACATACCAACAATACACAAGTCACAAACAACTATAGGTAAACTACTCGGAAACCCAAAAGATAAAATCAAACTGGAAAACCACGGAGTGTACAGTATTCCGTGCCAGGACTGTGAAAAGTTGTACGTAGGGCAAACTAACAGGCGAATATCAGCAAGAGTGGAAGAGCATAAACTCAGCATCAGAAATAAACAAACAACCTCAGCTTTATTCCTACATCATCAGGAAACCGGCCATAAAATAAATTTCGATGGGTGTAGGGAGATTGCCAATATAGAACATTATAAGACCAGAATAATCCGAGAAGCCATAGAAATTGAAAAGCAAGGTGATTTAAATAAAAGGGACGAATCATTAAAACTACCAACAGTATGGAAGACAATAATAGACAAATCTAAAATCGCAAAAACTCAAGCGCAATTAGCGCAACAACAACAGCACCATCCGGAAAACATAAATAACGACCAACGCCTGCGCAGATATAACCTTCGGCCCCGAGTGGGGGTATAAAAGGAAGCGTCGCAGTCACCAACACTTCAGTCTCTATTCGGACGCGAGAAAGAAAGCTTCGAAAATGCCAAATGTGATTTTGGCGAAACGTCAGCAAAACTGTTCTTTTCAGAACGACAGTAGTGAACGGATGTACACCCGGAATGAAAACACATTGTATTTTTCCATCCGTGAAGGAGTAAAAATCAACACATTTTTTTACAAGCTAACTAAATATTAAATGAAAATTTTTAAAGTAGCATAAATATAGTAATATGCTCAGAAATAAGTTTATTATAATTTTGAAGACATATATTTTTTAATTTTGAAAAAGCCCATGAACTGATAGTCCCTATAACTGAAAGCCCATTAATTGACACTTTTTTTGAGATTCCCTTTATTTAAACACTAAAAATTATAAAAATCAAGCAAACATTAACACATTTATATATGTTCAAAAAAACAGAGCACTAAGATTTTTACTACATCTCAAATACATCTACTTTTTCACTAAAGTGATATTTCAATCTCCAAACGTAATCATTTCAGGGTTAGGTAATTTTCTCTCGAATAACTCGGTTTTTGAAATGGGATAGAGGATGCTAGAAAGTCCCGTAATCCATTTAACAAGGATATTTTTCTCATCCGATGTTAAATACGTAGCCCTACCCATTGAACATGTTCTGGGTAATTTTCCATTCCACTTGTATAAAAGCGTTATTCTTGGAACACTAAATTTTTTCGCCTCTGCTTCTACAGACATTTCTGCTATAATAGCTTGTAGAGCATCTATCATTTGCTGTGGTTTATAGAGCTTCTTCGGCCCCATTTCTTATCTCCAAATAAAAAACATCTTGTTCCAAATATTGACACTTTTCATACCAAAAATTGACATAGGATGACAATGACTGGGTGGGATAGGTCTACGGATTTAAAACGAAACAGCGGCAACATCGTGGGAAATCAGGCTATTAAACCTTTGCAAAACCGTTAAAATATTTAAATTTTTAAAAATTGACATGGGTGTCAGTTATTAGTAAACATGGGTTTTTACTTAGCCAATAATTGACGTGCAGGTTTATTTTTCTAAACAATAATATTACATGATATGTAGTAGAGCAGTTACTCGCACTGATATCAAGCTAAACAAAACTCTAAAACATTTACTACCACTCTTTTGTATATATTTTATAATCACATGGAATTAACACTTACCTTAAGGGGGAACTGCACGCAGTATTATGGATCATTTGCAAGCCTTCCGCCGCTGCGATATTATGTTAAAATTATAAGAGATATGTATTATCTTCAATGTGATTTTAATAGGGAAACATGTATAGTTGGGCGCTAAATGCGAATTTTTATGAAAAAATCAAATCTAGAATTATAAAATAGAAATAGATTTGTCCATTTTCGACCATTTTTTGACCACTTTTTGACGCAAATGCCATCGCATATAATTTTTTTTCCACAAAATGGCTCTTTACCGCGTTGCATTGATCCTTTGTCTACGTAAATGCAAAATTTGAAATGGTAAATCGTACTCATGTCTTTGTATTTCTGCAGCGCGTGAACCCTTTTGAACCCATTTTTAAACAAAATATAATTCAAATTGCCTATACATAACACATTTTTTTGAGGTCAGACGTGCAGGATGTTTACTCTAATACACAGGTACCTGTTCAGCTTACTTTGAACTTGACTAGACCTTGTCGCTGGTTTTTCACTTTTTGCGTGCAGTTCTCCCTTAAAGTCACAATTAAAAAGAACACTTTTAATTTACTGCAGTTCCGTCATATTTGAAATACTGTGAAAGAAGTCAGATTGCCAAATTGATTTTCCAGAAGGGTTATATACTCAGCAGCAGATTTTAATCAAAATGTTTCTTAAAATAGAAACATTTGTAAAGCATGTTAATCATCTGGATGTCAATAATTGGGTATTTTACCTTCACCTAAAAATGGATATCTGAGAGTATATAAGAGTAAAAGTTATTACTTTTTGTTAACATTAAAAACTCAATAGGGGCGATAACATTGTCGATAAATGTTG